>OV725077.1:176825145-177425145 GCA_928085145.1 Nezara viridula
TAGGACAGGAAGTCATAAGTTTACGACGAAGAGTGAAGGTTATTTGATGGGATTTATTGGAATTTATTTTAATCCTCCAGTTTTGACACCATTTTTCAAGGCTTGTGATGTGTGATTGAAGAGTTTGGGATGCAATAGAAGGATCGTTATTAACTGATAGGATACACGTGTCATCGGCATAGGTGGTGATGACAGTGTTGGATTGGGTTGGGATGTCAGCTATATAAACTGTGTAAAGGATATGACCTAGGATACTACCTTGAGGAACACCGGCAGACTGAGTAAAAAGAGATGAATAAGCATTGTTATGATTGACTTTGAAGTATCTGTCAGTAAGGTAGGAATGGATAATGTGGAAGTATGTAGGTGGTAGGAATCCACGGAGTTTGTACATCAGTCCCGGATACCAGACCCTATCAAACTTCTGTTCAACGTCGAGAAAGACTCCCGTGCAGTACATTCCGCGCTCCAATGCAGAGGAGACTACATCTACCACACGATGGCATTGCTGAATTGTGGAGTGGGATGTGCGGAATCCAGATTGGGGATCTGGGATAATGTGTTTAGAGTCTAGGATGGGATACAGGCGTTTTAAAATGAGTTTTTCCAGGATTTTGCCCATAATGGGTAAAAGGGAGATAGGACGGTAAGAGGATGGGTGTTCTGGCGGCTTTGTGGGTTTAGGTATCATTTTGACAATGGATAGTTTCCAAGAGTCAGGAAAACATGTGGTGGGGAGTACAGCATTAAATATATAGGTTAGGAACAATATGGTTTTTTTAGGAAGAAATTTTAGGATCTGGGATGTGATTAGGTCATGACAAGGAGCTTTGCGGGAAGGTAATCAATTAATGATATTGGATATTTCTGAAGGATGAAATGCTTTAGGTTGAGGAGTCAATTGGAGTGGGATATCCAATTCTGCTTCAATAAACTCAAGGTGGGTTGGATTAAGGATGTCTGGGTGTGGATTAAATTTTTTTGAGAGGTGCTGAGCAGATATTTGAGATTTTTCTTCATCAGATCTGCACCAGGTATGGGTTTTAGTAATAAGTGGGTGGTTAAAATCTTTGAATTTAAGGAGCTTTTTAGTGGTCAACCATAGTGATTTGTCACAAGTAGTAAGTTTTTCTGTCATGTTAAGTAAATTTTGAACTTTGTATTTTCTAATTTCAGCTTTAATTGGTCAGTTAATTTGTTGTAGTATGTCTTATCTGATGGGTATCTAGTCCTGTGCCACTTCGATCTTGCTCTGCGTTTTTGACTTAACAAGATACGAATATGCTGAGGCAAATTTGTCCGTTGGGAGTTGTCAGTTTTATTGGTAGATGTATTATCCTTTATTTTGTCACTTATAGATGTAGTAAGTTCTTTTATGGCTGTGTCAATATCACGTTTCGTCTTAAGTCGAATATTTAGGTCCAATTTATTTTCCAGGTCTTTACGAAATTTGTCCCAGTTTACTCGTCCTGTAATCAGTGTAGGAGAGGACGAGGGCTTAGGAGCGAAGATTGTGTGTAATGAAAGCAGAACTGGAGAATGATCTGAGGAGAGGTCATACAGAGATTTTATTGTGACATGGGAAGAGGAAATTTGGGAGGTGACAAATATGTTCAGGATATCAGGGCGTTTATTGAGGGATGTTGGCCAATAGGTAGGATTCATAGGAGAGAGGACAGAGTAAATATTGGAAGTTGAGACAGAAGATAGTTTGTTACCACGGGAGTTGGATGATCGACAACCCCATCGTTAGTGTTTAGCATTGTAGTCTCCTCCAGCAATAAAGCGCGATCCGAAGGATTGAATTGAATATTAAAAACAATCTGTCACATATATAGTAGTTATACTGAGGTAGGATAACATTCGCACTATATGTACAAAAAATATAAAATAAACACAAGCAAAATAACAATAAATAATAATGAAAAAATATATACAATAAATAAAATAAAATAACCTAAATAAAAGAAAATTAAAAATAATCAAAAACACATGCATACCTATTTACACTATGTACAATCAGGCGAGGGAACTCCAGGAGAACCCTGCGCTACTCTCTCAACCACCTCACTGATAGTAAAGCCAGTGGAGATTGATCGAGAGCACTTTAGCCACATACACTCATGTCGTGGGCGGGGAGGCCGAATGGGCTAACGAGTGTGCACAGCACCGCCGTTGCCCGGCAACCTGACATATGAGACAACGGTGAAAAATAGTCGCGAGTTCGCATCCCGCTGCCGGGAGAATCTTTTAAATCCCCGCCCACACTCGCTGGCCCGGGAAAAAACCCGTATAGCCTTAAAAGCGAGGAAGGGGAGGACCTCTTCCCCTTCCTCCCCCCAAATAAAATACATACACTCGTGTCGTGAGTGGAGAATTTGGCCATTGCCAGAACTCCAATATACACAATCTACAAAAGGTCGCGAGGGCACTGCCGTTTCAACCTTCTTGTAGGATTATAGGGATGGGTAGTGCTTGATATTGATTATGTAAGAGGATTTGGATGATTCGTAAAGTTCTGGTGAAATTTGGAGAATTTTTCTGGGATAAGGTCAATAACAAATGGGATTTGAGTGTCATTATAGAGGGTTTTGTTGGTTACATAGAAAGGAGCATCGACTATTGTTCGAAGGACTTTTGACTAGAAGGATTGGATGCGCTTGATGTTGGAAAATTTTGCTGTTCCTCACAGTTCTAGTCCGTAAGTCCAAATAGGTTTCTTTTTCATATATAAATAAAATAATTTTAAAAGAAAATAACTGGTATGTAGGATTTAAGAATTTGAATGTGGTCTAGAAAAATATTTCTATATGTCTGAGACATAGATTAAAAGTTAAATTAACACGGTTGTTTTGTTTTTTTCTTTTTAGGTCGTATGAAGAACCAGTAACACAAGCTTTTCACCAGCTATTTACTACTTAGGCAGATATCAGCAAATATAATAATTTGAAAGAAAAGAAAACATGACATCAACATAGAAATGTAACTTTCAAAAACTTTTAAAACGTGTTTCTTAATCACTTTATGAGATATTGTGCAAACAAAAACGCAATGAAGTATATTCATTTCACACTTCTTTACTCTTTTTCTCTTCATGAAACAGTCAGAAGTGTAAATTGAGAATTTTAACTGTTAACGGTATGAAATACAAACATTTGAAGAGTGGTGTGGTAATACTTTATTGCGTAGGTTAGTCAGTGCTTTGAGTATGGTAATAGTGGGGATAAAGAACTGTTAAAAAAACCTTTAGCATCGTTTAACTCCTTGTAAAATTTACAACTTAGAAGAATGATAAATAAAATAAATATTTGGAATAATTAATAAATGTATCGTTATTGAAGAATATATTTTACTTAACTTTTTATAATAACTATAAATTCAATAATGTGGAGCGATAAGCTTGAAGGAGAGTAATATTTTGTTTTAAATGTAATGTTAAATGCTATGTCAAGGAGATTACTTATTCTCCTCCTTTTTATTCTTTTTTAGGTATTCTCCGACATGACGGTTGAGACAGTCACTTTAATAAATGATATAGTGTTCTAATTAATCATGAAATAGTTTTAGTGGGTCCTGTAAGCATCTGAAGTTCTTTGTAAAAATTTTTTTTTGTTTACGTTTATCGATATTTACAACTGTATACATATATAATAAGTAAATTATAAATAAAACATGATAAAACTAGTAAAGAAACTACCCATTGGTAGCACTTCAAAAATTAAATTAATTTAGAAGGTGCCTTGGCCTTCTTCTTTTCAGACGCTTCGGAGGTTTGTCAGGAATTGTTTTGGATGAATTTATAGAGCCAGAGTTTTAGGGTGACCAAGGAATTCGGAATTAAAAGAGGAGTATCTTAGTCAGGACGAATCTTCGACAAAGGGAATGTTGAGGTCTTTATGAATAATTTTATCTGTGACATAATAAGGAGCATTAAGGATTTTACGGGGGATTTTGGATTGTAAGGATTGGATACGGGAAGAATTTAATGGATTTGTGGAGCTTTGTAAAAAGTTAAGTTGCTAACGTTCAATAAAATTGGTTTACAGTGCTAACCGCTCTTGATTTAATATATAGATCTTAATTGTAGGTCGCCGATATTAAAATTTAGTTAAAGGAAAACGGTGATAACTGATAAAGTTTATTCTTTTATAATTCTTATTTCATAATTTCCTGTTTACAATGTAATAAAGTTTTATTAATAATAATAATGCGAAAGATCATAAAACTGATTTATTTAAAAATATCGGATTGTTATAGTGATGATCTTAAGAAGCCTCAAGAATAAAAAAAAAAATGAAAGGAAAGGAAAAAAGAAAAAAGAAAATGCTTTATGCATCAGCGTGCTTGTATTGGCTGAGGGAGAGCCTTTTTTGCTGGCTTTGATTATATCCTTGAGATGACAGCTTACTTTTAGCGACTATAAAAATAACAAGATGATATTGAATTCCTGTTTATGATAAACGACAGACTTGAATTAATGGAGGTCACATAGTATCACATGCCTTTATAATATCGACGTCAGTAACTCTAAATTATTCTTAGAATCTTTCCCCCTTTAGATATAAATTTATATTGAATGTTGAAGGAACTATTTCACTGAGGAAGTCTTTTTATTGAATTTGATCTCATTTCTGTTATACAAAGCTTCAAAACAAGAATAAAATATTGTATCAAAAAATTGAAGTTATCCTTCAAGAATTATTTTTGACAATAAAACAATACATTTTTATATTTTCCTGTTGTTGTTTTTTTTTTAGTTTTATTTCATTTATTAAAAGAATTTTATTTTAAAGTGGATTTATTATCTATTGACAAGTTTTTATAATTTTAGGTTTGTTAAAATGTAATGAAGTTGAGCTGAACTACTATGAATACTATAAATAAATAGTAGTAAATAATAATTGTACCTGGATATCTCTTCCATTTTGTTAAGATGATGATATGAGCAGAAAATGTGCTGTATCAATGAGTAAAGGACGGATCTTTCTTTTTAAATTTCGAAAATCCACCATGCTTCAATCAATTATCATAAGAAAGTCTACAAGTAAAATATAGTTTTATTGTTACTAAAATAAACAGAAAATTAGGTTTATAGAAACGTAAATATCTATGTGTTTTTATTTGCTAGATTTAAGACACCTAATCATACCCTATTTCAAAATTTTTTTTTGCACTTTTTTTAAAACTTTTATTATGATATTTACAACTGTATTAGTATGAATATATCAAGTAAATGTGTACAGAGGAATAAAATAACATGAAACACGCTTGTTGAAAAACTACCCATTGGTAGCACTCTAATAATTTGTCTACATGAGGAGATCACGAGGCCATCTTCTTTTCAGACCCCTCGGAGGGTTATCAGGAATCGAAGTGGAAGCAAGGTTAGAAACAAGAGGATTCGGATGGTTATGAAGTTTATTATGGAAAGATAGGTATCTGGATTCGGCCAAATCGGAAACATGTGGAACATTGAGGTCTTTATGGATTATTTTATTTGTGACAAAGTAAGGGGCATTGAGGATTTTACGAAGGATTTGGGATTGTAAAGATTGGATACGAGAGGAATTTGATGGTTTAGTGGAGCCCCACAGTTCAACTCCATAAGTCCAAATAGGTCTTATTGTAGTCATGTATATGAGTCGTTTGTAATTAATGGGAAGTTTAGAGCGTTTGTCTAGTAAGTGTTGGAGTAAGCGGAAACGTCGAGCAGTTAAATTTAGCACTTAATTTAAATATAATTCTTATTCATAAACGAAAATACTATTATCATTCACCTTACTGTAAAATGTTGCTTTAATGATGATTCTCACAGCATAATTGTTTTATTTGTATGTATATATTTTATGTTACATTCCTTGAATCGGCCAAAAATTGCTAAAATTGAATTTGATACACCAAGACGTTGGTAATTCACTATTTTAAATTTATCTATAGAATGGTATGTTTGGAGCAGTTTTTTTTTTAAATTTATTGGTTTAATAAGCGTGTTTTAAGATACTACTTAAATAGGTGTAATTAATTGACTGTAGTCAACAGCGCATGACGAAACAAGATCAAATAAGCCACGGGACTGTCAACCATTTTCATTTTTACGAACTGAGACTACTGTTTATACAACTTGGTATTAAAGTTATTTGTTAAATTATTTCATCAGTTGGTTTTTCCGTTTCTTGAACTTTGGTTCTTAACAAAATCAAAATATTATCTGGAATATTAGTATGGGCTCTAGATAACACACTTTAGGGTGGATTGACATTTTTCCTGCATTTGGATTCAGATTTATTATTATCAATAAAAAAATTATGCAATCGATCAACAAGGAAAAATGACTCGCGCCTCACATTTTGTGTTTAATTTTCACGATACACATACCATGAAAATCTAATAAAGAATATCAGTTTGTTGGATTGTCAACTTCTTCCAGAACTAATTATAAAGGAAAAATAGCTAAAACTAAACATTTCATAGAATAACATTATTTCGAATCTTACTGATTGTAGGGCGGATACGTGAGATTACTCCCAAATAAATGCTTCTTAAGTTATTATTTTTTAATTTAAGGTATCATAAAAAATTTAATTGATTGAGATTCGATGCAATAGCTGTAACACTCACAATGAGTAACTTTTGAATTTTTTTTACCTGCTTCAATGCTAAATTTAAATTATTACTGGTATCCCAAATAAATCAGCAATGATAAGATTCTATGTTATTATTTGTAATGTACAATTTTGTCTGCCGGCAATTTCTTAACCACATCAAATTCTAGGAACAAACCAATTTCGCTACTTTACGCTCAAAGTATTATAAATATTTTTAGAAAAAGAAAACCATACTTCGAAATACTTTGAAATCACATCTGGTTTTAATTAAATTAGAGGGATGAAAACAGCACTTTTCCTAAAAGTTAATAATTCAAGAAATTTAATACTAAACAATTATTTTATAAGTTCGAAATACCACACGGAAAAAAACTATAGATTGGGGTTATCCAATCGTATAAGGATAAACCCATCAGCTATTTCTTTATTCAGGTATACATATATATATATATATATATATATATATACCCTAGAGAGCGGTTGATGTATTCAAAGTCAATATTAACTCATTTTCTTTAATTGCTTGGATCCTTCATTTTTAGTTTCTATCAAAACTTCTTGATTCTGACTGCCATGATATATTTACAATTATATATGTCGGTGATCAATTTACTTTGATACCATAGAAGAATAGATTGATCATAATCATAATGATCGGTAGCCATGTTCTGTTTTTATCTCATAATATAAAATTAATTTTATTACGAAGGCGTGAGAAATTCTTACATAAAAAGTTAATATGTAAACATGTTCGTTTTAAAAGAGGTAATCCAGCAGAGAGCTCATGGAGTTCCAAATTAATTCCCCACCACACGCGGCCTTCATATATTAAAGATGAAATTGTAAAAGTTTTTTTATTCAATTTCTCGGGAAAACAACATGTGTAAGCCCATGGGGAAAAAACAACTCCTGAAGTTCCGGTATAAGAAATATATCGAGATGTTGAGTTCTTGAGACGGTGGAAGTAACGAGTATTGGCATACGAATACACTAGAATTGGCAGCTAAATTCCTACCTCTCCCAATATCGGTATTTGTGGTCCCATACAAACAGTATATGAATATATATATTATGTGCATTTCCATCTACTCTATAAATAACCTATAGATAATCGTGTATTTTCATATTTCTTAACAAACGTTTCTGATAAGTAATTTATAATATTAAGTATGTTGTAAACAGTAATTAGCTCTATTGCTTGGTGAGAACTGATTCGAGGGCGGTATTATCGTTTGGTCAGTCAATATGCCATCAAGTTTTGATACATCAGTTTTTTTTCTTCAAATCCATTGGATCGAGGTTTCTGAGAGCTACTCGAAACGTGATGGTTTGGCGTAAGATGCCCCATAAAAATATTTTGAGGAAGTTGGTAATTTTTGGTATTTTACACTCAAAAATGTGTTATTAATTTTTTAGGAAGCAATTCACTGTGCTCGTATCACAGCGTCCCGAGTTCTAGTTCCTATGTGGATGATGATTATTTATTCAGTTTCAACTGCCGTGGATGGACAGACGAGATAGAATAAATAGTCGGCAGACCCCCCTGGGGCACATCCCAGCTTCTATAAATATGGTATTCTTAATTTTAAAATTAATTAAGAGAAAAAAACATGGGGATTGAGCGTGATCTCGGCTTTAAAACTTCCTTGCTCAACTATTAATCTTGCAATAGTACTTCGTACTAAAACGTAGTACTTCTTAATCCGATACTTTTGGTTGTAGTGGCACATGATAATTTTAAAATTTTAATTATAGTTATAAAACAGCAAAAGACATGTGTAAAATTTTCAAATAAGTAAACAATTTGTATACATATAGTTATTCAGTAAATATTGTGGAATATTCAGTAACCACCAATAAACACATAACTTCATTGTGATGATTTATTTGTTTAATAAGTCTCTAGTCTTTTTACATATCTTCAGCATCGGCTAATCTCTTGCCTGGCAATCCATGTGGGACAAGATCCCACCGAGCAAATTGAAAGAAATAAAAAAATAATTATCAGATATTTTAAATAATGATGAAATCAAAATAATTTCGGTGTTAAATTCTCCTAAAGTTCTGATTTGCTAAACAAAATTTAAATTCGAGTTTTATTTATTTTTATTATTATTATTTTTTATTGTCTTAGCTTCCTCAGATTTCTTGGAAAAGCATCACCATCCCAAAAAACATTCAAGGGAATGTGGATGAACGTAAAAATAAAAAGAATTACTTATTTAGAAACTTTATGACAATCCTGCACGTATCTAGTTGGACTGTTTTTGTGCTGCTTTTAAATGCGTCAAATCAAGTCCAAGTAATTGGGTACTCTTTACTGTACTTTTCAATATTAACTCATTAGAAGATATGGTTATGGGAGTAATCTTCACATTTTCCAAGTGATGCAGTGTTTTTAAATCGAAAATAAATTCTTGGTATTTTCTATTTTTTTCGGCCCTGGTGTTTACCATGTTGGTATCAGAAGGTACTGCTATATATAATTTCTCCAGTTTTATTTCTTTTGTTTATAACCAAAATATCCAGACGGTTATGCAATACCCTCTGGTCCGTTAATACATTTTGATCCCAGTAAATTTTCTTATTAATATTATTATTATATTTTTTATATTATTAATTTATTCATTGAAACGAAAATTGTATATGCGTTGATGACCACGGGGTTTCACGCCTCTAAGTCCTAAACAACCATCGGCCAATATTTCATAAAATTATTATTTTTATATATTGATGTTATTCCTTTTATTTTTCATCTATTCAGTATAATCGACAAATCCACTTCCTAAATAGTTACCTGTTAAACCGACTGTCCCAACTGTTGTTCCAGGCTATCATCATCCAGCCGATAGATAGATTAATCTGATCTATTAAGAAAACAAACCGAAGAGAGATGTAGCTAATGGGACTAGAAGAACACTAATTGTTGGAGGAGGACAAAGAACAATGGGGAGCACTCAGTCATAGGAGAGGAGATCCAGGCTGCTACCATTTGTAGCGGCCGGCTCCGTGACAACACTAATGACCAAGCAAGCTCCTCGGGATTTATCATGCGGTTCGGATCGTTTGTACATCTGCCCCAGTCCGGCTATTCAATGGCAAGTAATGAAAGTGGGCTCACTTATTATTTTTTGTGTCGGCCATGAAACATCAATATGACATGTCTGAAGAAAGTTTGATAAGGGCTATAACAATCACCATGATACGCATGTTATAAACAAGATATTATTTATATACCCTTGTCTATTTATTGTAATTTTCCCCGGAAATAAAAGGCTGAGCTGGATTCAAACAACCATCATCATATTTTCGAACATACATTTTATATTAAAGTCTCTGAAACTGTTTCATTATTTCCCTTTCTGATAATCGAAGGTAGATAAGCTTTGTATTTTTTCAATATGTTCTTAACTGTATTTAATACCAGTAATTCGGCTGTGAGAGGCACTGGGATCTCCTAGAGTTCTGCCTTCCCTTCCATTAGAGGGGGAAAGGCTTGGTTTGGAGTTTTCCTAAGTGAGTGAATTTCGTAAATATTGTATAAAAACCATGTGATATAATTAAAAGCAAACCTTCATATTGGGAATTGGGAATTGAATAATAATCCCATATTCCATAAAAAAAAAAAGGGTGATTTCTACAAGAGGTTGCCAACTCGCCTTCAGGAAAAGTGGTTGATAAAGAGGGAGTTATCACGTCCGTCTATTATTAACCATGTACTTTCTGGATATCGTCAAGAGAACCAAAATATCACAGATGTCGCTTATAATAGAACCAAACCATCTCGAAAACTCATGGCGGAATCCGAAAAAATCAAGAGGCGTAAGAAAAAAAAAATGTTTATTTAAGTTTTTATTGTGATTTTTTAATTTTTTTTTTTTTTGTTTATATACATTTAATTTCAGAAAGTGAATAAACTACTCTATCACTATTACTTGGATGTGACAGAATGTAATATTTCTCAATAAAGATATTATTAATATAAGTGAATATGTTTTAAGTAGTCCTGTTATTTGTATTTTAACTCCTAAAATGTATCGTTTTCGAGATAAACCCTATTTATTGTCGAAAGATTCTTCTATTCCTAGGCTTTCATGAGATCCATATCAAATTTCCTTTAGGTTTTTCAAAATTAAAGCAGGTAATGTTATTTACTACAGTTATTTACGTCAAACTAGAAATCTGTTGATTGAAGGACTGAACGAAGGAGAATATTCATGAGATCCCTTGGGCACTTCGAATAATGTATTAAAAAACTTTTGGAAATTTGAAATAAAAATAATCGCGTTTTCCTTGGTTTTTAATGTCGGCAAAGCAGTGATATCTGTGGTTTAATTCTGCTTTATATACTCCACCGTTAATAATAAAAAGAAGGATCTTAGTCCAACCCAATAGGTTTCACCGAATACAATACCGGATTAAGAAGTACGCTCTTCTTAGAAAGGATAAGTTAGAGGTATTCCTTAATGAAAAGATATTTTCAGCTAACCATCTTACAACGGAAAATTTAAAAAAAAAATAACAAAGAATCATTGAAAACAGATATAATGGAATCCCGATTTTAGGTACAGTTTTTGAGCATAATAATATAAATATTGAATTCTTCTTTTTATTTTTTCTTGGCAGTTGTATGTTATTCTTTGTTATTTGGCAATGATGACTTCCAATTAAACAACAATTGAATTTATTTTTTGTATTTTCAAATTACATGTTAACGTTTTGGGATATTTATTCCCATCTTCAATAAAAAACATTGGGATTGTAGTTCTGAAGATGGGAGTAAATATCCCGAAACGTTAACATGTAAACATGTAATTTGGAAATACAACAAATAAATTCAATTGTTTTATAATCGGAAGTGATCATTGCCAAATAACAAAGAATGATGTACAACTTCCCAGAAAAAATAAAAAAAGAAGAATTCAATATTTATATTATTATGCTCAAAAAGTGTACCTGAAATCGGGGTATATTTTATTATGGTAACATAATTAAAAATATAAATATATATTTTGAAAATATATGGGAACTCATTTTATGTTTGAGGATATATATTTATTTAATAAATCTATGATTTATTACGTGATTGATGTATTATGTGTATTGTAGTACAAATAAGTATATAATTACCAAATAAAGAAAAAGTCTCTTTCTCAGATTTTAATATTATAATTTTAATCTTGGAAAATTAATTAATATATTTAATAGAACTTATTGAAATTATAAGGTTAAACTATTTGTTGCTGACTACTTGGCACAATCCTGGTATCGTTATCCGGAAGGTGGGGCCATCCCACCTCCCATTTGGGGGGACAGGCCAGGGAAGAAGTTGAGGAGGCGCCTGGTACTGTTGGTGATTCCCTGGTAGAGGGGGGCGGCGGCGAGGGAGGGGCTGAGGTTGGTCAGGTCCAGAGGACTGAGGCAGGCCATCTGCTCCCTGCTGTTTGCCAAGCAGGTCACCAGCGGGTTGAAGCAGCACAGCTCTGCTCCGCTCGAGCACTGCAAAACATACATTTATATAATTAGTTTATGTAACAGAATAACTACTTATATAATATATAATATATCACTCTCAACAGAAAACAAATTATTAATCTACAAGACCATACTGAAACCTATCTGGACCTACGGACTTGAGCTGTGGGGGACAACTAAATCATCGAATATCAAACGCATCCAATCCTTCCAGTCTAAAGTCCTTCGAACAATAGTCAATGCTCCATATTATGTCACGAACAAGACCCTACACCATGACCTTAACATTCCATATGTCCATGACATCATCCCATCCAGATTCTCCAACTTTCACCAGAACCTCATACATCATCCCAATCCTCTAGCCCAATCCCTATCCAGCTCCGAGCATCCATACCATCCCCCTCGAAGGTTGAAACGGCAGTGGCCTCGAGATCTTTTGTAAATATGCCTTTGGAGTCCTGGCAATGGCCAGCTTCTCCACTCATGTCCTGAGCGTCCGTGGCTCTAGTGCCCTCTTCCAGTCTCCACTGGCTTCTAATACTAGTGATGCGGCTGGAAAAGTGGCGCTGGGATCTTCCGGAGTCTTGCTTTGCCTTCCACGTGTGGGGGAAAAAGCCTGGTTCGGAGATTCTTGGGCGAATGTATATATTGTATATAGTTATGATTGTGTTTAGAAGTTTTTATTTTATTTTATTTGTTTATTATTATTATTTTTTCTTTTCTTTTTATTTATCTTCTTCATCAGTATTATTTATTTACTTCTTATATTTATATTTATTTCTTTATTATTTGTATATATTGTATGAATGAGAACTTTTAGCCCTTATGCTTATAGCCCTCCAGCAGTGGCTGCATGTATTATTATTCAATAAATAGATTAAAAAAGTAATAATATATCACTAATTATATACAGGATGTCCTGTAAGTACTGGAAAATAATTAAAGCAGCGATAGAAGACCTCAAAGAGATACAAAAAAGTTTATACGAACTGAGGTCTGATTATACGTGAAGTTATAAAATTTAGGTTTTAGGTTTTTTTTTACTTAATCATGTTTTTTTTATGATAGGAAGCTATGACTAACAAAATATCTAATTTGAGTAACTAACAATTGATTCACATTGCACTAGATAAAATTTAATTCAAACGGCAGTAGAGGTTGTCAATGTTGAATTGAAAGAAGATTTTAAATTAGTTAAAATATGCCAAGTTCTGTTTAAAAAAAGACAAACCATGATAATTAGGATTTATTCGATTATGATTTTTCATTACAACCTATATACTGTACAATACAGATATTCCATCTTTTTTTTTTTTAAATAGTCCTTGTTTAATAAACATTATCACCATAATTACTAAGTTGAAATTTCTGACGAAATAAGTTGAGATTAACATCAACTTGTTTAAAAACAGGAGGTGATTTAAAAACCTGCCACCTAAAGGTACCGTATATTCAGATTTTTTTTTTTTTATTGAGAAAAATACATTTTTCCTCAATCAAGATGTAAGAAAGGAATTTTTTAACTTTAGGCTTTGAATGTGTTGGATAGGTGTTTGGCAAATACTTCAGCTCTAGTCTCATCTGGCGAAGCTCAGGTTTCATCATAGCATCGGAGGGTATGGTAAATGCTGGCATGGGGGAAGAGTGGTATTTAAGGATTTTTTTGATCAATTTCCAGAGGGAGTTGTCCTCAGTGGAGAGGGAAGAAAGGTGGGAATGGTAAGAATAGAATTTGAAGGAAGCCAGTTCTTTTTTTACCTATTTGGAATAATAATTGTATAATTTCCGATCATCATAATGCCTGGTTCTTTGCCAGAGGATTCTAGATTGGAGTTTGGATTTAATGAGGTCACTAAGGTTTTGGGGTAAGCGTTTCCTTGGAGGGTACTGGTGAGGATGCAGCCCAGACTGCTTGTTGGATTAAAGTGGTGAAGGAACTCACTACATTATCTAGGTCTTGAGGAGAGTTTTGGGATACTCTAAGGTCTATTGCATCTGTTATTGTTTGGCGGAAAAGGTTACAGTTGACTGGGCTTCTGATGAATGAAGGAGAAGATAATCGGGGGATATGAAATGCGGAAAGGGTTAGGCTTACCGGACTGTGGTGTGAGGAAAGGTCATCGAGCCGTGAAAACTTAGCGGCCCTAGACCTTTGTGAATGAAGAAGTCAAGGAGGTTAAGATCGGTTGGCCAGTATGTAGGAGCATCAGGGAAAAGGATGTTGCTACTGTGGGAATTAAGTGCAGACAGTTCGGCAGCGGGAATTCGTGGTTCTGGCTACCCATTGCTGGTGTTAAGCATTAAGGTCAGCACCTAAAGGAAATGGTATCCTAAAGAATTAAGAAAGGAAATGAAATTAGATGTAGGTACTGTTATTTTAGGTAGAGTATGCTGCGACAACTGTGACAGGAAAAAGTGAGGTTTGGATTGCTACTGCTGTGGTTTGGTAGTGGTACAGGATAAAAGTGATGGGAGAGGGATTGGTGGATGATGACGGCAGTGTCTCCATGTGATGTTCCATTAGTGTCAGCAAAAATAACAATAATAAATTGTTGCAGTCCTTTAATTCTTTTCAAGCCCGTGATTTCGGATGAATTATAATAAACATGTATGCATAAATATTCTTTTTATAAAAAAAGAAAAGGTTTAAAATAATGATTTTTCTAATATTTATCGTATAATGTGATTTGATATTGTGACTGTGGTTTTTACCAATATATCCATTACCGAGTTTATAAACGCATATATACATACACATATACACACATACAAACACATACACACACACACACGCACACACACACACACACACACACACATATATATATATATATATATATATATATATATATATATATATATATATATATATATATATAATATATATATATATATATATATATATATATATATATACATATATATATAAATATATATACACACCCATATATATATATGTATATATATATATATATATATACATATATGTACACAACACATATCCATAAAAAAAAAATAAAAAAAAAAGTTATATGAAAGGAAAAGAAGTAAAAAAAATTATAAATGGAAGTGAGAAGATTAGATAGAGGTTTATGATGGAGACTTTTTTAAAATGTTGATGATTTGGGAGTAGGCGAGTGATAGATTTTGCTTGTCGGTTTTTAAGTTAAGTGGTTTGTAGTCTAATTGAATGAAAACACTTTCCGTAAGTAGTCTTTTGTCGTGGTTAGGTACTGTGGCAAGAATGGAGGTATTGTCAAAACGTCGGCAAATTAAAATAATTTATATATTTTAATTTTTTTATTTATTTGACCGCACCCTTGACTAACTCCTTCTCATAATAATATTTACGTTTTCATGAAAATAATTGAAGCACTAAGCAGTTACTTTAATTAAATTTATTTACTATTTATTGCTTATGCCGATTCTTGTTCTTCGATGTTGATTCGGATCTTTAAAAAAGAAAACAAATTTTATTCTTACTCGACCTTCAGAAATAGCATCCTATACTTTGTATTTTCTGCAAGAAATCAGTTTTTCGACGATAGAAAACTCGATTTTAAAAATGATGTGATTTTGTACGCGTTATAAATTTTGATTTAATGTAACCCAATCTAATGTTAAGAAAAAATTAAGTCATGACGGGACATTTTTTTTAACCTACTTATTTATTCTAGGTTAAGTCATAGGTGGAAAACTTACGACAGCTACCAGAAGTCTGTGCAGTATTCATAAATGGCCTCCATGTTATAAATTAATATTTAATTATATACATTAGGACATCATTATAATCATGTTTATTCCTCCCCTTCCTCGTCATTTAGGTTATATTGGGCTTTTCCTAGGTCAAGAGAAAAGCTAGGGATTAATATCAGAGTCAATAGCCCACCTGATACCAGTACGTGAACTTATAATTATTTTATCATGATAATTTCTGTTAATCAGATCCCCGTGTAATGCGTGTTAGTCCGCTAGGGCACTCCCCCCTCAAAAAAAAATTAAATATCTAATATCTAATAAGTAACTATATTCTTTAATAAATGAACAGTAATAAAATTATTATCACTGCCTAATCTAAATGGGGCAGCTCATGATAAAAATGTTCCCCATAAATGGTTCAGATATTAATTTGGTAGCCTCCTCAATTAGATTTGAAAAAATAAATCTACCCAAATATCCAAAACAAAACAAAAACTCTAAACCTAAGACTACGACTATTGTACTCACTCCTTGCAAGACATTCGAATTTAAAACTTAGACAGAAATTGAATGCGTCTACTTACCTACCAAAGCCCATTTGGACCTACGCTTCACAGATATACGGGACAGCCAAAAAGACACATATGTAAACTACAGACTTTTCAATCTAAAAATTTCAGGACTATCACCAAGGCTCCGTGGTACGTCAGTAACATTACTTTACATAAAGACTTACATATGCCAACAGTTAACGACCATATACGTACACACTACAAGATATTTCATAATAACTTACACGGACATACCAACTCATCGAGGCATGCCCACAACTAACATGCCCGATAGCACCCGAAGGTGGCTTAAAAGAATGGATGAGGGATCTCCTCCACTGACTATAAATAATACATTCGAGACAAAAGGACGCCTCTCACTCACCCTTATTCCACGGTATATTAATCTTCTACATCTTGACATAACACTCGCTGATTGTCGGAACTTCTGACATGTGTGAGTTAAGAAATTAAGTTAATAAAAAAAAAAATTCGATTAATGTATTACGACATCCTTAAAATAGGTCATCTTTCACAACTTTTCCAACCGAAAATTTGACATTTCTATAAAATATTTTAATGATGATCAAGTTTCACTTTGGCAATGAACGATTCAATTTGTTACTTCCACTTACCGGTGCTCCATAGGCTACACACGAACTTTCATCCTGGCCATCAACATAGGTGCCCAGTAGTAGGACCAAAACAGCGACCACAAAACATATGTTTCTGGAGTAACTAAAATAATGACCCATGGTATCTAGCTTCCCAAGTCGTATGTTCTTGTAAATCTAAGTGGGGCAGCCATATAGCTGTCTTTTCCTTATCTACATATTCATGTTTATGTTGCATTTGGCCAAGTTATCGTCTGACCCTGGTGCTTTCCCGTGTTTGGCATATCCACTCTGCTTTAGCAAAATAAACAGATACAATTATTATTCTAAATTAACCTATTAAAAAACAAAAATAATCTATTTCCAAGGTTTTAAAAATATTTAAGTGATATTGTGAATTTTGTTATTGTCTGTATTCTGTAAATTTTGGATTCGCTACTGAGCCATTTTGTAAAACACATAAAAGTTCCCTTTTTTTTACTAAAACTGAAATTCAAGATTCTTAAAAGATATGTAAGGATTTGAGAAAAGTTGACGATCCTGAAAGAACGATCTTGACAACAATTAATGGGAAGATGTACCTTAACATGTCTAACATACTCATATATATTACTAGTTACTAAAATGTTAGTAGGAGGTTAATGATTATTTTATGATGTAAAAAAACGACTTTTATAAAAATGGCTTTTTAAATTAACATAATAATGGTGTAAGAAGTAAGTAAGAAAGTAAAAGCATGTAATTGTCTGCCAATTTATCTGTGAATATTATAATAATTGTTTTTCTAGGTAATCAACTCTATTTATTCGATTGCCCATTACCTTGGGTACAATTTACTAAAGAAAAATTTATTTATTTATTTGGTATTTTGTTGCCTCTACACTGTAGTGTCACTGGCAACACTAAAGAAATAGTATTAATGAATAATAATAATAATAATAATAAAGGCTTAGCGAACCCGAAGGTTCGATGCCGACACTACCAATCGCTTATTACACACCTCCCTCCACCGTTCGCCGTCCAAACCCAGTCCCTTCAGATCTATTAATGAATATTAATTTTTATTTTATATCCTATAGACTTGATTCATTTACTTTATTAAGAATTTGGGTAATGGGAAACAAATAAATACAAATCAAACACTGACATATTTTCTTGATTGAAAAAAGCAATGAAATATTACGAACAAAAAACTAGATTTTATGGAGTAACCAAACTCGAGAATTTTCAATGATTTCAAAGCTTCCTTTGATACTCAAAGATTAGATGACAGCCAAATAAACTTAAACTAATCTCAAGTACAAATGAGAATTTGAAAACATCCTATTTTTCTGCATTAATTGTGGAATTCTGACCAATGTGGTTAGTCTTATTCAGTGACTTTGGCACGTAGCGGATCCCGAATCGTATTATAGGAAGCAAGGGAATTTTTCTAACTGTGGTGTTTGTACTATAGTTAGAGGATGATAAAAAGAAAAAAAATTCGAATAATTTATAATTTTCTAAAAAAAAAAACTTACTTTATTCGCTCAAACACCGAAATGTTAAGAGACAATATCGTTAAATGAAATCTTATCCTCTTGTTAATCCGGAAGCAGAATGGCTGGCAGCTAATGAACCTTTGCATCACAATGGCCCTGATAAGGTTCGATTCCCAAAGGCAGTGGCTATAATATCACCCCAGTCTCTCCTAATGTCTAATTAGCTCCTATTCAGTTACTATATTATAAGCTGTGTACTATGAGAATTCACCGTCTTACTAGGGCTTATCTAGGCTTTGGAAGGGACGTTTACTATCATAGTTGTTGATTATAGAACTCCAGAATATGTTCATAACAGAGTAAAATTTTCAAAACTCTGATAGCTGAGAAAATAGTCACAATTATTGTCCGTAGTACAGACTCGTTTTATAAAATTATTTACATCCTACAACCTACAACTCTTTGGTCAATCTGGAGGTTGACAAACTTTGTTTATTTAATTAGGTACTAAAAAGGCATAAAAACCCGTTTGCTTTCTACCGGAATAGTAACATAAAATGAGCACAAAATAAAGTGGTTATTTAGGCCAAACGGACAAATATTTTTGCAGGTCACTTTTTTCTCGATTCTTGATTAAATTATCTGGCGATCCAAAGTGGAGAGATTAATAACCAAGTGAAAGATTGTTGTAATATTCAAAAAATAGAAAGAAAAAAAATCACGTAATTTACGTTAAATAATTTTAGTTTTTAGAAATTATTATTTATATTTTTTTCGCCACTCTCCGTTACCTTATATTATTTTTCATATTATATATCGTTTTTTTTTCTAAAATTCTACGCTTTCCAATGATATATTATCAATATACCTTCTGAACAGTATTTTCGGAGATTCATTTTCGGCCTGGACAACCATTTTTGTTTTTTTCTCCTTTATTTCATTATTAAATTCTTTCAAAAGTTATATTTAGCGTTTTTTCGTAACTTTTAACAGTGCGAGATGATTAATTATTTAAAATAAATCATATCAAAGGTAGTTTAGATCAAGACGTATATGAAAATTGGGCATTTAAGCCCTGTAAAGTGACATCAATGGTGATTAGACATAATCGAAATTAAAGTTTACTCAATTATACAATGATAAACCGAATTTAATCAAAAACGTTAGAGCGTTTTTGTTTTAATTGTAAAAATGTGTTTCAGCGTTGTATAAAGTGGCCCTTCCGGTTAGCCGATTTTAAGCGTCATATCTAAGACATATACCTATCTTAAATGCGTAATATCAGTTTCATACGACTATACGTTTTTGAGCTAGACTACTAACATACACACATATAGATACACAGACTTAGGGTATCTCAAAACGTCTATTTTCGTTGAAAACTCAGATTTGAAAATTTTCACTATCGGAATAATTCCTCTTACTATATTTTACATACATAGGTAAGTGAAAAAAAAATCTAGTTTAATAAAGCACATAACTTCAGTCTAAGAGCCTTTCAGTTGACAGAATGACTCACTCCAATTTCAACATTTTTGAGTAATGTTATTTTAGTAAATTTTTCTATTTGAAAAAGTTATAACTATACAGACAGTTGTTTAGAGTTTATTCCAGAGTAGGAGATTTCAATGTTGAAACATAGAACTGTGAATAAATGCGTGATAAATATTCAATCAAAGAATCGTTTGACAGGAGGTGAATGGACTGGAGGATGATAAGGGAGAGAGGACATTGATTCTTGGATCAAGCTCTATAAGAAGAAACCTCACACTGCTCAGCGGTAACAAAGAGGACTGGATTAAGTAATTAAGATTGCAGAGGTTGTTCCGCAAGTATAGGAAACTATTTAAAGAAGCGATAGGAGATCCCAAGAGGTACAAAAAAGTGTATTAAAGTTTAAGAAAATGTATATATTTTTTATGAGAAGGAGTTGATTGGGGATTGCGGTCAAATAAATACTAAATTACAGAAATAGTATTATTTAATTTTTTTGCCGACGTTTCGACCCACTTTGTCGACACACAATATATTTTTTAAGTAAATCAAGGTTTTAGCTTATCAGAAAGCAGCAAATAAAAACATATTTAGTTTAGGTATTTAACAATTTCTTCTAAGTAGACGAGATACCATTTTCCTCAAACGCAAGTATAATTTATCTTTGTTAAAAAGGATTATCAAGCATCTAAACTTCACTTAATTTTATTTTTCAAAATTTATTCACTTTAATTACAGGAAACTTTATATATATATATATATATATATATATATATATATATATATATATATATATATATATATATATATATATATTTATATTTATTCCTAGTATATTTTAAGTTTATTTGTAGTCCTGAGGTAGACCTGAGGGTAAAAACATCGGCATTTTCATTTATTTTTCTAACCAACTCCTGAACCTCTACCTTCTTAAAAATGTATGGATAGAGGGACTAAATTCATATAATAAATATAATTGTTTTTTTATTTTATAATTTATAACCACTTGATATTCTAACAAAATCTGAGATCTATTATATCTTAAAAATATTATATATAATTTCCTATCGCTTTGGTAAAGTTACAAGGTATAGAGAAGACCTAATAGCAACTCCGGTTGCCGAGCTATTTTCCAAGGTGGGACTAGCAATTTTCTTTTTACTTTGAGAATCAAGAGTCCCTTTGGTGAAAGGCGGGAAGGGATGGATTCGTTTCGGCATTTCTTCCCTCAGCGGTAAATCCCACCTACCTCTGGGTGCATTTACGAATCTTTGAAAACAACATGGTCGCTTTGAGTGCGCCTTCTTTGACGAATTACTGGGAAAACAAGGCAAATACGTTACAAACGAAATCGTGTTTCCAAGAGAGACAAAGGAGCTTACCTATAACGAAGTCAGTCGGTTCTCTTTCAGCCTTGTGTGAAAGTGTTCTTAACCGTTCCCAAAATGTAACCGTGTTCGAAAGCTACTAAGGGCTGATTTCAATGTGTTCAGGAGTTATTAATATAATAATTTTTTGATATTAATAAATTTTATTTATAAAATATGTGGGATTTAGAAGCCAATTGGTTTAACGAAGAGCAATACTAGCGATTCTGATCATCATATTTTTTTCTTAAAAATAATACAACAATACATTTTTGTAATGTAGAAAAGCTTAACATTAAATATTTTATAAATAACTTGGATTTAATACAAAAACTAATAGTTTTGGTAACTGCCTAATGAAGATATTGACAAATTTCATTTATGCATTCCATCATTGTTCCTGCCGTAGTATGATATAAATACAGTTACTAACGTTGTTGGGGAAATCAATGTGGATTAGAGGGAATATTTTTGATTCTAAACCATTAGAGACGGTAACGAATTAAGTTATTCACAAAATCAGTCTCGTTTAAGGCTCCATTAATCATCATCTTGGAAAAAGCTACGAATTATTTTCTCTAAAATGAGTTAAATTGAAAGGAAGTTTTATATTTATTAAATATAATATTTCATAAAGTTTGGCAGAAGTTTTTACATTATACATTTCAGAAGGAAAGAAAGAGAAATAGCACAGTTTTTGAACTGTCGTATCTTTAAAAACGTAATAGACTTCCATCCGTGGATCCGTTGATAGCTTATGCAGTTTACTTTTTGATTACCTTATTTTAAAACCTTTTGATATTAGTTATCTTCAATTTTATTTTTCTATGTTTGAATATCAGAGCTCTCCCATTCCATCGTAACATAGCATTCCATTGTTAAAGTTATTTATGCAACAGGTGATCAGGAACATTTAAGGAGATCTCATTCAAAGTCCAAGGTGAGGCTTTATGTCGTAACGGTGAGAATTCATTTTTATTTAACACTCCAATTATTTACATTTAACACTCCAATATGTAACGGGAATAATCTCATATTTTGGACCTGGTCTACAATGTATAATTTTTGGATATTCTCACGCTTTTGGTCATCCTCTATCATCTAGACTCTATCTCCTCTATCTTCTTGTTTGTTGTACTTATATACGTACATATTCTGTTTATAATTAAGTAAAGATTAAAGGTACATTTCATATTGTTTTGCTGCAAGTGTCTTATATTATATATTTTTTTTATATTATATATTTCTTCTTTTTATATATAACGTGTGACATTATAATTATATAACGATTATTGTTAATATGGCCATACCCTTTTATATTTATTTTATGGTTACTAACACTTTTATAGAGAGAACTTGACTCGTTTAAAGTTCATCATTCATGTTTCATGTATTTCAACATGTGATAAATTTTATATAGTAACAGGTAATGATAAAAAAACAAATTATTATTTGTATTCATCTGACAATCACACAAAGCAAAATAAAGACACATATAGACCGGGCTTTATATTAGGAAGGATATAGGTGGACTTATAAATGTTGGCCGGTGTAAGCCATATCCCAGAGGGTGACCCTATAACCGAGCTTCCTCCCACATCCAGGGCTTAATCGACTCCAACGGAAATAGCATTCCTGTAGATTAAAGTGTGGTCCAAGTAATCCCCCCACATAGAATACTCTTAGGCGTCACGTTCTGGAACGCCCTGTTTGCACGCCTGATTAAAAATTTATTTTATGTGTTCTTTTGGGTCCTGGTTGTATTTGTTCCGTTTATCACAGGGTATGTTGTTGATTTCCCCGAGTACTTACTACGGCCGGCAGAATTTAGAGTGTGGTGAATTTCAAGAAATATTTTTTTAACTTAGGTAAAAAATGAGTAATCTCAAATATTTTTTTTTTTACCTCAACTCAGTCATTGAAATCAATTAATATTAATAAATAATAATATTTATACTTATTTAATAGCCAGGAATAGACGGTATAACCCACGGTGGGCTGAAGTATATGGGAGCAAATGGGCAGGAAATGTTTCAGCATCTACTGAATTTGGTATAGAAAAAGAAAGAAGTACCCAAGGATTAGAAAATCACAGTCATAGTACCAATTCATAAAAAATGAGACTACCGGGAATTCCGAAACCACAAAGGCATTTCATTGCTTGGTGTTTCATGCATGGTATACTCTAAAATTCTAGAGAAGAGACTAAGAGGATTCATTTAGAGAATCCTAGAAGAAGGACAATGTGGCCTCAGACCACAAAGAAGCACCCAAAATTTAATATTCGTAATTAGGCTGCTCTCAGAAAAGCTCGTGGAAAAAATAAAGAAGTATATACCTGCTTTGTGGACCTGACCCAAGCATTCGATAAGGTCAGAAAAATGGACATATACAGAGCACTGAACGAGCATAAAGTCGATCCAGGCCAAGCGAGGGCCATTCTTAGCCTATATAAAAAGAAAATAAGCGTGGTCAGAACCAATAACCACACCTCTAGGGATTTTCAGAGCACCCAAGGAATAAGGCAGGGATGTAGTCTTATCCCCTTATACTTTATAATAGCTCTCAACATGGCACCGAAGAGAGCTAAAGAAATAATGAGACCTTTCAGGTTGGACCACAGAGAGTTACGATCAGTTCATCTCACCCTTCTCGCATATGCCAACGATATTGTGGTATTCGGGAAAAACTAAAAAAACCTCCAATACAACCTCCGACTCCTGCAGGAAGAATTATAACTGTTTAACATGGAAATAAACAGTCACAAAACAAAAATAATGGATAGGAAGGTGAGAAGAGAGGGAGGACCGAGTACTTCGATTGAAGGGAGAGGAACTCGAGCACGTCAAAGACTTTAAGTATCTCAGAGCCCATGTAAATGAGAACGGTTGAACATATGGTAAAATCAGGGAAAGATTAAGATAATGCTTCCATTCGCTAAAAACAGGCTTTTTGGCAAAGAGAGAAGTGTCAAAAAATGTCAAGAAAACGGTGTATAAAAATACATTTGTCTCTGATACTGACCTACGGCAGTGAATCCTGGACCATAACTTCAAAACATAAAAGCAATATCCAAGCAATGAAAATGCGGTTTCTGAGGAGAATAGAGGGGAAAACTAGGAGAGACAAAATCAGGAATACAACTGTAAGAAGCAATTATGGAATAAAACCATCAGAAAACAGGCTGCGCTGGTTTGGCCATTTCAAAAGAATGCAGGGGGGGGAGTGGAAGAATGGCCAAAACTATATATGAAGTAAAAGTGGAAGGAAGAATGCCGAGACGAATGTCCAGAAAGAAATGGGAAGGTTCAGTAAGGGAGGTTTGCGATAGGAGAGGATTGAACTGGAATAGACATAGTCAGCTGGTGCATGAACGAGATAAGTGGATGAGGCTCTATAAACAGGATTCTCTGCACTGATCCAACGGTAGAAGAGGAATTGATTAAGAAGAAGAAGATAAAAATTTATTTAGAAATAAATCACCTAAAATATAGCTAAAAAATATTGACTTTAACTGCGGTCGGCAGAAGGTTATAGAATGGTTGGTAAAATCTGCACCTTGTGACCCCAGAAAAATTTTTTATTTCCGGCCCTGCTTTTATTAGTATAAAAAAAGAGCATCTTTTTGTAATTATTTAAATAATAAGAAGTATTATACTGGTGGAAATCAAATGGAATCAATGTTACACAATGATTATTTTTTCAAATAAAAATTTATTGAATAATCTTGCATTTTATCAAAACTTATATATGCATAGAATATATATATATAATAAAAGAACTATCCTTTACCGTGCATAGTATTCCATAACTATAATTTTCTTACTGTATTTGATGCTTGCCCATGTGTGAAAAGTTGAAATAAAGAGATAAAGAATAATTATTGTTTTTCTAAAAATTCTCATTTTATTTTTATTTTTATTTACTTATTGGTTATGAAATACTACCTAACTGTACAAAACATGGCAATACCTTGAAAACATTTTTTTACCATATTTCTACCATCATCAATTAATTACGGTAATGTTTTTCATCTCCACTAAATTCTTGCACAATAATAAAATATTGGATAACAACATATATGCAGCTTCGATGCCATGAGCTCAACTAATGGTTGAACCTTATGGCCATAAGGTACTGTGTGAACGGTTGGTACCTCTTCATTATATCTCCACGTTCTAGTTAGTTATTTAAAGGGAGGAACGATAATAAAGACTAACGACAATGAGATTTATATCTTTTTATTGGTTTATAAAAAAGAATATATGGTGCCAGTGTTGAAAATTAATTTTCCTTAGGATGACAACCATAACTATTACTAACCATCATAAAGAAGAAATAAAATTTCATACTTTAAAAGGAACACGATACATCATTCGAAAATAATGTTGATTAATGTTAAAGCGTTTGTGATCTGCAGTAATAATGGAATTAGAAACCATTTGCGGACTAAACACAGGATACTACTGGATTACATTTGCTATGATTTCACGATTCATTTCTTATTATAAAATCCTAAACAAGAAAAAAAAAGTTATACTCCGATTCACAATACTTAATAACCAGAATAAGACCTACGAGTGGTTTCCCACTGACCCTATAATTGGTCTCGATCTGAAACTGCGCAACTGATAAATCCAAACTTTATTGTTGGAAAGCCCAATTGGAAATTATTTATTGCATGTGTTGGTTCTACATGCTCTTTGTATGGACCATTTTCACTGATCTATTACCATTAATTTAAAATCCTTCAATCAACTTTTCTATTTTGGCATAATAATTTATTTTATTTGTTTAATATTTATTAATTAATAAACAAATAATTAAAATTCTCGCTTTAAGTTACTATTATCAACATTTAGTATATTTACTATTTATATTAGTTTAATTTTATGATTATTATAAGTTGAAGATTAGTTTGACTCTTTCCTATTATCTGATTAAATTGAAATATATCCCTAAATTTCTATCTCGAAGAATTAATTGATTGCACTTTTTTTTCCAAGTTAGAATCTATTGAACCAGATTCGTTTTGTTGACTAGAAATTGTAACAGATAGGCATTGATTAGACCAAAGTTTTCAAGGCAAACAGTGACGCATTTATTGACCTACCTAGGTAAAGATCCGTCAGATTCCTACACTTTTAAAACATATCAATTAAAACAAAAGACCGAAACTTAGCCGATAATCAAAGAATTTAGACATGACAACAAAAACAAACACATCCTTCCTCTAATCTAGCCGACCTCCAAAATTAATCACAAGTGACTAACAGGCATTCCTGGAATAATATAAACTATAGACTGCAAACTAAACATATCCAAAAATATAACTAGGTTTCTAAAACATTTTTATTTTGGACTGGACTTGTTCACTTTCTTGGCCTCACCACATCAAACAACTCGTATCAAATAAATATTAATAAAGGCAGTGAAACCATCACGAATACGATCCTATAAGAAGCTGGACCATCAATACGCTTGTCTTCTGGTTTAACGATGTTGGTAAGGTAAACAACACCTATAAATATTTCAGAAATATTTGACCTCTGAAAAATTAATAGGATATGAAACACAGCGTCTTATATGTAGGAAGACAACCAACCAGTTTAAGACAATTTTAATGTGGGAATTTAAAAACATATTAAGTACCATTAAAAAAATCAAAGCCTGGTTCTGACTGTCCAGGATGACATGATAAAATACCTTCCAGGTAATGGAATACTGGAATACTTGGAATACTGGTAATACTTGGATATTACAGTCATGCCTGTCCACAGGACAATTCCCAAATAACTGACATTGTTCATCCCAATTCTAAAAAGTGGTGATAAACGTTTACCAACCAGTTATTGCAAGTAAAATAATGGAGCAGATGATTAATAAAAGAGTAATGTGGAATATAGAGAACAAAAATTTCATTCAATCTTTTCAGTCGGGATTCCGTAAGGGCCAATACATTCTAATGATCTATCATATAAATGGTCTATCGTTTAGTTACACTAGAAACCGAAACGAATTATAGCTTTATTAACGCACAACAAACAATAGCAATATTTTTCGATTTGAAGAAAGTTTTAGATAAAATATTATTATTCGTTGAAATAATAGGCTAAATGTACAGCTATACTAGGCAAATTTTCAGTCATCGTCCATTTCATTCAGGATACGAGGGTCGCGAACAGTTCAACGGTGCCCCTCAAGGTTGTGTATTCAGCCCAACTCATAGATAAATTACTTAGATCAGCTTACCAATAGTTATCAAGTTACTGCTATTCGCAGATCATCTAGCTATTTCCTGTCGATCTGACAACATAAACAGTATACAATACAAACTATAGGACGTTGTTAAAGGAATCAAAAATTGGTCCCTTTCTATTAGTCTCCAATTTTCTTCCGCAAAAACTAAATGCCTACATTTCAGTCGAAACAGAAACACCCCTAACTCATCCGAAATCTATTTAGGAAATTCATTAATTCCGTACTCGAACCAATATAAATTCTTAGACCTGATAAGTGGGTAGTATGCCTTCTTGAGACTCAGACAGACTGAAACTAATAACATTTTATGAAGCGTTAATATAATCTAAATTAGATGATGGATGCTGTATACACGGTTCTACCCTCTATCGGACCCTAAATAAAACCGATACAGTCCACCATACAGTCATTAGGATCGTGATTGGCGCGTTTCAAACAAGCCCCATCTTTAGTCTCTGTTCTGAGACCGGAATACCCTCTCATTTATTAAGAAGGTAAAAACTGACTATTAGCTATAGTTTAAGGCTACTTCTTCAAAATAAAAATCCTTCATATACCTGATTGTTTAAACCAAAATTTTTTAAAGCTTTTAGAAACAATGAATTCCATATTCTCACTGTCAGAAAGCATTTATTCAACAACTAAATTCCTTAAGAACTTACCTGTATATAATATAAAAAACCAAAACCCACCTTGGATCCACAAACCCCCAAAAACAATACTCCGTCTCTTATTATTACTCAAAAGCAGTTCCTCACCTTCCGAATACAAAACCGAATTCTCTCTCTCCTACAAAATATTCCACAACCATTTCTTAAATGATACTGATTATTCGATTAATTTAAACTGATGGTTCGAAATCTTCTACATCTTCTTCCTTTGTTACCCATAACTCGACACATAAAATAAATCTTCATAAATTAAGCAGAATACATTCAGCGGAACTTCATACAATAGCCTGAGCCCTCCAATTCTGTATGTCAATAACTCCAAACACAATAGTCTGAATAACCGACTCCTTGAGTTCGTTAAAATGTTTAAACGATATGTACTCAAAACATCCAGTTATCCTAAAAATACACAAATATATTTATATTCTTCATTCTTCATTCTTGAAAATATGGGAGATTCTGTTTGCTATATATGGGTTCCCAGTCACGTGGGTATAGTTGGTAATGGGCTTGCGGATATAGAAACCAAACAAGCACATGCGCTCTCAGGCCAAGGTACTGCTATACTGACTCCTCCAGAAATGAGTTTTCCTCTCAAAAAGGAAATGTCAGATGATTGGCAATCTATGTGGAAAGCCCAACTAGTAAATTAAAAGTTGTTATGAAATCAATTAAGCCTGGACCACATCAATCCGTCATAATCGCAGAGAGGAGGTCGCCGTGACACAAAGGAGGTTAAGAATAGGACACACAAATTTAACTCATATACATCTCATGATTGAACACCAATTTTATTTTATTTTTTTGTCTCTCTTCTAATGGGTTTCTGAACTCAACAGATGAAAAAGAAAATAAATGAATAACAGGTGTTGATGACTCTAGGGTTTACGCCTTAAAGCCTAAACAAAGAAACACTCATCGTTTTAGTCATGATTAACACGCATGACAATTTTGTCAGTAATTTCTCATATAATAATGCAGAATTTACAAAAAAAAGCTATATGTTTATAATTGGAGGTTATTGTGTCTTAGATAACAGCCGCACTAAACTGAGAAAAGCTATAATTTAAAAAAAAAACTTATATAATCATTTTATTGCTAATAAACTGAAGAACTCTCATGGATCAATGTATTCAAATTATAGATCTTCTCCGTATGAGTTTCCAAAGTCAAGCCTAAATGGGCTTTATTGAAACTTTATGAAATTGACGCAAGTGTCGATTCTTTATGTAAAAACACACAATGAATCAAAGTGGTTTAAAAATTAAATTTATTTTCGAAACCGACTTTTTTCAAAGGTTTTTAACCGATTTATAAAATTAAAATTAAAAGAGTTTTTTTTTATTGCGCCATTATTCTATACGTGAAATTAATGTTTCATAGTACAATTTTATAACATTTTCTTTCCCAATCATAGACCATTGCAATAAAAACCCCAATCATTCTTATTTTGTTCAAAAAAAGGACCCTGAATTTATTTATTTATAAAAGAGACAACAATGTTTTTGTAAAGATTCTCCGAAATATGTACTACAAATAAAGAATTTATTAATCTATTTTTTTAAAATATCAGTTTTGATTTTACAACTGAAATAAAAAACCATATTTTTTCTGATTCCCTGAACAATTTTTAACAATGATTAGGGTATACTTTGGAAATAAACGACTCATATATTATATTAATGGACAGAGCTATAATATTTTTTCTTTTACCTAGGATATTGAGTATTATATAAATCTTTATTTCTCTTTAATCTTAAATATTAAAAATTTTAATACTGAACTATGAAATAAATTGACGAAAATCAAAGCTTAATGTGTTTGAGCAGTTAGTTTATTATATATGTTAAAACTCTGGGTTGTCATCAATATCGTCAACTATATTAGACCTCAATCTCGCAATAAATTTACCAGTGTGACAATAAATCATCAGATCATCAAGAGAGGTGCCACCTTCCATTCATCAGGGCCGGAACAACCAGCAAATAAATCAGCAATAGCTCAAAAGGCTGAATATAGAAATGAAATAAAGTCCGAAGCAGAGCCGCCTCTGCCACTCACAGGCCCCAATCCATTAGAAAGTATTTAATATTTAAACGTGTCATCGAAATAGCCTTCAATTCTCGCCACCAGCTCAACGGGACAAGTATCGGATATTCGCTGCCCATCGCGGTATATCATCCCAATCGTTATATCCCCAACTCAACTAAATTAATTTTCAATCAATGCATTTATATATATATTATTTGATTTATTGTTAGGAACTTTTAGATATAGATAATAGCACTGCTATCAGATCTCATTTCATCTAAAATAGATAAATTTTATGTGGTTTCAAATACTTTATTTTATCATAAAAATTTTCTTAAATTCGTTTATATCTTGAAAGGGTAGACCTTTTATTTTATTGAATTTCTGTCCTCTGATCCACACAGATTGGACGTTCGGAATCTTACCAGACAAAATTGTGAAAGTCACATGATTGATAATGAAATATTTTCCACTCATCTAAGCTTATGTATTATTAAAATAATATAACTTTGTAATCACTTAATGATTTATAAACAATTTTCTACATGAAAATTGTATTTTTTCTCCTTCATTAACAATTTAAAAACCGATACTCAACACAACAATAATATCACATAAATCGAGAAATTCAATTTTATTTTAACTGCCTGATCAATTTCATTTTAATTGCCTTTCAGTTGACAGAATGACTATCTCCGATTTCAATTTTTTTTAAAAAGTCCTTTTAGTGATATTTCTAGTCGGAAAATTTATAATATCTGTACAGACAGTGAGTAGCTTGATTCCAAAGTAGGTGATTGCATTGAAATATAGAACTGTGAATAAAGGTATAAATTTCCCCATTAAAATTAATAATCAAAAATGTTGAAATTTGGGTTATTAATTTTGTGTACTGAAAGGCTCCTATATTTATTATTCAACAATTACATGAGAAATACCTTTAGGGAGACAAGTCAAAAAAGTACTCAATACTAATGGTATTTAATACCTGTTATTATTATTAAATGGCACTACATGGTAGTCAAGAGCTTATAAAACTCCTCCAGGAAATGTTTCATGCCGTTTGGGTTGATGAAGAGCTTCCATGTGATTGGAAAAAAATCCATTATTTGCCCAGTGTACAAAAAAGGTGACGTCTATCAATGTAATAATTACAGGGGAATATGCCTTCTACTAGAGATGGGCAGTACTCGATTACTTTCATGATTTGAGTAATTTTATTAGGAAAAATTATCGAGTAGTTTCTGTACTCAGCCTGACATCGGCGAGTACTGAGAGTAATCACGCAGCATTAATCATGATTTAGTTAAGTACAGAAAATACTCGCGCTGTTATATCGAATTACAGAAAGTACTCAGCTAACCTACAAAGAGTACTTTTTATTTTTCAACTACTCCGTCATTATTATAAAGAGTAAAAATGTTTTCCTTTATTTCCTTCAATAATGGCAGCCATATTCAACATGAAAAATTCTAACCCCTCATTAATCGATATTATATCGACTAACCATCATGTTTTGGGAAGCGCTTTTTCTGAAAATGATGTCGGACTTGAGATTAGGTCCCCAGGGACCGACTTTTTGTAACTCTTCGGATTATATCGACATCGGGGTCAACTATTATGTTTCGGAGGTGCTTTTTGTGAAAATGATACCGAATTCGGGATTCTGCCCCCCGTGATCCGACTTTTTTTTAACTTTTTGGATAAAATCGATATCAGGGTCGACTAATAAGTTTTGGGGGGCACTTTTAAAGAAAATTATATCGAATTTGAGATTGGATCATCCGAGCCCCGACTTTATTTAACTTTTTGGATTAAATCGATATCAGCGTCGACTTTTATGTTTTGGGGGGCGCTTTTTATGAAAATGATACCGACTTCGGGATTGGGCCCCTCGGGATCCGACTTTTTTTAACTTTTTGGATTAAATCGATATCAGGGTCGACTAATAAGTTTTGGGGGGCGGTTTTTAAGAAAATTATATCGAATTTGAGATTGGATCCCCCGCGCCCCGACTTTATTTAACTTTTTGGATTAAATCGATATCAGCGTCGACTTTTATGTTTTGGGGGGCGCTTTTTATGAAAATGATACCGACTTCGGGATTGGGCCCCTCGGGATCCGACTTTTTTTAACTTTTTGGATTAAATCGATATCAGGGTCGACTATTATGTTTTGGGGGCGCTTTTTATGAAAATGATACCGAATTCGGGATTGGGCCCCCCGCGCCCCGACTTTATTTAACTTTTTGGATTAAATCGATTTCAGGGTCGAATATTATGTTTTGAGGGGCACTTTTTATGAAAATTATATCGAATTTGAGATTAGGCCCCCGGGCCCCCTTTTTTTTTTAACTTTTTTGATTTAATCGATTTCAGGGTCGACTATTATGTTTTAGGGAGCGCTTTTTAAGAAAATTATATCGAATTTGAGATTAAATCGATGTCAGGGTCGACTATTATGAGTACTGAGATTACTCACGCAGCGTTAATCATGATTTAGTTAAGTACAGAAAATACTCGCGCTGTTATATCGAATTACAGAAAGTACTCAGCTAACCTACAAAGAGTACATTTTATTTTCCAACTACTCCGTCATTATTATAAAGAGTAAAAATGTTTTCTTTTATTTCCTTCAATAATGGCAGCCATATTCAACATGACCAATTCTAACCCCTCATTAATCGATATTATAACGACTAACCATCATGTTTTTGGGGGCGCTTTTTCTGAAAATGATGTCGGACTTGAGATTAGGGCCCCAGGGTCCGACTTTTTGTAACTCTTCGGATTATATCGACATCGGGGTCAACTATTATGTTTCGCAGGTGCTTTTTGTGAAAATGATACCGAATTCGGGATTCTGCCCCCCGTGATCCGACTTTTTTTTAACTTTCTGGATAAAATCGATATCAGGGTCGACTAATAAAATTTGGGGGGGCACTTTTAAAGAAAATTATATCGAATTTGAGATTGGATCATCCGAGCCCCGACTTTATTTAACTTTTTGGATTAAATCGATATCAGCGTCGACTTTTATGTTTTGGGGGGCGCTTTTTATGAAAATAATATCGAATTTGAGATTGGGGCCTCCGGACCCCTACTTTTTTTTAATTTTTTGGATAAAATCGATATCAGGGTCGACTAATAAATTTTGGGGAGCGCTTTTTAAGAAAATTATATCGAATTTGAGATTGGGCCCCCGGGACCCGACTTTTTTTACTTTTAGGATTAAATCGATATCTGAGTCGACTATTATGTTTTGGGGGGCGCTTTTTATGGAAATTATATCGAACTTGAGATTGGAGCCCCCGGATCCCTACTTTATTTAACTTTTTGGATTAAATCGATATCAGGGTCGACTTATAAGTTTTGGGGGGGAGGGCGCTTTTTAAGAAAATTATATCAAATTTGAGATTGGGCCCCCGGGCCCCGACTTTTTTTACTTTTAGGATTAAATCGATATCTGGGTCGACTATTATGTTTTGGGGGGCGCTTTTTATGGAAATTATATCGAACTTGAGATTGGAGCCCCCGGATCTCTACTTTATTTAACTTTTTGGATTAAATCGATATCAGGGTCGACTAATATGTTTCGGAGGCCCTTTTTGTGAAAATGATACCGAATTCGGGATTCTGTCCCCCGTGATCCGACTTTTTTTTAACTTTTTGGATTACATCGATATCAGGATCGACTAATAAGTTTTGGGGGGGCGCTTTTTAAGAAAATTATACCAAATTTGAGATTGGGCACCCCGGGCCCCGACTTTTTTTAATTTGATTATGTTTTGGGGGGCGCTTTTTATGGAAATTATATCGAACTTGAGATTGGGGCCCCCGGACCCTTACTTTATTTAACTTTTGGGATTAAATCGATATCAGGGTCGACTATTATGTTTTGGGGAGCGCTTTTTATGAAAATGATATCGAATTCGGGATTGGGACCCCCGAGCGTCGAATTTTTGTAATATTTCTGATTTGGTTGATATTAGGGTCAATTATTAGGTTTTGGGGAGCTCTTTTTATGAAAATGATGTCGGATTTCAGATAGTGCGCCCGGGCACCGACTTTTAGTCACTTTTCTGATTTAATAGATATCAGGGTCGACAAATATGTTTTGGAAGACGGTTTTTATGAAAATACTGTCAGATTTGAGATTGCACCCAGTGGATTCACTTTTTGGAATTAATCTATATCAGGGCCGTCTATTATGTTTTAGGGGGCGCATTTAATTTTAAAAAATCTGACATCATTTTCATAAAAAGTGTCCCTCAAAATCTCAAAATCAACATTGATATTGATTAAATCCGAAAGTTTACAAAAAGTTGGGACCCGGGGGCACTATCTCAAAATTTATGAAAATGATTCGTAATCCGATATCATTTTCATAAAAAGCGCCACCTTAAACATAAGAGTTAACACTGATATCGAATTAATCCAAAAAGTCGAGGCCCGGGGGGCCCAATCCCGAATTCGACATCATTTTCGTAAAAAGCGCCCCCCCCCCAAAACATAGTAGTCGACCCTGAAATCAATTTAATCCAAAAAGTTAAAAAAAGTCGGATCCCGGGGGGCCCAATCCCGAATTCAATATCATTTTCGTAAAAAGCGCTCCCCCCCCAAAACATAGTAGTCGACCCTGAAATCGATTTAATCCAAAAAGTTAAATAAAGTCGGGGCTCGGATGATCCAATCTCAAATTCGATTTAATTTTCTTTAAAAGCGCTCCCCAAAACATAGTAGTCGACCCTGAAATCGATTTAATCCAAAAAGTTAAAAAAAGTCGGATCCCGGGGGGCCTAATCCCGAATTCGATATCATTTTCGTAAAAAGCGCCCCCCCCCAAAACATAGTAATCGACCCTGAAATCGATTTAATCGAAAAAGTTAAATAAAGTCGGGGCTCGGATGATCCAATCTCAAATTCGATATAATTTTCTTTAAAAGCGCCCCCCAAAACTTATTAGTCGATCCTGATATCGATTTAATCCAAAAATGTTAAAAAAGTCGGATACCGGGGGGCCCATTCCCGAATTCGGTATCATTTTAAAAAAAAGCGCCCCCAAGACATAATAGTCGACCCAGATGTCGATATAATCCGAAAAGTTACAAAAAGTCGGACTCTGGGGCCCTAATCTCAAGTCCGACATCATTATCATAAAAAGCGCCTCCCCAAAACCTAATAGGTGACCCCGATGTCAATATAATACAAAAAGTTACAAAAAGTCGGGCCCCGGGCCCCAATCTCAAATCCGATATCATTTTCATACAAAGCTACCCCCAAAACCTAATAGTTGACCCCGATGTCGATATAATCCAAAAAGTCGGGCCCCGGGGCCCCAATCTCAAATCCGACATCATTTTCCTAAAAAGAACCTCCCAAAACCTAATAGTTGACCCCGATTTCGATATAATCCGAAGAGTTACAAAAAGTCGGGCCCCGGGGCCCTAATCTCATGTCCGACATCATTTTCAGAAAAAGCGCCCCCCCAAAACCTAATATTTGACCCCGATGTAGATATAATCCGAAAAGCTACAAAAAGTCGGGCCCCGGGGGCACTATCTCAAATCCGACAGCATTATCATAAAAGTCAAGTGGTGTAGAAAACAAAAAAAAAAAACAATGGTCCCCAAAGTTGATTAAATCTTAAATATTTTAATAATTCTTTATTTTATCGATTTACATTAATATCGATACTATTTTAAAAATCTATACCCCCATTAGATAACAATGGACTTAAATATGGAAGAAATATTAAATATTCTACTCCTGTAATTTCTATAATGAAGTACTCGATTACTTTGAAAAGTACTCAGAGTAAAATATTGCTGAGTAGATTTGAAAATAGAAAGTACTCACGAGGACAGCCGATTACTTTTTGTACTCGTCAATCATGAGATCTAGTAATGATTGAAGTACTCGATACTCGAACCGGACGAGTATTTGAGTAAATTATCTGTAATTGTACTTTTTACTCAGAGAACAATTTTGCACATCTCTACCTTCTACCCACCGCCTATAAAATTTTTTTAAGGATTTTTTATAGAAGAATCATTTCTTATGCCGAGGCTGAAATCGGAAAATACCAGGCCGGATTCATTAAGGGTAAATCAACCATCGATCAATTATTCACCTTGCGAATCCTTCTGGAGAAAACCAAAGAATATCAAATTGGTACACATCACATCTTCATTGATTTCAAGCAAGCATATGATTCCATAAATCGTGAGGAAGCATACAAAGCAATGGTAGAAATGAATGTACCAAAAAACTTGTAAGGCTTGTTAGAATGACAATGGTAATGGAGGGTAATGAGTGTTTCGTACGAGTACAAGGTGACTTGTAAAAGGGGTTTAGAGCATCGACAGGAGTAAGACAGGGAGACGCTCTGGCATGTGTGGTATTCAACTTTACCCATGAAAAAGTCATAAGGGATTCTGCTATCCAGACTGCAGGAACCCTCCTAAATCGAATGACTCAAATACTTGGATATGCGGACGACATTGATATAATGGGAAGATCGTTTGCGGCAGTACAGGAAGCTTTTACAAGTCTGGAAGAGTCGGCAGCCAAAATTGGTCTTATTATCAACACGTCCAATACCTGTTATAATAATACTAATTAATAACTTATACCAAACATGTTGGGCCTACCTAATATCTCTTTGATTATAAGAGAAATTCTGTCATTCTGTGTTATATGTGACTTAATTTACTTGAACATGAAAATTTTATCATACTATTTGAATTTGAATAATACAACAAAAAATTTTCGTTTAGATTTTTGTGAAAATTGTTTACATAATATGAAATATGTTTTATCACTAATAGAATCCAAATAGAAAACATATGATTAAATAATATAAATATAAAATGAATGTAAGCTTTCTCTTCGACCATGGTAAACTAAAGGAAATGAGGTAAGTAATAAACGTATGTATGGACCTTACCACAAAACAACCGAAGAAAATAACATCACGACACTTGACTGAAGAAGAGAGTAATGCTGATGTCGAACAAAACAAGCAGAAATTAATTGATGTAGTTTCTCCTTTAGAAAACGAGGAATCTGTATTATCTGGATGGGAAGAAGCTACTCATGATGTACCACAGCTGCCTAACATAAACTTGGAAAGAGACTTTATAATCGCTAAGAGCTACCTTCAGAAAATAGGCTGCAGGAATGAGACTATCTGGGATCATCTGAATGATATTCTTAATCATGTAATGAAAGAGAGACCTAAAGATTGTATGAGGTATTTTGAAGAACTCAGTCGTGAAATACGAATAAAAAAATTCTTCCTGTCGGACGATTGTGAAGATACCTATAAAGAACTAAGCGAAGAACCCAGAGACGCTGAAGATGGTAAGTGTTTATTGCGCTTTTATAGAAAAGTGGAATGCTATTATCAAACAGAATTACGTTATGAAGATAAATTCGGTAATTTAGACTTTGTACCCTTCTTCAGACTATTAAACGAAGCTGGAGTTTCTTTTCCATACAGTGACACGTATAATATACAAATGGGTATGAGACTACTAGCTAAGACATACCCAATTGTGAAGTTCAAACTTTGGGGGAAAATTCTAGGGACTCTAAGAGATTATATAATAGTAGAAGCAGAACTAACAACAGAAGCTATGGGTGAACGATTCAAACAGTTCATGTCTGTTGCCGTCGAATCAATGCATGCAGAAGAACAAAGATATGAAGCTTCCGAAAATGAACATGAAGAAGAATATTTTAGAGATTATTTCAGCGAAGAAGCTTCTCTCATTGAAGAAGAACCTAAACGTAAGCTTGACACTTACGTAAGCCCACCGATACCGAGTCCTCAGATTATTAAGGAAGTAATTGTACCTGTTGAACCACCAGGACACGGTCCTAACCGAAAAGTATACCTAGTAGCCAATGATCCAAGCGAGGAGTGGATCATGTTGCCAGATGTCACTCCGCTGCAGATCGTTAGCGCTAGACAGATCCAAAAATATTTTACTGGTGTACTGACAAATCCTGTATCCAGTTACCCTCAATTTCAAGGCACTGAAATGGAACTTCTCCGAGCTCAGATTGCAAGAATAACTGCTACTACTCATGTTTCTCCTTTAGGATTTTATTCTGCTGGTGGTGAAGAAGAAGCAGTAGAAATTGAAGAAGGACAATTATATATGGAAAATATTGATTACCAGCCACTCCCAACAAAAGATCTTTTAGACCCTACTCTCGAATTTTGGGTTCACCATGAGCAATTTTTGTTGGAGCAAGGTAGGACAGAGTTTTGGTCGGCTGAGAGTGTTGTCGAAGCAGAAATGGAGGATGAACAGGAATCACCCGTACCACCTCACGAGGTAGGACCGCCTATCCTAACCACTCTGTCACAAGATATAATGATACTTGACAGTTCACCAGCGTGGAATGTGCGAAGAGCATCGACTCTTTTAGACGAAGATAGTGCTGTTGTCCTGAGATCGAATATTTGGCCAGGTGCTCTAACCGCAGTCAAAGAACGGCTCTTTGTCAATTTCTATGTTGGTTGGGGTACCAAAGGTATTTTGAAGGGCTTTAGTTCAATTATTTGTTCTAAAGTAGAGAGAGAATATGAACTAGGTCCGGAAATAATGGAAATGCAGGACCCAACCGTAGAAATGGAAGAATTCAGATGGTTGCAATTACATCCCAAGATATTACCTCATAAAGGAGGAGGTGAAGAGATGGGAGCTGAAGAAGAAGAAAGTGTATGATACTCAACTTCAAATGTAATGCGGCGTGTATAATTTTAAAGTAAACATGTTCAATCTTATACATTTTAATTATTTAAAAACCTGGCGCGTTCCGTGCATTATACAACATCCGTTTACTATTAGAACAGGTAAGGAAGGAAACCAATCCAACAAATCAGCCTGAAGTTCCTTTTTGCTTACCTTAAGAAGGTTAATAGTGACACATTTTTCCTTTATATTGAATCATCTGCTATTTTTATGCTTTTATAGGAGATTATTCATAAGTGATGTGACCCGGCCGTACTCATAAGCACAATTGTAAGTTTTCATTATCTACTACTGCACTCCATAAAACATTGTCTGTCTCTTAAATCACAAATGAACAGTTATTTAAGATCATTAGGATTATTTCAATTATTTTAGCCGCAACTGCTTGCTAAAAGGCGAAGGGATTTCGGTTACCACTTCTACATCACTATAATAAATTAATTTCTGTTGACATTATATGAAGATGTTTTCATGATGGAAATATTTTCCACTAAAACGTATTGTATGTATTGCTTAGTAAAACTTAAAATAAATAGAACTTACTAGGGAAAGATACGAAATTGCCGATTTAAATAAAACCTTCTTTGATAATAACAGGTCGAAAAATATTTGATCCTCGGACATGGATGCTTGCCAATTCACCCAGAAGCCGAATAAAACGTTATAATTTTTTTTATATCACTGTTTTCATACTTTCTTCATTGTTAATTTCTAAGTTTTTATATACTGAACAATTTTTTTTATTTTTGTATAAAATATAAAAACATTTCGCTAATTTTATAGAGCGAATTTGAATGTCTAATAAATTACAAAAATCCAAAGACACTTCCATTAAAGTAGGCCAAGTAATATTTGGCCATGAAAAGACCTTTCAGATTCGTATTTAGCGTCTACTTAAACTTTTAAATACGAGTTTGCTTTAGAATAAGAAACAAAACGTTTGGATTTATTTTTATGGAAGACATTTTTCGTGCCGTTTACTAAAATACTCAACACTAGTTAGGATTTTCCTTAAGTCGACGTTACTACAACCTTTGAAAAGCTAAATTATTAGTCTTCAAAGCCATGTCAACGTTTAGACTTTACGCTTTTATAAAGAAAAAAGTAAAGAAAATCTCCACAAAAGTTTTTATTTTTTACCTCCAAACTTAAGTTTTGCGGGTATCTAGTTTGTGCCATTTCATGTCTGATACATTGCCCTAAATTCATATTTATTTTTGTGTGGATATATGTTCCGAAGACACAATGTTTGTGATTTTCAAGAAAAAAATTTAGGTCTATCTCAACATTATTTCACCTTTGAAAAATATTTGAACCCACTTCATTCCATAGTTCAGTACAAATCGTATCAATATTGAACTCATACTGAAGCTTTATGCCAAATATATATCTTTTTCTAAACCGACCTGGTATCGGAAGTAGGATAACATAAAACTGCGTATTTAGCCAGACTCGTTCGTGAAATGAGAATACGTAAAGCGTATGAGAATACGTGATTGCACGTATTATACATTTTATACCCATATTTTTTTAGTTCGCATTCATTTTGCGCATCTCAAAAACTCCTGAAAAACAATCTCTTTCCAATCGAAAAATAAATGACTTTTCTCAATACTCTTACTTCTATTAATAGCTCGGATGAGATCGATCTATGTTTATAGTTTTATAGTATATATATTTAAAAGTTAAATATATTTAAATAGGAAATTTTCATGGCAATAAAAAAAAACAATATATATATATATATATATTGCTCTACTAATATCTACTATAAATATATAAATATAGATGGATCTCATAAAAGCTATTAAGGACAATTCTTTTCTAAGAGTTTTTTAGAGTTGCGGAAAGGAATATCAACTTGGTTTGTCCTTCAAAAAACAAAAAAAGGTCCCAAATGGGTTTAACGTGGATCCTGTGAAATACGATTTTCGTAAAAATAAAAATATTAATTTTTGGACTCGATTTTAAGGTAGGATATTATTTTATTGCAGTTCATTCCAATATTTATAACTTCTCAGGATTTTCTCCAAACGTTATTTAAAACACACAAAGATAATGATAGTTTTTGGAATGCTGAATTGTTTCACATCTAAACCATGAATAAATAAAGAATTATCTTCATATATATATTCCAGGCTCTAATATATATACTAAGGTCTGGTTAGTGCCATTTAATATAGTATAGATGGCCAAGTTTTCTATAATCCATACTAAATTACGTGTAGATAGGTGATTTCATATTGAAGCCATCATAATTTGCGGCTGGAGTCATAGCCTGGAAAAAATGGTCAGCAAAATATTTTTTATTTTTCGATTACCATGAAAGTTCGTAATTAATTTTTGAAAAAGAAATGTCAAGTTTCCTAACCCATAAAAAATATTTAGTTGGACCCGGATGTGTATATCGTGTACAGTATGTACATACTTTATTAGTATATTCTTATTTATGGAGAACCTAGACAAGATACCAGGATTTTGGTAGATAATCTTACTTAAGATATCCGTCTGTAGTCTCCTCTTGCTAAAAGTATTCCAATGAGTTATTAAACAGAACTTGTCTGATCTAAGCTAATACGAATGAATAATATTTTCTACTTAGTATATTATTCGATTATAAATATGAGCGGCTTCATATAAACGACGGTCACCTATATTTTTTAATAAGTCGACAAAAAACCAATTCCAATGATTTTGTTTTTCATGATTCTACTTGAACATTCTTAAATAACATCATCAGAAATAATTTAAGCCTATAGAACAAATATATGAAGCCACTCATATCTACTATTATACAAATTATGCGAGAAATCATGCGGAAGATGTGAAATATAATTCAGTAGTAAATTAAGAAAACTTTTCCTGGACGACGAATCCAATTATGACCCTTTACTCAACTAATTTGCACAATATTCATATTGATAAATACTAAGCAGTTTAGAGAACTTCTTTTCTATTGTTTTTTTTATTTTATATATTTTTTATGTGTTGGTTGAAAATAAACAAAAATTGCCTCAGAAGTTAAATAAAATAATATATATATATATATATATATATATATATATATATATATATATATATATACAAATAATTGCTTTGAGAGGATCTAAGAGATAATTTCTAAACACAAGACTAACCAGTTTAAAAATTGACGCTTAACTATCTGTTTTTCTAAGCTTTTAAAAAGTGACAAATAATGCCAATGTAGATACAGAACGGCTTAGTCAATTCCAGATCCTGTAAAATATTTTCTGTTCTTAGATTGTTTGGAATATAGGGCCAGGAAACTAAGAGTTCAGTCTATTACTCGCTGACAAAAAAATAATAATATAACTTCTTGTGATTTTTTTTGTACTAATTCATATTTAGTATAATTACTATTTAATTCATTTATTTATATTTTTTATATACTACTTATATTTATTATTTTTGTTGAACTATTATGTTTATATTACAATTACTTTTATACACTTACAGGCAAAAAATTCCACCCACTTGATTTTTTCAGGTTTTAATCTAAAAATATTTCACCCACTTGTAAAAAAAGTTGTATTTGTATATAATACATGGTATTTGTAGATAATACTTAGTATTTATGGAGTTTTATAATCTTTTTGACCTTTAATAATCAAAATGTGATTGGGTAAGAAAGATTAGAGAAAAAAAATTGAAAAACGAACCATTATTATTCTAAATGAAATTAATTACATCATCGTTTAGTAGCGCGTGTTTCCTCCTCTTGCCTTCACTACTTCTTGAAGACGCCTCGGCATACTTTCCACCAGTCGGGAAATGTCCCTTTGCTGGAGGATAGCCCATTCCTCTCGAAGAGCCCTTTCAAGATCCTGCAATGTATCAGGAAGTGTTGCACGCGCTCTTATTCATCTTCCGAGGTTATCCGAGGGTTCAAATCTGGAGAACGTGCTGGCCAGACTAAAACCTAAATATTGTTCTTTTGAAGAAAAGTCTGTACTATGCGGGCGACATGTGGGCGTGCATTATCGTGGATTAGAATAGTACGATCGCCGATTTCGTTGAGTATAGGCAACACATGAGGTTCCAAAATCTCATCTACATAGCAAATGGTCGTCAAAGACCCTCCACGAACAACAACCAATTCTGTGCGGCGCTCCATTGAAATCCCAGCCCACACCATTAAGGAACCACCTTGGAAAGGTTGGCTCTTGGAAAAATTACAGGCTGCATATATTTCGTTTCTTCTTCTCCACACCCTTTCACGCCCGCCTGGAGATCGAAGAGCGAATCTTGACTCATCTGTTAAAAATACAGCACTCCTTTCATCTATAGTCCAATGGCTGTGTTCTCGAGCAAAAGCCAGCCGTGTTACTCTGTAAGTTCTGGTCAACGAGCGGTACGTTCTTTGTAGCGGTACGTTCTTTGTACTGGTACGATCTCGGTACCGGTACGATCCCGGTTCGAGAGGTACGTTCTTTGTACCGGTACGATCTCGGTACCGGTACGATCCCGGTTCGAGCGGTACGATCTCGAACTTCTTCGAGCTGATGAATCGCTTGAACAACGATAGGATGCCGGTTTCGTAAAATTCTCAAAGTCAAAAACCGGTCATCCCGTGGTTCTGTTACCCTTGGCCGTCCAGAACCGGGCCTTCTATTGTAAGAACCAGTTTCCCGAAAACGCCTGACGGCCCTTTTTTTTGCCTGTCAGTGTATTAACATCATTCCTTTTATAATTTCTATCTTTTTTATATTGCATCTTTTTAAATTTTTCCCATGATCATGATAACCCACATACATGGATAGAGAGATCGGTGAAACTTATAAATCACACAAAGACTCCAAACTCTGACAATTTGTCAACCTTAAAATTATCAATTATATCTGAAAACGAGCGAGTCCCGAATTAAACTATAAGAAAGCCCTAAGGACCATTATTACGTTTAAGGAACCTAAGGCAACACATACACAAATGTTTTCTGGTGGAAGTATAAAAAGTGGGCTAAGAGAAGTAATGCTCTCATGCTCTAGTAATTACGAAGGAAGGAGAAGGGGAGGGGGATCACGTTTGTTTCCAGCCGGGTGGAGATATTTTCCAGGAGCCGTTCCAGCTCGCTACACAGCCACTAACTCACCACGCTCCGCCTAGTCCTAATCAGCTGACAATAATATTCTTTTTCAATCTCCCATCTACAACGGAATTCCTCTTTGTCTTATTACGATAAGAGGAGACTCTTTCCACATGAGGGGCACGTTTGACCTGGTTTCCGATTTCAATCCTGATTTTACACAGCTACTGAAAACAAGAAAAGAAAAAAATAAGCAAAGTTATTATGATCCCTATTGTATCCAGACATTGTTAATATTCAAAAGAGATGAAAAATCACTTTTAGTTGTTGAGTGAACATCATTAAAACATTTTTTTTTATTATTTATAAAAAAGACATCATAACTAAATAATTATAATAACAATAATGATAATTATTAGAAGAAAGTATTTCATGCTAGATTTCACCAGCAATTACATGAACCTTAGGCCGTGGTTACACTGGACACGTAAAATGTACGACACGACGGAAAAGGGGCTCTGCACTGTATGTTCAAAAAACATGCACTTACCATGGCAACGTCACGTCTCGGATTTCTAATTCATTCATTATTTCTAATCTTATATAATATATGTACTAAATAATAGTTAAATTTCATCAAAATTGTTTTTTCATGTTTTCCAATTAATCAATATTTATTTCAATATTATTTATTCGATAGATAGATCCAAAACTAATTCAAATTCAGTATAAAAATTACAGAAAAATACAGATAAATTTCATAAATGAAAATGAAAATATCCAACGACTTTTAATAGAATAAATAGTAATTAAATAGAATTGAACATTAAAAATATTCTACTTTTGTTTTAATAATTCAAAGAAAAAATAAAACTTATACTTTATATATAATTACGGTTATGCTTATTACTATAAATTTAATATATCATCTACAGTTAAAGGCCTTATATATGTATCTAGTAACGTCTGCTAATTCCAATCAACTTCGAATTCTATTGCTGGCTGCATTATATAATATTGTTTATTATCAAAGTCAGATTTATGGTTGTTTTTAACACTACTTCTAGTGTTATAAACGTCTGTGTATAATTTTAGCATTATGTATAAGTTATTTTAGTCTATTTGTTTATATTCTGTTCTATTTTTCGATATATAATATTTTTGCAAGCAATGGATACATTTCACTTTATGTTGATAGGTAGGATATGGGTTTTACTGCAATTAATTTACTTTACGTATAACATCTTTTTTATATTGTTTTCTAATCGTAATTTTAATATTAGTTATATAGTTATGTATTTTATTTTTATAAATTTTATAAAATTAATATACATATATACTTTTTAAAAGTTTCCATTTAAATTGGGTATATATTTTAATTCATGATATTTCATCAGCATTCCATGAAGTTTAACTGTATTATCATTGTCCTTTATATCTGTTTTCATTATTATTTTAAACTGATCTGTACTTCTGCTTTTTTATGTATTATCTTCGTTATTTTTGTTTTATCACCATGAAATTTTGACATTATTTAATTTTGTTTATTATTTACTTCAGATTTTTTATCATTATCATTTATAAATTTATATGAAATGTTATTCATTAGTAGATTAGTTGCCGTGCATCAAAATACCTAAAGATATTTTATTCAATTCCATTTCAAAATTGATGATTTAAGCTTTATTTGTCAAATTTATTTATTTTAATATTATTTTGCGAGGTTGAGAATTTGATAATTTGAATAGATTGACTGACTACTATTATTGAATCACTGATAGCTGACGTTGTTGATGGGTGGAGAGAGTAGGGATAGTAACGGAAATTATCAAAAGAAAAACAAAACAAAAACCATTACAAAGAAAAATAACAATATCAAAATATTGCAATATCTAACAACTAATTAATTATAAATATATGGATTGTCAAAAACTATTATTTGCTAATATCCACAAATTAATAATATGAAAACGGTGTAACATTAGATGTGAAAGAAGTTACATCAGGGATACTTAGAAGATATAAGATTTTCTATTTTTATTTATTTTTTTATTAGAAATTCCAAAATGCCTAACTAGGCCGAAATGTAAAAAAATAAATATTTTTCTTAATTAATATTAAAAAGGAGTTCTATATGTAAAATTTGTTCGTTGGAGTGTTTGTGAGATTTCGAAACTTAAATCTGTCATTGATTAAATGTTAAAAATTAAATAATCAACAATCAGATAAATAATTGTTTATCATATAAACTTCTTTTTTTTTTTTTTATAATTTCTTAATTCTATCTTTCTTGTTAGTTATATTTTTAATTTTATTAATATTGCTTTAAAGTTCAAAATTAATATTATTATTTATGTTCAATTTTTTTAATGACTTCAGTTTCTTTTGATATAAAATATATTTTGACTTGCAATATTTATTCCTATACCTTTACTACATTATCCTTTATTTATTGGTTTTCAACGATTAAGTTCGTTATTTACTATATCAAATATCTTGTATTTAATTTTCTGTGTTAATTTTATTTTATTTTTCATAAAATTAGTACTGATATTTATGGACCGTCGTGTTGAAAAATCGGTTTGGAAACAAACCGGTTTGAAATTCCTACGACTTCGTACGACGTCGTGTTGGGCGGGTTTGCCTATCTACGCCCCTTCTATCGAACTATTCCTTTAATATATTTCATTAAAATAATTTTAATATAAATTTTAAAATAATGCAATTAATAGATTTTTTTTACAGAATGATATTGGATAATTTCTTTATTTATAGGCAAGAATAGAAAAAATGAATAAAAAATTAGTGAATTAATATGTTAATTCATTTGGTAACCCTTTTTTTAAATTTAAAAATTGATTCAATAGCCATGCATTAAAATTAACAATTTGATGATATATTTACAATATTATGTAGGAATTAAAATGTATGACAATAATTGCTGAAATAAATTGCAAAAGAAATAAACGACAACCTAAAGATATTGAAACCATAGTTAAATTAAACGAAAAAAAAAAGCCTTTCATTAACAATAGGTGTGGATTTAATTAATCCTTCCAAAATTATTTACTATATTTAATTAAATAGTATCAATATGAATTCTACAAAAATGCAATTAATGAATAAAAAAAAAAACGAATATTTTTCAGGAGGTTTTGAATATTTTTTTTTTATGACTGATAGGGAGTGAAGAAACACGATATGAATTAATCTTTTTAACTAATCTGGTGTTATTTCGACATTTTTAAACAACATTTAATTATTACGGATTAAAATATAGAATGTATATTGTATTAAAAATAAGATAATTTTTGTTAAAATGATATTTTTAATTTGTTAAATATGAATTACATATAACTTAAAGTAATAAGCAGAATCCAAATAATATTTAATTACATTATAGAATAAAGGTGACCATGATATATATGAGCTAGATAAAAAAAATATATTTCATCTTTATTTTTTAAAATTTAAAATATATAATAAATAAAATTAACAATGTTTTATGATATTTTTAATTTTCATATTTTGCGTACTATTGACGATAAAAAGTCACAACTTATTTTCCCCAATAGTGAAAGAGTATTAGATATTTAAATGACAATAATAAATATTTGTTGTTAATAATAAAATGAAAATACCTATTATTGTAATTTTTGACTGTATTTTGAATTACTTTAAGATTATTTATGGAATAAATAATACAGTAATTAATACTTATTAATTATTAAACAACCTGAAAGGAATTAACTATTATTTTTATGTATATTGGATGAATATAATACAATTAAATGGATGATAAACATTCAAACATGAATGAAAATCATATGTTTTTGAGTTGAACAGTAGAGTCGTCGTATCGTGTCGTGACGGATCCAGTGTAACCACCGCCTTAGGTGGACTCTAGTGTTGCCCAAAATCAAGACCTCCTAATTGTTGCAAGAACAAGACCAAGACCAAGATTGTAAAAAAAAAAGAAAGTTACATGAATAAAAATTAAGACAAGATAGTTATTAATACTATATAATTTAATTTACAATATATAAAATTTGGGAGAACCAATATAACTTTACATTTAACTCTCCAATTTTTTTATTCGGGTTTAGTTAGATTTCCTCATTCTGAGAAATGCCAGTAATATCTCGCTGATGTATATTGGTTTATCAAATGATTTAAAAGGTTATCAAATTTCCGATTAAACTATTAAAAAAATCGTTTAAATCGGACTAGTTTTAGCAATGTTTCAGTGTATTAAATTTTACACAGTGATTTCAGTGATAATTGTTCACGTTTACATCGCTTTAGTTCATCAATGAAATCGTACTTTAATGATTTATCTGATCTGTTATCAGGTAAATTAGTCTAATTCATTGCGGTATTATTAATGAACATATTCAAAATTGAAAAAAAAAAGTTTAAAATTGGTCAGAAAATCATGTGAGTGAACGTAGTCAGTTACGCTAATCCCAATATATCTAAACAGCAATGTTAAAGTTCATTGGGACCAAAACATAGTCATAACATAACAGATCATCAGGTATTGCATAATCGCCCGGATAATTTAATTATAAACCAAGCAAGTAAAACTTGAAGAATCATAGATATTGTAGTATCCAGTGATTCAGCTATCTGTGTCGGAATAAATATCATAAATTGGGTTATAATATGAAAGTATAGGTAGTATAGGTAGAACAGAAAGTAGAACATAGTATAATTAGGAAATATATATATATATATATACATATATATATATATATATATATATATATATATATATATATATATATATATATATATATATATATATATATATATATATATATATATATAACCAATCAAATTAAATACACCTATTAATTTTCTTGGGAGATGTTTATTTTTCATTTACTCATGTTTAATTATTTTTTTTTTAGTACGTCACAGTTCTCAGATAATAAAATATGCAGATTACCTGGCAAAATATTACCTAGGGCCATAATGCATTGTGCTTCTCTTCAGTTGTGAAATAAGCTATACTAGAAGGATATACTGGTACCTGGGGCAGCGGGCACAATACCGGAGCCAGACCCAGCGGAGAGTTGATATTGTGCTAATGAAATGGCGACGCGGAACAACTACAGGAGACGGAGCCGCAGCAAGAGGACCGGCCATATTGAATGGGCCTTTGGAACAAAGGGTAATAAATTATAACGGGAACAAATTGCTCTCTTTTCACAGTTTTCCAGCGCTAGCACGGTTTGGGCAAGTTTAATCAGGCCCGGCAACGTTTGAAAAATGAGCGCGGGGACAATGCTGCTTCCACGTATATCCGCCTCCCGGCTTCGTTTGTATTCTTTTTTAGTGTGTTCTTTTTATTCCTATGGGTGTGTTTTAGAAGTGATCGTTTGATTTGATATCACGCCCATTTCGCCAATAGCCATAGTGTTAGTTTTAATCCATTATTGTGTTCACTTCAAGGGCTGGATTGAAATCCCGCTCTATGTATATATATATATATTCAACTCCTAGCTGAACACACCTCCCTGAAGAAGACCTGCAAAGTAGGGTCGAAAAGTCGGCTTTCAATAAAATAGTTTTACCACTATTTAGGCTATTTATGACCGCAACCCCGGACCATCTTTTTCGTTTATAATGCAACGGTCAACTATTAAATATTCATTAAATCAATTAATTTAATTTTTTAAATTAATTTACCACTATTTAGGCTATTTATGACCGCAACCCCGGACCATCTTCTTCCTTTATGATGCACCGATCAACTATTGAATATTCATTAAATTAATTAATTTAATAAGGAACTAAAACTCATAAACTCATTGCTTTCCAATTCCATCGTAAGATAATTTCATCACAAAATCGAAAAAAAAATGACCAACAAATATATTGGGCCCAATAAGCCCTTTATAACCTGGGGCCTCTATAACCCTTTTGATTGATTGAAAACGACCAAATTACAAGATTTCCGTAAATAAAAATGTTATAGGTTTGGACAGATTTTAATAAATTAATAAAGGGGGTCTGTAACACGGACTATAATAGATACAGAGCAAAGACTGATTCTTTAATGCCGAGAAAGTAATGAATATTATATGACTAAAACGATTCAGCTTAAACTGGTTTTGTCCTCATTTAATCTGTTAAATCTAGTTAGCCTAAGTTTTTATTTAGTATTATTTAGTTATTGTTTTACTTTTGTTAATTTTTTTTTGTATATACGGTGTGAATGTGTTCATTTATCAATATAATTATTGTCCCTGAGACAGAATATTATATGTCTAAATAAAAAATAAATAAAAAAAAGTTCGCCTAAAATAAACTAATTAAGACTAGTTATGACTAAAACGAATTATTTATAACTCGATCTGACAAAAATGAATAAGGTTGAGCTGGTTTGACTAAAATAAATCAGTTTAAACTAGTGCTATGTCTTATCCCCATAAAAGGGGTGACATAAAAAATACTAAGTTTTGGGGTGTTGAAATTTATTCGGGATGCCATTTGACAATTACCTAGAAATGTTTGATAAAAAATTAGTAAAATAAATTTGGATCTATAATATATTGATTGGTCCAGAATTGAGTAATTGGATTTCTTTTCTCAAAGGCTGGTTTGTGTTTATCATGCTTTCTAATTACACACATTACCTTTGATCATCATGATATAAATAGGTGGCAGAATTAAAATAACTTTCTTTATTTCTAGGCTTAATAAAGAATATATACAGATTATATTTACAAAAACAAAATACGTGATTCAATGAATTTAATAATTAACTGTGAAGGCATGATTTCAGATGGACTGTTTTGAGAGTTTTTTTCAATTAAGTATTATAACATTTTATATTTATTGTTAGGAATAAAACTTATCTATTGTATATGAAGTAGTGTAGTTATGTTTCATCGCTGCATCCGCTGATTCTAGGTCACCTCGTCAAGGCCAGATCCAAAAACTTCTCAAAGACGCCCATATGAGTGGTCTGTGTCGGGCCAAGGCTTCAGTCCCCAAGCCGGAAGAAAACATAAGATCTATCCTCCAGGCCAGAAATTGACATAAGACCTCTTTTCTTCCTTCGGGTAGATTTTATAGAAAATATTCAGGGTGGGGCAAGGATAGTTTTCATTGGTCCTTAACTTCACCCTATTACTTCACTGGTAACACCCTAAAAGGAACCGGTTACTTAGCCCGTTACTAGTTTTGCATTCCCATATTGTTTAACATTCCCTTTTACTTTTTATCAAAACACAATGCATGTTTTAAAGCATAATCATTATAAATGTTTTGTTGTGATTGTTGCTGTCTTAATGAAATTTAATCAGTACCTTGAATTTGTAACAAGCCACTAGTTTTAACTACAAAAATTTTAGTTAAAACTATAATTATTTACGTTGTTAAGTCAAGTAATGCCAAGTGCTAAAACAACGGATTTGAATAATGAAAGAAGTTATGATAAGCCACCTCGGATATTTACTTATTTATTTTGTTAACTCTAACATATACAAATACTTAATAGAAAGTAAAATTTATATCACAGGAGTAGATGTAAAATACAGGTATAAACTACCTAGGAATGAATAAATTATTTTGGAAGCAAATAAAGCTCATTTAACGCCACATGTCCAGAAATATTATTTGTTTTACTGCCATATGATTGGGGAATTTATATATATATATATATATATATATATATATATATATATATAATATATATATATATATATATATATATATATATATATATATATATATATATATATATATATATATATATCAACTAACCATTAAAGAACTTCAGTTAAGAAAAAGAGTGAAAAGGTGATAGAACATTTGGACAATGGGAGTTTTAAGTTTAAATATTTCCAATATGTTTAAAAACAAGGATAGCCACTGAATTATTGGATGTTGAGGTGATATATATTAATTTAAAATGTTTATAAATTAATGCAAGTATAAATAATTAAGATATAATTGGTCATGAAAAACAAACCAAAAAATATAGATTTTACTGGTAAGATGTATATTTATATTATTATTGTATATTTGTTATGCAATATGCAATTTTGCATATTAATATCAAGCCTATTTTACAGCTTATTTGCATTAATACATTTACAATTATACGCATTTATTCTTCTTGTTTAATTACATTAGAAAGTACACAATTGATCCTAATATTTTACTTAAATATGGGAAATACATTCCAAACACACATCTTATTTAAAAATAAATAAATACAATTTGTAACTTTATTTCGTGAACTTTCAAATTCAGAATGATATTTATAATTGATTTATTTATTTGCTTATACAAGTATATTATAAATTTTAAGTTCAAATTTTTAAAACTGTTTGCATTATAATCGATGTATCTTAGTACTTTAAATTACATAGGATAGAAAATTTTGAATTACAGTCAAATGATCTAATGTTTGTTTTACCACCTCTTATTTAACCACTTGGTTGTGTGAGATCAGTAACCAAGTTCTGCGCGCTTCCTATGAGGTTTTCCGTTATGAATCCCGGGGTGAGGAGGAAGTTGAGAGGAATGAAGAGGGGGTTCATGCAGACCGATGTGCTGATGAGCCGGAAGCAGGAGATGAGAGGGTACCCGCAGCAAGATGAAGCAGACTCACACTAGCATTCATATTATATATGTTATAATGAATATATAAATAAAAAAGATTATAACAATCAAATATATAGTTATAATGCACCTAGAATACTTTGTGAATAGCTTTTAAAAATTAAATACATATTTTATTAGAGTAATTAAACAACAGTATGGGTATTCATGCAGCTTATTGGAAATGCTTAAAGTATTATCATCCTAAGCAGTTTGCACAAATTTTAAATGAATGAATTAATGATCCTTTGTTGCTAGCCTCCTAAAGTATTGCAACAAAGTTTTAAGATTTTCCTACTTGATTGATCAAATAACGTTTTGATTTTTTTTTTTAAATGGCAAATAAAAGCGCGGAGTTGCTGGAATATTTGATTGAAAATTGTTTAGTAGAAAGCATGAATGAAAATTCAGAAGGCAAAGAACTTTACAAAATATGACTATGCAGTTTGTATTTTTTTTATGTGGACGCGTTTTGAGGAATTCCAAAGTTTTACTCCGCGTCCACGTAGGTCGTAGTATGGTAATGTAGCTTATTCGCTTATTTTGTAAATTGAGAACAGATCTGTAGTCATAAAGATGGGACTGTTGTTTGAATCAGTTCATTTCTTGTTTTGTTTTTTAATTTGATACGTATGCTCTAGGTGAGTTATTTATCCGAGATATCGTACATGAGTTTTTGAGGGAACTGGGTTTTTGTCTATTGTCACAGCTTGACACGAAACCTTGATTAGGGAGAAGTTAACATGGATTGTCTTTCTGCCATTAATTATGATTTTCCATTTTATGAACCATTGTTCTAGGTCATAGAGGTTATTTGAGGTAAAGGGAAACTGAAGCAATGGCAGGATTATTGTCGTAAGAAATAATTGCAATGTCATCAGAGAAGCTATAAAGGGTGATCCGAGCGTGCTAGGGTATATCGGATGTGTTCAAAGAAAAAAGAACATACAATAAAAAACACTAATATGAATATATAAAAAATAAATAAAATAAAATTCAGATCCTTGGACGTTGCTTCTAGAAAACAATTACTTTTTTATTTTTTCAGAATGTCAGTTTCTGAAAATTCCTAGCGATTTCAACTATTATAATATAATTTTCTGATACAGTATTTTAAAATTTTAATTTTTAAAGCAATATTTTAATTTTTCTCTTTCGGTTGTTAACATTACATGTTCTTTCCAGGTATATCTAATTAGAGAGAATTTTGGACTGTAGGACGCTATATTTTTTTTTAAAGAAATACTGAATATCATATTTGGTTGTTGAAATACGTTCAATATAAAACATATTCCTTCTCTTTGTTCTGAATTCCATTCTTTTTTTATTTATTACTTTTTATGAATTTTCTTTGTTAAGTTAATATATAAGATGGGATTTAGACATAGTCTGAATATATATCACCCAGTAAGTACGTAAAATAAAACATTGAGTCTATGAAATATAAACTCTCAAAGGAATGTAGAGCTTCAAAATCATCTTTATTACATTTGTAATATTTCTATAATTTTCAGGAACTTGTAACTTTTTCATACATATTTCTCTTATAGGTATTTGTTTTACGTATATATTTCTCTTAATACTTTCCATTTTTAACTTTTTATCCAAATGAATTTTCTCATGAAATATTTATAGAAGGAAGCCTAAATTAAGATTTGTCGTTGAGAAAGTTAAAAATTTAAATGCAATTTTGAGCTCGTTTACTTTTTTCGAGATTTAATGACTATGGTTTCTTACAACTTATAATTAAATTGAATTATCAATAATAATCTCTGTTAGTATTGCTTTGTTTTTGTATAACTGCATTCATTGTTTACGCTAAATTAAATATACCTAAATTTCGAATTATTAATATATTTATGTAACACATTCATGTAAATTTAAACATATAATACATTTATATGTGTAGTGTGACTTCCGTATTCAATCTTGTCAAAAGTTCCATTCCTATTCAAACTAAGTAAATATTGTAACAAAATATTATGTTAATGCAGTCAGTAAAGTAAAATTTGTGTAAAATAACAAGTTACATGTAAACAGTATGGGTCAATAAAATATTTGACATGGAAAAGCAAAGCTTTTAGCATTGCAATAATGTTACAGTACAAGTTCCTCTTAACATTAGATATTCAACGCTATGAGCCTTCTGAGGGTAGGTTGTCTGGTAACAAATAACCGCCAAAATAGTAGCGCGCCAAAATATAAGGGCAAGAGCTGGCCGGATGAGGGTGTAACGGAAGCAGGAAACAGGGAGGGAACCGATTGGCGGATGTAGGGTGTCTGTCCCCACCATATCCAGTCACCACTGCCTCAGCTTTCTCACCCATCTAGATCTAGGAGGCTGCTTAAGGAACACGAAATTTGCTTCTAATAACTTTTTTTGTAATTTAGGAATTCTCTGCTGTTGTTTCGGATTTTAATTAGTCAACAATATATCTGAATAGAATCAATACATTTTAAAATGTTGACTAGCAAAACTGTATCAAATTTAATATTTTTTTTTAATTTATTTCTTTTAGTAACGAATACTATTTTTTTAAATTTATAATATTTAAAACTGTATTACGATATAAAAACATCAAGTAAATGTGTACAGAGGAATATAATCATTTGAAAACGCTTGTCGAGAAATTATCCACTGGTAGCACTTTAATAATATATCTAAATAAGTAGATCACGAATGAGTAGATCTTTTCAGACGCCTCAGCGGGTGAATACAATTAAAATCATTTTTAGCAGATTACCTTGCACATGAGCATAAAATGTAGCTATGTAGATAGATTATTGATATGCTCAATAATTCGAGACGTAAGGTGTTACTAACAAATAATTTAAGTATAATAAATCGCCTTAACAGCAAATAAATAATAATACTGAATGTCGTGTAAGATATCCATGATAATGCTGAACAACTGAAATGTTATAGCAGAAAACTTTAACAGAGTTGAAACATGAGGTCAGGCGTTATAGTGTGGGAGTATTTAATCAATCAGGAAAGCGAAGTTTTTGATATATTTGGTTTTACTTCGAGGCAAAAAAAAAAACCCAAACATAGTTGAAGTGTAACTATATATTTATTTTTCTTCAGTTACATAACCTTTTCCGAACTAAAAACATATTTATCTTTCTGACCAACCTACCCGAGTTTAAATTCATGTAAGAATGGTAGCGTGAATATTTCAATCCTTCAGTTTGAGTACGTCAGTACACAGAAATTTAAGTAAACATAGGAAAAATAATATATATCAACAAGAATTGAAAATAGGTTTATATGGCTGTAATTTCTAAAAAAATACTGGATAAGTAAAAGTGACTTTAAAAATACTTTCTAATACTTTAATAGTTTTGTAACATATAAAGTTATGTAAAGGCCAAACCGTTTTATATAGGAAGTTGAAGGGGATTTCTAATATTTTGAATTCCAGAATTTTATTTGAAATGGGGAAAAAATTAAATTTCAGAAACCTACTGCGAAAATTGTGGTCAAACATTAAACTCAAAGATTCATTAAAATTTTAATCCAGTACCATTACCTCTGAAGTTAAAGAATTAGAATTTTATTAATACGAAAAGAAAAGAAGAATATTGTTGTATATGGTTAATTATCAACAGGTGAGTGAAAATTTTAATTCTGGAAGAGTTAGGATATTAATATATTTCTTTATCATTTAAATCTATCGCAATTATTTAAACTTTGCTTCCAGCAAAATTTGTTTCAGCTACTGAAATAGCAGAGAAATTCTATTCATACTACTAATATTCTTGATAAATCTTGCTATTATTGAAATAAAAGGAAAAATTTATTTTTTTTCTTACCTTCAAACCAAAAATAATATCTTATAGCTACGTCCCTGATACGTATATAAACTAAAAGTAAACGTCTAGATCATAGTAGTTTTGTTAGTTCTTACCGGAAACCCATAGATAGTACAATTTAAGAGGAGGGAGTTTCCTTCATTAAAAAGAAACAGAAACAGGAAAAATAGTGCGACTGACTTGTACATTTTAATACTGCCAAGTAAAGTTGGGTTTACTCCATAATATAGCAGCAATTGTGAAACTCGTTTGGATAAGGAATATTTAGGGCGGAAACACAACCCAGCTTATCCATGAGAATTAGCACAGAAGGTAAATTCGGAATTTAAGGCTAGGAGTATCTCATATTTTAGCAATATCTTAACATAACCGTGTAACAGCAATTTGTTTTTCCTATATCTGAAGAGGAAAATAGTTTGTATTAGTCAACTTAACAGCTGATCACTTTCCGGTTAAATAATCAAGTTTAAAGCATACTTAAGCATAATACACTTGTACAAAACCAATACATCTTTGAATCAATAGAAAAAGGTCTAGAAGTGGAGAGAATCCTAACTTTCATGACGTTTTTTTTCCACTCTACCTCGCCTTTTCGGCTATACGGTTTATTCGCCTTTTCAGTCCAGAGGAGAGGACGGGGTATTGATTCTAGAGTTAAAAGTCACCGGGCACCAAAATTAGAATTCACAATTTTCGGTTTATCAGGTTGCCAGGCAGGGAGTAGTCCGCTCGACCAACCCGTCCTTTAAAAAATCTATGGCTGTTATTTCTGGTTTTTTAATTGAATTATGCGAAACAAATATAGCAAGAAAACTTATTATGATTCGATAGCTGCAAAACATACCCTCCCTCCCTCAAATGAAGTCCAAATTACTACGTTTAATCAAATATCAGAGCTCCGTGAAGACGAATATGTTCTCCTCTTCTTATCTCACTTTTTTTACGAATAAAGGTGGTAGTGATTATAAGAGGATGTTATTTATTTCTCAATGTTTCAACCAGAATTTATTGAATTAATTCGCCAAATAAAGCATTCCATAAAAGTTTTTTTTTTTTTTTATTATTTTAATGGAATTTACAACTGTATTACATAGAGAATACAATAAGTAAATGAGAAATTTGTAACATGGCATGTACAACATGAAGAGAAACTACCCATTGGTAGAACTCAAATTAAAGTTCTATATTAGAAGATCCCGAGGCCATCTTCTTTTCAGACGCCTCGGAGGGTTATCAGGGATCGAGGAGGAAGCAAGGTTTGAAACGAGAGGATTCGGATGATTCTGCAGTTTGTTATGGAAGGAAAGGTATCTGGATTGGGCCAGATCGGAAACATATGGAACATTAAGGTCTTTATGGATGATTTTATTTGTGACAAAGTAAGGAGCGTTGAGGATTTTACGAAGGATTTTGGATTGTAAGGATTGGATACGAGAGGAATTCGATGGTTTAGTGGAGCCCCAAAGCTCAATTCCGTAAGTCCAAATAGGTCTTATTATTGTCATATATACGAGTCGTTTATAATTGATTGAAAGCTTCGATCGTTTGTCTAGTAAGTGCTGCAGTAGTCGAAAACGTCGGGCGGTTTCTAGTTGTTTCAGTCTGGTATGGGGGTCCATAAAAGTTAACTCCTGAATTACATCCTTCTAGGGTTGGTGACTAAATGTATCTTGAAAAGGGAATCAAAATTACGATCTACCGTTTCAGAGAAAGAATAAGCAAACTAAAAAATGAAAATAATAAATATGGTGTTAGTTTTATTAATTTTAACAATATATTTAAATTAAAATAGTTAAGCCTATTAAGAATTCTATTTCTTAGTTACTAGAATTCTTAGGCAAAGAAAAAATATATCATATTTAAATTGGGAACCTCAAACTTATATTGATCAGGAAATCTCTGCAAAAAAATCACTTTAGGGCTTTCTTATTCTTTTTATTTTATTACTTTACTGTTTACTTTTTAGCATAGAAATTAATGGATATTAATTGAATTCTTTTATATCTGATGTGTCTTCTTCAGAACAAAACTTCTCTTAACAGTCTACAGGTCACCAATTTGAAACAAACTTTTTTTTGTGATACTACATCGAAACAAATTGTACACATATCCCGGCTTTCTTTCCAACGAACTCTAGGAGATGAGATAAAAAATTATATAACTTCTAACAAAATTAATGTTATTTGATTTTTCCTTTGCTTTTCCAGAATTTTTGGTTAGTATATATCAATCGTTTTTTTTTTTTGTACAGAATTTGAAAAAAAATATTAACTAGTGTATTATATGAGTTATAATGAATAATAAATTACAAAACCAAAAGGTGCTTTCAGTAAAGTAGTTAATGTAAATTTTTGTTATGAAAAAGGACATTAGATCCCTTTTTAGGGCTCTTTAAAAGTCTTAAATACGAATTCTTATATAAATAGAAAATACAGCTATTAGTGCGATTTTTTTTTAATAATAACCATTGAATCAATATTTTTGTTGTAAAATGCATATAAAGTTATTAATACATAAAGTTATTGGCACATAATGCTTTTAATTATTTGCTGATTTTAAAAATTTAGGTTTTTTACTAAACAATAAACATTCTTTTTAAGTGTTATAAAGATAAAATACCTGTCAAATGCAGAATGCAGAATTTATCTTTGTTATTCTCCATCCTTCGGCTTTATGGTCCATGAAGGACCTTTAGATTCCTCGATAATTTTCCTTCAATTAGACCGATCCTCTGCCGCTTGCTTCTGATGTCTAGCACACATCGAAGTCTGGCCTGCCTGTCTCATCTTCTTTCTCAATCCGGACGTCCTTCCATTACTTGCTTTAGACTTTTTTTTACCCATCCCATAAACATAGTATAAGCATAAACATCCATCATATACATAAAAAAATGTCCTTTTTTATTGCTGAAACTATCAAAGGCTTCCCCCATAGATCTGCCATGGTATTTATCTGGTTATGACTTCCTTCTTCTGTAGGGCGTATATTTTCTTTCTAATTTATCATTGTTGTTATATTTAATTATGTTTGATATCCATTTTTTGAACCAGTATAAAGTGCAATTTAAGAGTCAGTGAATCCTTATATATAAACACACACACACACACACACATATATATCTATCTATATACATATATACCTGATTTACCATGAAAATATTAACCATAACTAATCATAAAATGTCATCTAATAGGTCACATACATTATATTGATATAAACAGAAAAAAAACAAAAACATCAACACTGTGATACAGATATTTAAAAAAAAAGTTGTATATATATACACATTATATATTCACATCAATTTAATGTATGTGCCCTATTAGATGACATTTATATTTAGTTATGGTTAATATTTTCATGATACATCAGGTATATATGACGTAAAACAAAAATAAATTGTAGTACTCCGTTCCTGACCTTTGAAAAATATTGTTACAAAGAATTGAGAAAATATTTCTTCCAACTCGTGCAATAAAAAATCTGATCTTACACATCTTATTTTAATTAATTTTCAGGTTTTATGAACTTTTCTATAACGAATTTTCTCTATATATGTTATGATTTTTATAATAATATTAGTATCTATGCCTATTAATCTTTTATGCATGATAAATAATCTTATTAGCCTATATATTGATATATACCAGTCAACATATCTCTGTGTTATTAAGTATTCTATTTTGTTAAAATTGCTTTGATTTCTGCCGTTTTTTTTTCTTTTTAATATTTTTTATTAAAAGAAATTATAGACATTTCATATTTCCTCTCTACTCATCGAAAAGTAAAAGTATCGAAGTTTTTATACTATTGCGAGCTACGGGACAGTGGTAAACAACTGAGCTCTAGAGGATTAAGCGCAGCTGTTGCTATTACGCATCATAACAACCCGGCTTGTTATTGTAAGTACGATCTATTTACTAAATAACAATATGGCACAATGCCCGCTATGCAGCAGCACCATCAGCCGAGAAGAGAAAAATATTTTATGTTGTGTTAAATGCAAACTTTTATTTCACAGCAGGTGCGGTAAACTCACTGATAAAGAGTTTGAAGCTCAAAAATCCTCAAAAAAAGGATGGATATGCGCTAGTTGCGATCAGCCTAAAAAGATTCCACCAGGTGGTGAAAACCCAGATCAAAGTCACAATACTGAGCCTACACCATCAGAAATTCTGGCAGCAGTAAAGCGGCTAGATATTTTTTTCAACCAGGAATTAAAAAATATTAAAGTAGCGCTAGACAAGTACGGAGATCTGAGCTTCGAAGTAAACACTAGGCTATCTAAAATTGAAAACCACTTAGAGGGACAATCTAAAAAGCTTGAAGAAATAATTTCAGAAAATAAAGCCCTCAAATCTAAAGTCGGTGAACTGGAGGTCAGGCTGAATAAAGCCGAACAGGGCTTGCTTAGTAGATCGCTCGAGATACGGGGCATCCCGGTTCGAGCAGGTGAGACTCCCGCAGCCCTGGTTACAAGTATTGGGGCCGGTCTGGGAATTAAAATCAATGTCGAAGATATAGATACTGTGCTGCGCCGAAGAGCAAGAAAAGATGACCCTCGACCACCGCCTATAATCGCGAAATTCGTCAGGCAGTCAGTGAGAGACGACCTGGTGCAGAAGCGAAAAGTAAAAAGGGACTTCTCGACGCGGGAAATCGGTTGGCAGGAAAATGACTGCCACCGTATTTATCTCAGCGAGGAAATGACCCCGACGAACAGGTACCTCTACTGGCTCGCTCGGCAGAAGAAATCAGCAGGGAAAATAAAATATATATGGTTCTCCGGCGGCAGACTGCGGTGTCGAAAGGATGACGGTCATCAGGTTGTCTTTATCGACCAGAGTCAAGACCTAGACGTCTTCGGCTGACTCTTCGATCCCTGTTTACTCCTCAACATCGATAAACAATTTGGCTTAGTTCACAGGACTTACACTGAAAATCTGAAATGTATGTTATGTTACTACCGGAAATTTTTGATTAATTTATTTCTATTGATTATTGCATTCAAAATTTTTTTTCTTTTTAATGGTTTTTTTTCTTATATTTTTATTTTTACATTATTTCATCTAATGTATCATATCCGATCCAGCGTCTGCTCACCAAATTCTGACTTTATTTTCCTCAAGCCTAATCATGTCTAGCATCCTTAATACCTGTCACGTCAACTCCCAATCCCTCCCTGCCCACTATGATGAATTCCTTGAATACTTTACCCATAATTGTTACCATATCATTGCAATTTCCGAAACCTGGCTCAAGCCTTACATCCCTTCCTCATCTGTTTCCCTTCCTAACTACACACTAATCCGCCACGACCGGACGAGCCGGACTGGCGGAGGTGTAGCGTTGTATGTTCACGAATGCATGAAGACCCGAATACTCCACTGCTCTCCACCATCCGATCACCCACATGTAGAGTTCCTAATCGCTGAAATTTCCTTTGATACATCTCCTATCCTTTATGTCGTAGTGTATAGACCTCCTCTTGTTCCCTTTGATCCATCATTTGAATCATCCCTCTTCAACTTTGTTCCTCTTTATACCAAAATAATCATCTCCGGAGACCTAAACACTAATTTCCTTTCCGATTCCAGCGATAAATCATACCTCGAAAACCTTTTTTTCTCTCTTCATCTTTTCATTGTTCCTTTTTCGCCCACTCATCACACCCCCAGGTCCGATACCTGGTTGGACCATTACATTATCGACTCCGCTCAGAACCTCCTTTCCTCCTCACAAGTACCGGTCTCCTTTTTATCCTCTCATGACCTAATTCAAATTTCATATAATATCCATACTCCTCCGATCCTACCTAGAACCATAACTTTCCGTAATATTGATGTCCTCACTCGTGAAAAAATCTTACCCTACCTGGAAACCCTTGATTGGAATGGAATATATTCCTGTTCATGTATTGACGCTATGGTTGATATTTTAACTTCCAACCTCCGTAATATCCTTGATTCCCATGCTCCCATCAAAACCTCTACCTTTCGTCGCCCCCCTGCTCCCTGGATGTGTCAGCAAATTAAAGATCTTCAGAAGAGACGCGATGCAGCCCGCAGACGCTTTAGACGCACTAGACTCGCTGACGACTACCAAGCGTTTAGGGTGCTCCGTAACCTGACACAAACCAATATCCGAAGAGCCAAATCCTCCTATTTCCACGAAGCCCTTTCAGCAGCTCCTGATTCCAAAACCAAATGGCAACTCCTTCGTAAACTCTCCCTCTGTGACTCTTCCAGATCACCTTCCTCAGCAGCCTTTCCAGTCAAACCTGATGATTTAAATTCATATTTTATATCAGCTTCCTCCTGCATTCCTCCATCAACCTTTTCCTTCTTTACTCCTGGAATATCATTTAACGACGACAACTTTTATTTTTCAGATATTTCTCCTACAGACCTCATATCCGCCGTCATGAAATCTCATTCCAATTCCATTGGTCCAGATGGTATTCCCGTCAAATTAATCAAATTATGCCTACCTGAAATCCTTCCCGCTCTACTTTTCATCTACAATTTCTCCCTTCAGAACGCAATATTCCCTTCCTCATGGAAAAAAGCCATTGTCCGTCCTTTACTTAAAAATCCTAACCCTTCTTCCCCTGAAGATTACCGTCCAATTTCAATTCTGTCTAACCTTGCAAAACCTCTAGAACGAATAGTCCAATCCCAAATTTCCAACTTCCTAGAACAATCCAATCAACTTGACCCTTACCAGTCTGGTTTTCGACCAGGCTACTCCACACAATCCGCCCTAATCAAAATCGTTAGTGATGTTCAGTCAGCCATAGATGATAAAAAACTAACGGTCCTTATCCTCCTGGACTTTTCCAAAGCCTTTGATACCATTAACCATTCCATCCTTTTCTCCAAATTGAAATCGTTATCCTTTTCCAACAGCTCTATCCTTTGGTTTCAATCATTCCTCTCTCAACGTACCCAAGCAGTCTCTATCCCGAACCAACCTTTATCATCCTATCTAACTCTGTCCTCAGGAGTGGCACAGGGCTCCAGCATATCTCCTCTCCTTTTTAGTTCATATATTAACGACCTTCATAAATCAATCCTTCACTGTTCACATCACCTTTATGCCGATGATTCCCAAATTTACCTCTCCTTCGCTCCCTCTGAATGGCATGATGCGTTTGCCAAAATACAAGAAGACCTAAATCGGATTTGTGCCTGGGCAAATGAAAATGGATTAAGGTTAAACGTTGCTAAAACCCAAGCCATTGTCCTCGGTTCCAAACCCCTTCTCAGATCAAATACCAACATTCCTCTCCTGTACCTGAATGACCAACCCATCACCTTCAACACTTCAGTTAAAAACTTAGGTGTTATCATAGATCAAACCCTCTCCTGGAATCACCATATTTCCCTCATATCCCGACGTTCAATTTCCATCCTGAAACTCTTCCATCGCTTCCGCCATCTCCTACCCATATCCACACGTAGACTCCTAGTATCCGCCCTCATCTTCCCCCACATTGACTACGGCTGTGTAGTGTACGGTGGCCTCTCATCGGAACTTGGAGTCAGACTGAAAAGAATAATGAATGGCTTAGTACGATTTGTCAATGGGACCCCGAGACGTTCTCATGTTTCCCACTACTACGCCGAGTCAGGGTGGCTCTTCCCCTCCTTCAGAAGACAGTACTTCCTAGGTACATTCCTTTACCAAATAATCTATAATCATCGTCCTTCCTACGCATCCAATCTCCTTCAATTCAAGTCATCTATCCACTCCCTCTCCACAAGATCTCGTCCTTCCGACCTTTATACCCCTTTCCACAAATCGGCCTCATTTCAACACTCCTTTATTGTCCGATCCACCACATTTTGGAATTCCATCCCACTTAAAATCCGCCATGCACCATCCTTATCCACATTTAAAACCCTCCTTTTCCAATTCCTCCTTACAATTCAATCAGACGCTGGGTAGCCTATATTGTATTATTATACTATTGTTGCATTGTATGTATGTATATGTGTATGTATGTATATGTATATATATATTAATATATGTATATTGTATATATACTATTGTACTATTATTGTATTCTCACTATTATTGTATTATTGGGTGTATATATTGTGTATGTACGATTACACTATTATTGTATTTCGATTATACTATTATGTTCTACGAACATACTACTATTACTATAACATCTTTATTATTATCTGTCGCTCATTTATAATTTCATAGCGTATTGTGTATAGCAACTATTTTGCAGTATTAGGACATTATTTCTCATATTATGGCTTCCGATATCTGTACAGTTATGTAAACACTTCTTTTATCCCTTATTTTTTAGTTGTTTTTTTTGTTTGTTTGTTTGTTTTTGTTTATTGTAATATACATTTTGGCCAGATGTAATGTTTAATTTTATGTACAATATTGTTATTCTCAAGGGACGTAGTCCCAGAATAAAGTTGATTCTTCTATCTATCTTCTATCTATCTATATATATAAATTGTTGACAGCATTTTATCTTGTAACTGTGCTGTTTTAACGACCTCACATAACACTACAACACTTTATACTTTGCTACGTGATATTAGCACAGGGAGAAGAAAATATAGTAGTGTGTAAATAAATTTAGTTCCGCCTCAAAGCTAGAGTACAGTTAGATATTCCTTCCAGAAGCTAACAAGTAGATATTGGTAGAACGAAGAAAGTCAGTAAAAAGTTTTATTGGTATTGCTACTAATGTGATGATGCGTGTAATGCTGAGGGCAAAGAATGAAATATATATAATACTATATCTAAACACCATAATGAATTACCTGATTAGATGGTCTAAGACATTTTTTCAAACAACAGCAATTAAAATAAAAATAAAAAAAAAACATCTATTATAAGAAATCGGAAAATAAAAGCTAGTTATTCTAATTTTTTTTTTTTAATCTTTACTCAATTCTAATTATATTATGTTTGTTAATAAATTGTTTTACAATAATTTATATACTTGTATTTTAATTTTTCTGTTGAATATATTTTTTTTTTCGCTTGGCTCTACAGACCTCGTAGATCTTTAGGCTTCTCCACCTCTGTCTATCTTTGGGCTACTGCTCTCCAGTTTGCGGCATGAAGCTCAGCCGTATCTTTATTTATCCTATCTATCCATCTGGTTTTTGGCCTCCCACGTGGTCTCTTGCCTACTACTCTGGTATTCATTGTTGTGTAAAGCCGTCCTGATGGATTGCTAGGAGCTACATGCCCCGCCCATCGTAACCTCCTTGCCTTCATGTCATGAGATATTGACTAACCCGTTTCTTTCAGCAGCTCCTTATTGTTCCTTTACCTCCATGTGTCAAGGTTCTGGTCCCATATAGGTCCTGTTATCCTACGTAGAACTTTTCTTTCGAATCTCTCAATTCTGGCTTCTAATGTGCCGGTTAGAGCCCAGGTTTCACAAACGTACAGCAGAACTGGCTTAATCATGGCGGTGTAAACCTTATTTTTAGATTTTTGGAGATTTTTCTGGATTTCAGTAACCTTGAAAGAGTGAAGAAAGATGTGTTGACACTTGTTATTCGCTGGTCTATCTCTGTTAGTTGATCATTTATTGAGGTTATTGTGGAGCCGAGGTACTTGAATCTGTCTACTTTCGGAAATGACTTTGAGTCCACGCAGATCATGTTATTAGGGTGGATGTTTCGGCTAACTATCATGTATTTTGTTTTTTATAAATTGAGCTGTAGTCCGATTTGCTCTGCTTCTTTTAACAGAGTCCGAGCGAGTCTCTCAATATCCTCTTGATTACTTCCGAAGACAGCTATATCATCCGCATATGCTAGGATTTCGTGTTTCATTCCAACGTGCACGCCTCCATCTTCGCGTGATGTTGTTCTTATTACTTTCTCTAGAGGTAAGTTGAACAGCATCGGGGAGATTCCATCTCTCTGCCTCAAACCCGTTCGCACTTCAAAGGCTTCAGATATATTCTGTTGAATATATACATACATACATATATATGTATACATATACACACATACATGATTTTAGGTCTTATTATAAAATCAGGTTCAAGAATTAACAATAAAACAAATGTACTATACTTCATGGGGCTGATGTAAAGTTAAATTTTTTTTTATTCACATGTACTCATGTGCCAATCATCCATACTCGTGAATAATGTAATATTTTATCTAATGACTAGGAGACATTATTGTCGTTTTTCTGAAATCAGGCAGTTGAACTATTATTTCCATTCAAGATTACCTAAAACACAGTATTTCAAGGTTGACTGGGACTTTTATTTGACTAGAAAAACTGTAATTGTAGCTTACCTATTGTTAAGACAGCCACAGAAATTTACAACTAAACCCATTAATTTTTATCTACGAAATTCACTAGCTAAAAATTTAAAGGCATTACATTTTTTTTTAAATTAGCATAATACTTACTTCTTAGTATTTTTAGCTATTACAGCTAGCAAAATATTTAATATAATTTACCAGCTTGAGAAAAATAAAATACTATATATGATGTATTTTTAATTTATTTTATTAGGTTATAAAGCACTTAATGTAACATTATTTATTTTATTATATAGCTTTTGCCAAAAAAATTATTTTTCTTATTGTATTTTTTTCCATGTAGGGTGGGAAATATCTTTCTTTTAAATACGTATACAGCAATTTATGTTTGTTTTTTCAACCAGTCGGTTGCCAATTTTTTTGAGCAAGAGTTTGAATCGTTCCTATGCTGTTCTCAGTCAGCAGCTGCGGAGCCAGCAATATATTCAGAGGGAAGAAGATAGGGTTGATACAGACGGAAGCCCCTGCCATTCGAAAGCAAGACACAAACGGGTAGCCACAGCAAGAAGAAGCACTCTCACACTATGATAAAAATAAAATCATCAATACAAATAATAATAATAATTTAATTTCCAATAGATCTTTGGTCGTCGAGTACTTACAGGGAATCCATAAAATGTACAATTCAGTGCTGACGAGTAATTCACAAATGAGAATAAAGCTACAAATAGGAAAAAAATCCTAATAGTCTTGGACATTTTAATAATGCTTCGTTAACTTCAGTGTGCTACATAATATAGCAGCTTTGGCGTAACGCATATAACTAAACTTTGAAGGCAGCGATTGTGAACGAGCAAGTTTATCTGAGTAAGTTTTGCAATGGAAGTCTGAATTGTGACCGAAGTTATCGCTCAAATAATTCTATGCTCCTTTGCTTCTGCTCACTGTAACTTATCGTTTAGTGTCATTCATTTCACTAGCATTGATGTAATCATGTTATGAAACGATTTATGCATATCTTCAATGATAACATAAAAAAAATTGTTTCTTATACTCCATAAATGGCTTATAACAAAGAATAAATAAGTAAAGTTTAATATATTCAGATATAGCAATATAAAGCGCCTTTATTTCTTATTTCATTTTTTTTGTAGTTTTAAAATCAGTTTAGGGATGTAAACTGAAGGGAAGTGAAATGTAATTGGATCAGATACATTGTGTATGATACATCAAGAAAATAATTTTATTACCTCCGGGTGAATATTTAAGCATATGATAAAGGAGGAATAAAAGAATACTCAATTCTTCTAGCTACCACTTAAATATATTATCTCTAAAATATGTGACATTTTTTAAACTTTATTTTGTAATGTCTGAGTAAGAAAGCTGGATGGAATTAAAGAGTACTGGTATAAAGAAAATGTAATATGTTATGTTTAATTCATTTACTTTAATGCGCCATTGATTGCACCAGTGTTTCAATCAGGGAGAGGTGCCTTTGTTGATTTAATGATGAAATTTCGAGATCTGAGTTTCTTTTAGGGTTTTTTTTTTTTTATGTGCATTTAGTTTTAGTTATATTATTTTGTTGTTTAATTTATTTTATTTATGGTACATAGAGTGTGAATGTGCTCACTGACCACTATTATAGATGTTCTTAATCGATAAAAATTGTAATTTTTCATAATAAACAAGTAAAAATCATGATAGAATATTTTTTTTCAGTATTTTTAACTTGGTTGTCACTTCTCTATATAACCCATATGATATGATTAATAATATTAAAATTATCAATTTCAATTATGACCAATAGAGAAAAAAAATACTTTATTTAAAGTAGGTTGCGTTCTAATATATAGTGTTCCTTAATAAATCACATTATACTTATAAATCACCTTTTGGATAAAATTTTTCATTATTTTTGTCTCCATCATTTTATCGCTAATCATACACCATCGCATTTGCACAATTAAATTATGTATGTAGGACATCCGTATTTGATTGTAATAAACTATTACTTAAGTAAGGCTTTAAGACTATGGATTATTTGTGTTTAAACACGCAACCACACATAGAAATTTTCGTTTTTTTTTATCTGTTGTGATTTCCTTAAAGTTTCATATCTTAGATATCGAACTTAAATGCTTTCTCTATGTTTGCATGGAGTTTATTTATAAAAAATCTAAAGTTAGGTTTTATCAATTTCTTTGTATTCATTTATTGCATATTATGTATTAAATTTGACCTAGCTTTCTTTCATATAATTTATAATAAAAATATTTCAAAACATTTGAACTGCTACAATAATATGTTGGTTAAGATAACTTACTGCATTTTAGCTTCAAAAATTAGATTTTTTTTTTATTATATAATAAATAATACAATCCATATCTTTCTCTTCACTTGCAACTTTTATTTTTAATTTAATTACACCAGTAAAGCGGGCATTGTGATAGATGGCTTTATAATAAGGGCTTTACATACATGAGAGCGGTAGTAGTTCCTACGATAATCATGCGAGGGTAATGTTGCAGTTCTTAACAGTTTTCATTTATTAGTTTCAGATCAATATTTTTATTTTTATTATTATTATTTAAATAAGAAATCAATAATTGTCCTTGAGTTGAAATAAAGCTATACTGATGTTTTTTTTATTAGATGTTTCCACTAATAGTGGGTTTCTTTAACATAAAGTGCTTGGATGGCTTTTTTCCATAATATCCTATCTAAGGTCCATTCTTCCCATAGATCATGACCCATCATGGATTCCTCCACTTCGTTATGCTAGGTTTTCCTTGGTCTTCCTCGTCTTCTTCTTTCCCTAGTTTTCAATAAGTGGACTTCTTTATGTAGTCTTACTTCAGGTATTGTTTTCAAATGTACATACCATTACAGGCGTTTTATCTCAATCTCTCCCAGAATGGTTCTTTTTCTTCCAGAATGCCTCCATCTTTTCTGATGTTCGTATTTCTGATTTTATCCATCTGGATATTCTCGCCGCTCTTCTCCACTAGTCTATTTCGGTGGCCAGAAGTTATTTCCTGAGGTAGCTTTTTGTGGTAAAAGTTTCTGATCCATATGTCATAATGCTCAGTACTATATTGTTGTAGATGTTTTTTGTTTTGTTTTGGAGATAATGTTCTGGATCCATAATTGAGCATTTATCTGGTCCTTTTGCCATCTGAAACTTTTCTTTTTATTTCCACATTACATGCCCATCTATTTAAGATCCATTTTGACATGGTGGGGAGGCTTGAGTATCAGGAGGACCCTATGAGAATTATACCGATAGGGCCATCCATGTAGGGCAGGTCTTAGGTGAGTGATCATACTAAGAGAGGTACTACTCCCAAATTGGGATATACTGATTAATGAAAGTCAAATAAAATGTAATAAATAAATATGAATCTGTAATGTAACTTTAAAATAAATCTATAATGTATTTTCTATATGATATTTTGTAAACAGCAAAATAGGTCTTTTATTCTGAATGAAATTCGCCCAGTGGCAAGTAGGTTTTATTATTTTACAGTGTTGATAAACAATCTTATTAATTAGTGGTAAACCAAATTATAGGGTTCTTTGGATCATTTAGATTTCTGAGAGTCCGTCTAACCTATTAACTAGCTTTCCGAATGATGTTAGCAAACACAAAGTTATAACTCACTCTTTTAGTGAAGGTAAATTTCTCAACATTTTAACGTACTGGGTCAAACGCGATAGCTCACATGAGGTTCCGACATGTTGAAGGCAGTGCTTTTTATTCTATTTCTTATAATCCCGATATCGTATTCATTGTTTTTGAACTGCACCTTGTACGGCTTCCCAGTGAGTAGAGTACAAATAGTTTAATATAGTTAAGGAGACATATCTGAACTTTAATATGTATTCTCTGTAGATTGGTATGATTGTATACTCTCAGGTCATATGTTTTTGAAACGAATATGGGGCTGGGTATATTAATATAAAACTGATATGTGCATTTATGTTTGATTTATCCATAGACATGCTGTTAAGGTAAAAAATTTAAATGCTATTTTAGTATAACCCGTTTTTTATAAATAACTGATTAATTGAAAGATTTGTATTTTTTCTAACTGACCTTTTAAGCACTACAGACAATTTTAAAAAATGTTCTAATGGGTGTTTGAAGCCAAAAAAGTTAGCCGAATATTTCTATTATTGTTTTGAATTAGACAATGGTCAAAGTAGATGTGAGCCCGTTTTATTTTTACTTAATTTATTTTTAGTTTTTTTCAGTTAATTTATTTTTATTCTATAAATCGATTTCCATTAATTCCCGGAGCCAAGAGATTTTACTCAAAATTGATTTTTTAGATTAACTTCTACTTTGATGGTCTCACTATTTCATTTTTCATATACGGTGTTTTTCTATTTACGAAATAAAATGAAAAAAATACCGTTAATTATTCATGGTTGTGATCAATATTGTTTTAGTTTAATATTTCTATGAGAATTCATTAGGGAGATGTCATTCTTAACTTTTGCGGAGTTTACGATCTTATGTTTTATCATCGCTCGGACATTAAAGTAACAAGTACCAAAAAACGTCTTTTTGAATGCTTTCATTAATCGGAAAATAAAAAACAACAAAAAAACAAATAAGAATTATTTATGATACATATATTGTTTTAATAATAAACCAATTAATGACTTATTTTCGGTGAAAGAGAGAACCATATATAATTACAGAAAGGACTATAACACTTTTTACAAAAATATAATTTAATTTATTTATATTGTATGTATTCAATTTCTTTCAAAGTTTTAATATTAAGTATTTCTTGAGAAGTGAATTTAGAAGATTTATTTAATACCTTTCTTTTTTTTTTTTTTGTTTTCCTGATATGTGAGTCTCATGACAATATTTAGTCAAATGTCGCTTTAAGTGACATTTGTCTGCGGAATCTTTGTATTGTCAAGGCAAACTGGAGGGTATGTTTTGAGTCGAAGAATAAACTTGATGTTCTGTGATTTATCAGTTTTCCAGAACTTGAACCAGTCATGTAATTTTGTGAAATACTATTTTAGGGTGTGTGAAGTGTATGATAGATTAATGTTTCTTGCTCTGATTTCTGTGTCGTCTGCATTTGTCGCTGTATAAATACTGGAAGTACAACTTATGCAAAGTGGAGTAATGGAGCTAGTACTGAACCTTGGAGTACTGCCGCTGAGATAGACCTATGGAATAGAGTTCTGACCAGTGACATATTTAGAACAGCTAAAAAGACTCACATAAACAAACTTAAAATGTTTTAAGAAAAAACATTTAAAAAAATACAAAAGCACCTTGGTACGTTAGGAACGACACTGACGTTCATGTGTCGAATGTTAAAAAACACATACGAACTCTTTACAAATTACAAGGACACCCCAACATACTCATAAATGACTTATCCACAACACACATGAATATTAACGTTCGTAGAAGGTTGAAGAGAAGCTGGAATAGAGACCTGCTCGGTTAACTATTAGCTAGCTATCACGCCAGGAGAAAGTGCCGCTGGGTACTGCTCCTCTTCATGCCTCTAATTTAATGCCTCTAATGTATTTTATCAAAAATCATCAATTTCACTGCTTGAAATATTTTTTGACAGATGGAAAATAACAACTTATATTTAATTTTTTATTAAATTATTATATTTTAATTTTAATAACTTTTATTATAACCTGAATCAATAAAAATAAATTTAAATGCTACCTTATATAAATAATATTAAAATGGAAAAAAAAATGATCGGTTTCTTTTCTTAGATTATTACTAATAAATGGGCTGATAAAATATTTATTTAGAATTAAAGATACGAATTAAATTGGACTTTAGAAGATACAATTTTCAAATTTTCGCGTTTAAGCCCTGCGAGATCGTTTCGATAAGAATGAGGCCAAACTTACATTTATGAACATTCGACCGTAAATATATATATATAAGCCAATTTTGACGAAAAAGTGTTAGTATCGTCCAAGTCATATATTTATTATGAATTTAATTTCAGTGTTGTGCGGCTTTTCATCTTCCAAAGTTCAAAAGATTTAGTATTAAGAATTGGTAGCGACTGCCAATAATGATATCAGCCAGGAAGTGAGCAAAGACTTGTTGCCGCACAAACAGATGTTATTATGTACTCCTAAGGTACATCAAAACCTGTACTACAACTACGATCAACTAAACTTCTGCTATAAAAATTTCTCATAGGATCAGTTCTAACATGTGAGTCTGAAGTTTGGACATTGGCGAAAGCCAATAAGATGAAAATAGTAGTTTTCAGAAGAAAGAGAGTTTGAAATAAATTTGGTCCACTAATGTAGAATAACGAATGGAAAATAACACCTAACCATGAATTAACCAACATGTAAGGAGTCGGATGCGTAGAAATTTATCCAGATAGAAAGACTAAAATGGACCATACCTCAGCCCCAATTGAGAGGATCAGCATGGAACCGATGGAAAACGAAAAGCGCGAAGACCGATGCTGAGATCAATAGATGGTGTTAGTGCGTTGTCAGAATTATAAAAATCTAGAACTGGTGTACGGCCTCTCGAGAAAAAGAAAAGTGAAAGATCTATGATACAGCCAAAACCCATTAATAGATTGAAGGCCGCAGAAAAAAAATAAATGAAAACATATATCTCATCTATAGGCAAGTGAACTTAAAATTATTAAGCCCGTTATAAAACCGCAAATACTGCTTATTTAGTTACCGGTTACCACGGTGACCGCTGAAACAAGTTATACAAGGCAGAGACAAAGTAGGTGTCAGGTAATACTCTTAAATTAATTAGTTAGGTTAGATAATGTGCAAAATTCACTGCTAGTCGCTTACGCGTTGTATTCAAAGTGGCAGTAGGTTGAGCTATCACAACAGGTTCTGTCAGATATCATGATAATTCTGATAGTGCTTGAATAATACCAAGATAGTTTCATGATTAAAGCGCCTGCGGCAGTTGCTTCTATGCCTCATCATCGTTGAAATGAGTCTTAAGTTTTATTTTCAGATCTATATATCCATACGAAAAATGTTTGCACACGTTTATTAAGAACAGTTGATTACGTTTAGAACTGTTTCTTAAAATTACTTTAGAATTCTTAAAGATCTCACAGCAGACACCCCAGCGTATGCCACCCACATTGGCAGTTAGGTTCCTCATTAGCGGAGCACCCATTGATGGTATTGATAAGGTTATTTCTCGGCGCGGCTTGGACCTGTATTGAAGGGGCCCTAATAGGCGGCAGTAGTGGCTCCTCCATTCACACGCTTAAAGCAGCCCTCATCAAAGGAGCCTCACCTCTGCCTTGTTCCCGGCCAGCAGTCAATATGTCCGCCAATTCTAGAACAAGATGTTGTTAATGTTAAAGGTTAAAGAAAGCAGTTGACGATCTGTTAGCCTATCCATGATTAGCTAGCAATTAGTTTGTTGAAGGTGTGTTTTCACGTCGTCTTAAGAATAATCACCAGCTTTTTATGAAAAATACTAAATAAAGCTCTCAATATATGTAATTTCCTGCTATCCGAAACAATATTAAATTTTGTTAGATCCAGTATTAAAAAATTAACTATGAAGAATGTTGTCAAAACTGGATGATTAAGATCAATTTCATTAAATCACTTCTAAATTCCAGCAACCTTCTCCGTAAATATATGACGCTTGTCCTTAATCCGATATCTACGACTTCATCTGGACATACTTATCACTTGAAATCCAATGAATTAAGCAAGAATGAAGCGACTACAAACCGCTCGACGTTTCCGACAACTTAACAAACGTTCTAAGCTTCCAATTAATTACAAAAGACTCATACATATGAATATAACATTTCGTCGTAGGACTTACCGAGTAGAGCTTTGGAGCTCTATTGATTCATTCAATTTCTCTGGTATCCAATCCTTATAATCCAAAATCCTTCATAAAATCCATAATTCTCCTTACTTTGTCAAAAATAAAATCATCCATAACGACCTTGATGTACCATGTTTCCGATTTGGCCCAATCCATATGTCTTTTCTTCTACAACAAACTTCAGAACTATCCTTACCCGTTCTTTTCCAATCTTGCTTCTTCTTCGATCTCTAATTCTTCGACCTCTAATTCTTCGATCTCCCTGAGGCACCCGAAAATATGATGATCTCGTGGTCTCCTTATGTATATATAATATTAGAGTGCTACCAGTTGTTAGTTTCTCAACAAGCGTATTCATGTCATTATAATGATGTGGGCATATTTACTATAAGAACATTTATTTTAAATTCAGTTATAAATATCACGATTAAATATATGAAAATAATAATAAAACAAAAAAGGATTATCATGTTCATTGGCTGTTCACCAATCTGTCACGATGCCCTTTTAAACGTAGTGGATACTGTGGTAATTCAATACTACGAATACTCGTATATACAGGCTGTCCAGTAAAACAAAGGAAATTGTTTAATAGAGATCTGTCACACAATAAGCTGAGATTCGTCCCTATTTTTATAGAAGAGAGAATGTGTTTTAAAAGCTCTTTTTCCTCAAAGCAACTATGTTTTCACCAAAAATAAATGCAGGCCTCAACTTATTTATTATGGCCTTAAAGCTTAAACGAGAAAGTTTTCCTAAAAGTGGGAAATCTGTAATGTATTTGGAGGCTTGTAAAAAATATCTCGAGTAATCCTTAATTTTAGAAAAACAAGGCTTTATGTAATTTAGCCGCTTAAAGCCATTTCGAACATTTTTACTAAAACAAATCCTACTTGTTTTTAAAGATAACTTTAAAGTGGTAATTAGCTGTATTCAATAATATTTTAGTTAAGTTAATGAATGGAAACGTCTTTCTTAAGATAAATAAGCTAGTGTTTGTAATTAACATACATATCTTCTAAAACATAGACAATAAAAAATGTCTTATTTTGTGATGATTGCTTTTTACCCAAAATATTTTTTAAATATATTATCTGAATAACAATTATTTTACAATTTTATTATTATTTACATTCTCACAGTTTTTTCACTATCTTAATTATTTAAAATAAATATTTGTTGTTTATAACACTTATCAACGAAACAATTTAAAACAACTAATAAAATCTCTAAATATGTTACGTACATAACAAATATTAGGTATATATTATGCCTATATTAGTATTATAACTATATTAGGAATATAACAAAAAAAACAACATAAGAATAACTAAGATCTATTATCTCCAATACATAATCATGTTCGATTAACTCACTTGTTGAGCTCTTTGCTATGCTGTATATAGTTACTTAGGACTTTCCATTTATATTTCAATGAGGCAAATCTATTTATATTTACTTTTGGAAAACGCGTCCACAACCGATTTTTTTTTTCAAGCTTATCAGATTTTAATGTATAAATCGTTCTACATCGACCTATACAAAATGAAAACTATCACTGAGATCGAGTGCTACAGTGTTAACTGTATATGTTTCCTACATGTTTAGAAAACCTATACTAAAGATATTTTTCAAAGCTGCTATTATTCCGAGTTCTTAACCGTATATCTACGATCATCATGGCGCCCAGATGTGCAAAATTAGAAGTTTCGAACTTAATTTTATATCATAGCTGGAATTATAACCACTTCGGGTACCAACAAATATTCATTTTCATCACATATTTTGCTAGGAATTGGGTAAAACGGAAACCAGAAATCTTCAGAACTTATAAACACGTTTTGTACAGACAATATATCTGTTTCATGCACTAAACTATCTCGGGAGAACTAACAAATATTTTATAAAATTTTTTTTTAATTTTTCCACAGCATGGTGTTTGAAACTTGATGAGATTATAACTTATCTGCGCACGACATGCATGCTTCTAATTTTCTTGTATAAGGAACATTTCTGTCAGCCATAAAATTAAGTCAAGAAGAATTCAGAATTTATTTTCTATGAATGATTCAACCTGACAAATGGCCCCATTAGGGAAATCTTAGGGTAATTATCACACATAGTTATTTATATTTCTTCATATCTTCATTAGGATGTCCTCTGGAACTCCACCTATCAAATTTGAATAATCTGACTCCATTATTAAAAACCATTATTTTATTATTTCGTCAGATTTTCCTGTTGTTTCCACTGCTTCTCCAGATCTCTGCCTTTTATTCGCTGGAATTTCGCCTATAAATAATCTGTCATCAGTATATAACAAATACGTAATATTGACGCCTACGACTTCCAGCCCCGCCTCCTGAATTTCATGTAAATATTAAGGGAACAGAATAACTTCTGAAGGGTTAAGCAGAGAACCTTGTCTTAATCAATTAAAATTTTAATTATCGCTTCCTATTTAACAAAATACATGACATGCTTAGAAAAATATAAAAATTCAATTTTTTGCTTTTAATGCGTGGAATCAAACAGTGGTATTTATGATTTTTTCTTTATTGTTCTTGAGATCTTCTATTACTTTAAAATGTTTCCCTTTATTTACTCTACAAATTTTACATATTTCCAGAAATCGATTCACCAAATTATCCCCTACATTTAGTATTGCCCGAAATCGTTCTTGGTCCTGTCTGAAAAATCGATTTTTTTAGTAAAAATCAAGGCAAAATTGCTTGACTAATACTTCACAATTTTAGTTAATATATGTGTAGAATTGGTATAGCCAACATACTTTTGAATATAACTCCTCTAATTTTTTTTTTTTTTTGGCTTAGTTTGGTTTCTTCTATTTAAAAAATCACAAGACGAGTCTTGGTCTCGATTTTGGGTAACACTAACTACATTTATCCACAATAATTTACCTTTGAACAGCCCAGAATTTTCAAAATATTTTAAATAAAAAATATAAAAAAATCTTTATAGCATTTTGGAATTAATAACAGTAACGAATTGGAGGAAATCGATAGAGTAAGTTTTTCAAGGGTTTTGTTTTGATTAATTGCCTTTTCTGATATTCTTCTTTGCGCTTGCATAATGTGTATAAACTTTATGAGGATCATTAAAATAACCTGTAAAACTTCATAGAATGAAGGGCTTTAGATTCTGTACTTAGTTAGGAAGTACTGTTTCTAGTCCAACGGATGTGCTAGGAGTTCATCGGCCCAGGATCACGGTCAAATACTAGGTTTTATCCTTTTATTAATTAGTTAATTAGGAAACCCCACTTTATGGATGCTGGTTGTGGCCCAGGAAGGTCTCCCGATTCTAGGTATGATCCACGGATGAAGAAAAATCACTTAACATCAGGCGGATTCGAACCCTGGACCTTGAGCTTCGCAGACCACTGGCTAACTCCGTGAGTTACAGCACTCTCCTATGAAAATCAAAATTGTAGTGAATTTTGTTTTCTTAAAAAATAAATTAAAGCATTTAATTTCGATAAATTACTGAGTTATTTTATATTCTGTATAAATGGTTTTTATTTATTTATAACTAAAATTTTATTGATGGGAATTTCGTTGGAAACTGGGCCTTTTCGTGTTAGCATAAAATATTCAAGTTAAAAATCGGAGAAAATGTCCGGTAATATTATTTACCCGACCTTTTTCCCGACAAAGTGTTTGTTTTCCAGATATGCCAAATTATCGAAATTAAATTTCAGAGGAACATTTAATTTATTAAAGGTCCTTGTTAATTATAATTTATAAATACTCTTTATTTAGAGAACGAATTATATTTTATTTGAAAAACATTACTCAGAAAAATAAAATCCAATCACGATCCTTTACGTTTAAACAACCTTGTGATATTAATATAAATGAATACTCTTGTTGGTATCAAAATGAAAATTGACAAACGGTTAACGAAGATATGTGATCTAATTTATATATGCGACTTGGTCGCATATTCTATTAAATTACATCTCTTGGCATTTAATTCTTTGAAATGTGGTGGGAAGAGCGAAGAGCTAGATGGAAATGAAGTAGGTTCCCGAAGATCGAAGTTGAGGTTGGGAGGAATTACGTGTGGCAGACCACCATTCACTTCATTACACATCCAGCCCTCCCCTCCACCACTCCTCTTCCTCCTCCCTCACTATGTGTAATATCTCCTAGTTGGACTTCTGTATAAGACATCTATGTTAAGTCATTGATATCCTTTTTGTTTCAATATCTACCATATAAGTATTTTTAATATTTGTCTTTTTAATTTATATTCACTAAATTTGTTTATCTATTTTACTTCAGAAATAATAGTCAATTGCTCTGTTAGTCCAGTCAAAGAATGAGATGTGTAGTGCGTGAGCAGGGACCTTAGCAAATCCTTGAGAAAAGTGTTCAGTGTGCTAAGCCATATCAAAGCATATCAAAAGCCCTGACGTGTAGATGGTGAGCCGGGGAAAATTGTGAAGGAAAGATCACAATTTTCAGCTGTCGAAGGAGGATATTTCGAAGATTGTAAGCCGTAGAGGAAAATCGTCTGATAATAAATGAAAGTTTATAAAATTATCTAAAACTTTTAACTTATAGATTTTTCCGAATTTGTAACCCTTTTCAAACTTCATGCTCGAAAACTTTATATTTTGAGAAAAAAAAAAACCGTTATCTCTCATATTTTTCATCAAACATTCCTCCATATCGTCTATGCTATATATCATCAAAATAAATTCATTTAAACATTGTAGAAACTTATATTATCTAATAGAATACATGTACAATATGTCAATTAATCTCCAATCAGTCTACAACACACTTATTTTGAACATTTTTGTAAAATGTTGTGCAAAATGTTAAGAAGCAGAAAAAGTTGTTTTTATTATAGTCTTGACACACAACTTTTGTTTGTTTATTTAATAATATGCGTTGCCACACTTTAAATCCAAATATAAAATAAAGTAGAAATAAATTATTTTACTTGAAAAATTTAATATTATATTTTATAGATAAAAGAAAGTTTCATGATAATTTTATTCTATTTTGTTAAATTAAATTCATACAATTATAAACCAAATTGTTATCACTGTTCTCAATAATTTCCTAATTATTGAGATAATCTTAATTATCTCTCTCAAACTTCATAAAGATTTACACAGGGGAAAGTATTGCAGTTGATCGTAATCTCGACCCAATCATCTCCCTGCACAATCGTTGACCTTGAAACAGTAATGCCTTTCAAAGTACTGAACCTAGGACCCGTCATGGTTGCTGTGGTACAAGATTCTTTTTATTTTTCATTTTCCACTATATAAACATGGTGTGAATGTGCTCTCAGAACTCTATTATAAATGTCCTTTATTGAGACAGATTGTAATAGTTATCAATAAACAAATAATCAAGTACTATATAAACAGTTAGCACATACAAACGGTCCCCTTAGATAACAATATTTGGCATTGATTGCAGTGTGAAGGAGACCCTACAGCCTGCTGCGGTTATCCACTCAACAAATGTAAGACGTTCGGGAGCTGCTCGGCTTGCGTGAGTGACCTGCTGCCGCTCAACGTGTTCTTCCTTCCAGGCTGCCTCTTCGAGACTACAGTGGGCAACGTGATCTCCGCTCTGGCCCCTCAATCCAGTGGGTAGCCCGCCAGTCAAAATAATGGAGAGCAAACACATGTATATCAAAACATAAACAATTTTATCCGACTGTTATGTAATGGCTACCTATTTAAATTTTAAATATGAATGAAATAAATATAATTATTCATGAATTTGTTAATTCAATTTTTAAATATTTTTATGATTCGTTCCCATGTGACTTAGCAAACTGATATTTCCAAACCTGTAGATTAAATTCACAGAGTTTACGTTAGTTCATAACATTTAATTCATTTGTATGTAAAATCTTTGATATGCATAGATTAAGTATGTTATCATCGTATATGACTTTGAAAGAACATATCGTTTAAAAAAGTATATAAAAATTGTCTTAATTAACTCAAACATGTTATTTAAGCTAAAATTATAACTTTTTTATTAATTCTTAAGAAAATTCTGAAACCAATTTTTACCTTTGTACTGGAAATGTGTGGTCCACTGTACAGACCCATTTTTTAAAAACAAATTATTTATTTATAAATGTTTAGGGCTCTTCAATCACTTGGGTCATTTTCGCCTTATATTACAATTGGATCAACTACATTGGCATAAATAACAAAACTACAGTTAACAAATACAATTTAAAGTTTAGAAAGTTAAAAATAGTTACAGTTGAATATGATAGTACAATTGAATTAAAGTTATAAAAATTCAAAGTTAAAGATTAAAAGGAGATAAGTTAACAAAGATAATAAAAACAAATGTTACCATTTAAGAACAAAAGCTAAAATTACGTTTTTAGAAAATAGAAATTAATATTAATAGAAGAGAAGTTAAAGGGTACAGTTCAAATATTAAAAAGTAAAAGAAGAAAAGTTGACAAAACTTTTAAATTAAAAATTAAGATTAAAAGAAGATAAGTTAACAGGTTTATTTACAATTTGAGGAGGAACCTACAAACATAAAAAACATAACAGATATATTTACAATTACAAGATTTTATTAAATTTTTACATGTGATTACAATTTTGTGAAATATTTTGATTTTCTTAAGGATCAATATTAAGTCCTTTGTAGCATTAAAATGAAATGAAATAAAAATATATTTTATTATTCTGGGACTGCTGTTCCTTTAGAACAAATTAAAATTACAGAAAACGTGTATGTGCATTCATAAATAAATTAAATATGTACAATAATAGTTATTTAAAGTAAAGATACAGAAGAGAGACAAATTCGGTTCCTTCTGGAGTGATCCTTCAAGGCTATTTCTGAAAAGATGTTGATCTTGATTGGAATGCATAACATTATTTTAAGATATGGTTCACTGTGAGAGGTACCACGCAAAAAATACATTGAGTAGAAGCATCATTCCTCATTAAATACTCGTGGGTAATCCTAGTATGTCCTATCCTTAGCCGGCTCAGTACCACTTCTTCTCTTCTGGTCAGCACGATATCTGGAATAACTCTCCGGACGTATGGCTCCACAACGCTTAGCTTATTGTCTCTTGTGGCAGACCAGGTTCTTTGCCAAGCAAACCGTGATTTTTGTTTATTAAAGAGACAAACTATTAATACAAACTATTAAACAAATTATTACACCTGCCTAAATCTTCGTGATTAGTTTCGTCTTATCATAACACATAACTATTATATTTCCGGAAATTCTCGTAATTGGAGAGTTATCTGTATGGAGATTGGCAAATTCTGTCTGGTTAATTAGGTACTAAAATATTTGACAATTAAGCGTGACTTCCACCATCAACATGCAAAATCACGAGGTTGTACCGGCTAAACCGTACAATATTTTTTTTTCTTTAATTTTTTTATCAAATTATCATAAGATTCAGGTGGAAATGAAACAAGTTTGAGTTTTAGTACCTTATTAAATTGATTAATTTAATGAGAAAACATCCTATTTCTGAATTTTTTTTTTTTTTTTAATTTGTTGATTTAGCCTCTACCCCTAGGGGTCATTGGCTTAATGTTTCCATTTTATATTCGTTGATAAAAGTGAATATTCTTTAAATATTTGAACAGTTTTTCTATTTCATGCTCTCCATCTTACAGAATTTCTTTCATTTCCGTTCCCAATATTAAATATAAAATATGAAATATGAAAATATTTGTATATAAAAAAAAAATGTAGGTTACGTTAAGATCACAAAGTTTTAGGTGGATTTTAATAATTTGATAATAAAGGATATGTACCACTGATTAGTGCTGAACTGCAAAATTTTTATCAAACGCATTCAGTCCAAAGTCGTTCGAACATTAGAAACAAATAAAACTCTGTATTACAACCTTAATAGCTCATCTGGCCTTATCCCTTAAAAATCTCCAAATTTCTCCAGAATCTTACATATCATACAAATCCTCTTGAAAATTCTATATTCTAAAGCTCCACCCACCCCTACGATACTCCCCGAAAGGTTGAAGCGTTAGTGGTGGACCTTTTGTAAATATACAAATGTTGGAGTTCCGTCAATGTCCAGATTTTCCACTCATGCAATGTACGCCTGTGGTTATAGTGCCTCGTATCAGCCTCCATTGGTCATTAATGAAGAATAAGCGCTTGTATTTCCTTGAGTTATTCTTTTCCTTCCCGGCAGTAAAAGTTTGGATCGGAGTTCTCCTGTATTAATTTTTTTAAATATTGTATATAAGTGTACCGTTATTTAAAAAAAAAATTAACACCTGTCAGAAGTACTGACAATTAGATCTGCTTTCAGTAAAATACTAATAGTGGCTTGATCGTTGTGAGGAAAAGGAGTGCCCAGCGCCATCGCTTCTTGACTTGCTGTATATTTTTAGTTGAGGAAATCCCTCATCCAGGTTCTTTTGAGCCTCCAAAGGGCATGTTAATCGTGGCCATGTATTGCATCAGTTTGTTAGTACGTCTACGTGTTTAGATTTTTATGTAAAGTAATGTTGGGACGTACCATGGAGCCTTAGTTATAGTCCTAAAAGTTTTTGACTGAAAGGTTTGTAGTTTTCGTATGTGACTCGTTTTGGCTGTTCCGTATATTTCAGAAGCGTAGGTCCATATGTGCTTTAGTATTAAGTGTTCAATTTCTGTTTTAATTTGAATTTTATTTTCGGCCATAAGTTCAGGCCCTCATCAGGGCTGCTGTACAAGAAGTAAAGTCAGACAGCAAAAAAAATATAATATTAAAAGCAATACAATTAATAAATTTTAGATTCTTTAAAATGAAGTTTAATTAACTAGTAATTCATGGATTTATACTTCATAGTGATAAAAATAGTTTAACCACACACCTCAACCTTTTTTAATAGCGAATTATAAAATTTTGAAGAAAATATTTGAGTGCGAGAAAATCCTTTTATAAATCTTGATATAGTAAAAATATTAATTTTCTGAAAACTCACCTTCCCATATTTTTAGTTTTAGTATTTTTGAGTAAATAATTACAATTATTTAATTCGAGAAGATTCAAGGTTTAATTTGTACGTATGTGTGTTTACACATAACAATAATTATGATAAATAAATAAAACATCAAAATAATGACTTACATACTTTAAGCCAAATATGGGACAAAACGTTTTTATAGATATTGTAGATAAGTTTAATTCTGAAACCTATATATCAGAATATTATATATTAATCTGGAAGAGGAAGAAGTATTACAAGCAGAATCGGTATTCCATTTAACATTTATTCTAAAACTAGGTGATTTTTGAAATCCCTTCCGTTACCAGGAAAACCGCTTTGATGTATTATTCCCTAAGGAGCTGATAAAGACAAAGCAATATTTTGTAGGTTTCGAAATGTGAAAGTTGTCTCACAAACGCTGAGTACAACTTGAATAGAACATTTCTAACGCTTAAAGGTTTTGAAAATGTTCAAACAACTTCATTTCTTCATTCTCTTGTTTCCTGCGATAGCGTCTTTACCAATCAACTGTACATTATTTGGATCTCCTGTAAGTATGATGTGTTATGTAGTCCAATCCTTCATTTTAGTTACCTGATTATTCTGTAATGAGTATGGAATATTAATTAATCATCATTTTTATCACGAGTTACAGTGTAAAGTATAGAATCCGATCTAATGGATTCGTTTTTCATAGATCAAATGATGACGTATTTGTACATATGATGATGTATTGGTTTATTATTTTTAATAATGAACCATCGTAATTGAAGAAAAAATTAAAAAATTTAACTCCCTCTTAAAATTTGAGGTTTTACGTTTCAGGAAACGTAGATTTCGAAAAACAAATAAACATTTTTTTGTCCGTCCACCGTCCGCCGTCAGCCGTCCGCACGTTTTCTCCAAAACGATTGACCATTTTTTTTTTTCAAATTTAGATTTAAAACAGAAGTCACCCGAGGATGATCCTCCTTCATCGACATTATTATCCGCCTTTTACTTTCAAAATGGCGGATAGTACTAGCCTTTAGAAAAAACTGCGTTGTAATAGACTGTAGCGCCTGAACGAATGTACCGGTTTCAATGAAACTTGGCTAAAGTATTCTTCTTGATGCCCTTTAAATTTATTTATGTAACATACTTCAACGAAAAGAAGCTGGAAAAAAGTTATGAGGGATGTTAAAACTAGATTCCAAATTACTCAAAAACTTTTTATAATACTCTTTTTATTGATATTGTGATAAAAAATGTTTCAAAGGCATTTAAATTTCCTAAAAAATAAAATAAAAATCGTTCAAATTGGACAATCAGGAGCAATAAAATGTTCTCTAGATGTTTTTTTTTTTTTTTTTATGTTCTACTGCAAATCCTTTGTTTTAAATTTTGATTTTGAATGTGTTACTAAAGTAAATCAATTTTTATTTTTTTTAGAAAATTACTATTGACGAAAAAAAAGTGTTGAGGAAAATAATTGCAATTAACTTTTTCTTTCTTTTAATTTGTCTCTAGAAAGGTAATGCTACTTTAGATATATGATTGTTGGAAAATAATAAACCATTGTGAAATAATTTGCAGCGTTTTTATTTTTTTTTTATTGTTTTCATTTCATTTGATTTTGTATGACGTATAGAGTGGTGTACGGTGGCAAGTTTTGAAAAAAAGGTATTTAAAATTAAGCTGATGACATTGCTTAAAACACTATTGCATTTCACTTGTGGTAAGGAAGAATTGAAATATAAAAATATTTCATGGATATGTTTATAATCTTAAATATATTTGCTATAGTTTAATAATTATGGATATGATATTATATTAAAATAATACGGTATCTTTTTTTTGGGGGGGGAGTTCTTCTATTGGCAGTTTATTACAATCATTTAGTAATCTTTTAGAAAATTAAATTAGTGAATAATTTGATGAATTTTCCCTTTGCAAAATCCCAACATTATCCACATACAATTAGTGTAACAACTTTTGACCTAGGCAATGAAAATCTAGTAATTTCATTTTAATAAACTATACAATGAAAAAAAAAGTTTAATAACTAATAGTCGTACATTCCATAATCATTTTAGGTTAAATATTCAGATATACTTTCGAATCTCTCTAGGCACATATGAGCCAATCGGTTGACAGAATGACTAATCTCAATTTCAACATTTTTTATTGTAAATTTTAGTGATGTTTCTAGGGGCAAAATTTATATCTTTACTCACAGATCTATAATTCAACACTGCAATCACCTAGTCTTGAATAAACTTACTCATTGTCTGTATAGATACAACTTTTCCAACCAGAAATATCACTAAAATGACATTACTCAAAAATTTTTAAATTGGAGTTAATCATTCTGTCAACTGAAAGACTCAGATACTGAAGTTATGGTTTAGAAAAGCAGATGGAGTAACTAGATTTTTATTGGCTACCGTCGATGTAATAAATAGACTTTTTGTAATTTTAATGGTATTGATGATTTATTATCTATAAGCTTTAAGGTTTAGCTCAGTTTAAAATACGCTTCAAAAAATTTATAATAGCCCAGTAATGCCAGAAAATAATTTCTATTCAAAGTAGAGCTGTAAGTGAAAGTTGTGCGCACCATATTTGTTATCAAATAACTGATATTTGTATGATATATTTTTAAATAATCCTATTTTTCTTTGCAGTGTAATTCCTCCTCGCCGCTTTGCTGTGACCCTGTAGATGTCTGCTTCGCGTTTCAGACTTGCTCAGCCTGCTTTAATCCGCTATTACCTCTTCTGGACCTCTTGACACTACCAGGATGTTTTTCCGAGCTTCTGTTGGGTACCGTTATGGACATCAGATCTCAAGTGTCTCAGATCAAACAATGAGTGCTCCTTTATCAGCTCGATAGCTGATTTCTTTAAAAAATTTAAACCTTTTTATTTGAAAAATTCTAACAATTTTTTATTGATTTGTAAAATATACTCAATTAAGAAACCACTTAGCATATCATAACAAAAAAAAAAAAAAAAATCATAGTGAGATTGCTTACAAGGTAGTCCGTGGTACAGACATTTTTTTTTTATCAAATTATACATATCTGCCTAAAACGCCATGAATTGGATAATTGTAATCGTATTGTAACATGCATTTTTTTATCTACGAACATTCCCAGAAATATCGCGTTTTATTAAAAAATAAGTAAGTATTAAAAATAAGAAATCCTAAATACCTATTTGCTTTACACTCCAATTGTAAGATAATTTATCACAAAATTGAAAAAAAAAAAAAAAAAAAGGAGGCCTGCAAATATATTTCGCCGTATGGCCAATTTAACTTCGTTATTTTGACATTTTTTATGTGAAAGTCACGTCAAACAATCCAATATTTTTTAGGCTACTTTGCTTCTCGATTTTGTGATGAAATTACCTTACGTTTCAAGTTGAAAGGAAATAGGTATTCATGAGTTTTTAGTACGTAATTTAACAGACAAAGTTTGCCAATTTCAACATTGAAAACATCTGAATTCTATGAATTGTCCTAAACAAAAATGTTTCTATGAATGTCGAATTTTTAGGTGGATGTTAATAATTTGATTAAAACGAATCTGTACCACGCAGAATAATACCATTTGAAACCATAATTTTTTAAAGAAAAAAAAACCTTTCACGCATGTCAATCTCAGTAAAGGCTTATTTGTATAAAATATAATTGATATGAGGATTAACTACATAATTAATTACATATTAATGCCATATAGGTATTCAACTATTTACAAAAATTGTGATTTTTTTCTGTTATCAAAAAGAGGAGATATAATATTATAATGAAATAAGTAATCGTCGAAATAAATTTACATCAGACTTTTCATTAGTTTTTTCCACATTTTGTGCACATTTCAGGATTATGGAGTGAAATTCAAAATCAGCAGAAGAAAATAAGCTAATCACTCAGCTGCCGCATATAAAAAAATTTATTGAGCAATATATATATATATATATATATATATATATATATATATATATATATATATATATATATATATGTATCTCATCTTTGCAGCAACGCAGGTTTGAAACTGTTAACTCTCTTCTAAATTTCTACGTTTATTATGGTCTCAAATTATTTGTATTAATTTATTTTAAAAAAAAAATGTTTCTATTGAATGACCATTTTTTTTTTTACTTATTTATATTAATCAAAGCATATTTTTTTATTGTGATACTGCCCAATATTAATACTGAGTATTAAATACTGAAAAAAAATAGTGTCAAATACATCTTTTCTATCCATAAAAATCAATTAGTCGGTTTACTAACTCTCTTCTTTTCAAAGTGGAAACAAAGTATATCACACTAACAATAAATATAGAAAACAAACTTCTAAAAAAAATATTTAAAGCTACAGGTCAGTTGTAAGTATTTTAACATTAGGATAAAAACTAATTCTCCTACCTATAAATTAAGTCCACCCCTCTTTCAACTAATGGTTCAATTGATTAAATATAATAAATTAACAACTTGTTTAATTTATTAATATTACACGTTTTTTAAACTATAGACGTCAATTTCCTAATCAAAAACAGATATTCAAGTGACAGAAGTAAGTTTTCTGGAATGCAATGAGAGCACACATGAAACCTTCCAAGATCTTATTAATCATAGCTGTTTTACACAATCATTAATATTTATTCTTTATAAGCATAATCTTAAACAAAAAAAACACATTGTTCAAGTCATGAAAAGAGTTTAGAACCATCCTAAAATATATATTTTTTTTTTATTTCGTTGAAAATTCTGAGTGAACAATGACCCGAATTTCGTTTTAATTTAGAATTTTCTAGGCAACTACTAATAAACAGCTCTAAGGTATTTATAAAAAAGTCCATATCCCAAGGTTAACCTTTCCTAATCAACTTACCCTTGATCGTTTTAAGAGATAAACTTACACGATAAATTCCGCTTCAAATACATTTCAACAATCATCAACGGATAATGAATCAATCATTTTCAGTACCAAAACAAATTTTTGAAATTAAATGTGAATTATTTGTACCAGATAACAATAATAATTTCTTCAGCAAGGTAAGATGTAAATTAAACTTTCCTGCCTCTACTAGGCACATAACATTGTAATCAGATCAAATTTTTAATCCTGTATCCATGTTTTGTATTTTACACGTTGCCTTGGTAACGTATATATAGTTGTTTTTTTTTCTATTAATCTTATTTATGTTATTAACCTTAATACCCCTTTAATTTTTATGTATCTATAATATCCCAGTGAAAAGTTAGAAAAAAGTTTTGATGTAAAGAAAGAAAAGAAAATATTGTTGCGGTATAATTCGAAAAGGATATATTTTGTGAAAATTCATATTTTGAAAGCCAATTAATTAGATTATACAAGGAAAAAATACATCGAAAAACAACCATTATTAACAAAACAATGTAATAAACTACGAATTCATGATTTCCAACATATTATTAAAAAAAAATATATATCGTAATCGGGAAGAATTTTATTTATATTTATTTATAATTTTATTGAAATTTACAACTGTATTACATTAAAAATACAACAGGTAAATGTGACATTGGTAACATGACATGTAAAATGGAAGAATTTTAGTAGTGAATTTATCAACTAACGTTTATTGCTTGTTTAATCCTGTAAAAAAATATACTGCTCTATTTTGATCATTTTTTAAGCTATTGTATGTTATATGTTTCCGTAAAAACCATTTATTGTCTTTTTTTTTAATTTTAGAGAACTATAAATTTCTAAGAATATTAAAAAGAATCATTTAATTTCTTAATAACCTTAATAATAAAAATACTTAATAATAACCACAGACAAAATACATCTCAGTTCGAAGACACTTGAAGCCGTGATGTTGAAGAGTGTTAAGTCATCTTAATCTTAGCAAACACAAATCTTTTGGTCCCGGTTCGTCTCAGGCCTGGACCGTTTGTTATTTATTTATTTTATCAGAAAGAATCTCGATCTTTCTACTTTGGTTAAAATGGGCTGGTCTCACTCGTGGAGTAACTTCCCACTTGTTCCTTATGCTAGAAATTAACTCTTATGAGGAAAAAAAGATAAAAAGGCATAGGCTTCTTACATTTATATTTTATTATTTGAAGCAAAAAAATTATACTTGGCATAACTCCTTGCAAGTCAAGTCTCGATTATTTTATTGTTTGTTAAAATGAATAAATATTGGCAAGTGATTCCTGAATTGTGGGTATAAAACAGTATAAGTAAATAAATATTGATGTATAATACTTTGTAGTACAAATCCCTAACTATAAACATTGATTTTTAACACCAGAATGGTTCATTTTTAATCTTGTCATATATTTTTATTTTATTTTATTTTTATTTATTTACATCTACAATCCTAAATATAAATAGAAGCATCGAGAATAGTAACAGTCATAATTAATCGGATTGTCACTTTTCTAAGAATAAAATTTATTAAGAAAACTACAGACACAAAAATGAAGAAACTATAAAACCTCCCCAAAAAATTCATTAAAAAAAATTAAATAATTATTTATGCCTCTGTTTAGCTATGATAATAATATTTCATAACCATTTATATTTAAAAAATAAATCAAACTAGATTTTAATAGTCTATCTGTTGGTGAAATACTTGATGTTCAGTTTTCTAGTGTTTGAAAAACTGAATGTTATTATGGTAATGATATTTAAGGTAGAGATGTTGAGGAGATAGCGTAGGGTTCGAGCTGAATTATTGTTTATTGCAGTGATCTGTTACCGTAAGTTTTTTCTTAATATTTAGATTTGTGGTTTTGTCATTTTTCTTGGAATTTTGAGTAGACACTGATGTACCCCTTGGCCTAAAAAAATGATGAATTCTCTTATCGATTCCTTCATCAGATTTTTTCCGTTTAGAGTTTTCCGTATTGGCCATATTTGGTCAAATGAATTCTGAAATTTCATCCAGACCGTAGTATTTTTGTTTAAATAAAAAAAAATTGTACGATAATGATGGATCTATTTTTCTTTGTTCAGGCAAAATGAAATGAATATATTTTGCTTCAATTCGACTGTCTAATATGTTTATTTTTCAGTCAGAAATAATTACACCAGTCTCCTCACATACAGACTTTGTTTTTTTTTTTTACTTTCCTATCTATACTAGGTAAGGGAAGTATTGCGAACGGTCCGATATGCGGTTAGCCCCATGAGTCCGAAAAACACATTTTAAGCCATTGGTCTGTCTGTCTGAGGTAATGAAATTCCATACAGAACTATATAAAAATCGTTCATTTCGGACAAATATTAACGAACTTACAACTGTTCAATTTCCAATGTAAGATTACGGGTTCATATCCTGGTGTCAGAAAGGGGTGAAAGAGAGAAAAAAGATAACTAAATGAAAGTAAGAAAATTTGTTGCCCGCATCACACAAGCTTTACTATTTGCTCTACTTTTAACTGAAATTATTTTTTGACAAAATTAGGCTATGGAAAGTTTTTTTTTACCAGCTATGTTGGAGGATATTGATATTTTTACACTGATCTACCTTCAGCCGGTTTAAATAGATTTAGTTTATCAAATAAATCGTACTCAAATCTTTGCTTCTCAAATAAAATACAGTTGTTGCTGCTGATATTTATTTTTAAATATTTTATTTCATTTTCTAATGTGTGATTTATTTTCTCTAGCTCTGACCATTTATTCTCCTGTTGAGATACAATATTATGTAGCTGAAATATGGTATTTTTTTGTTCAAGTGTTAGAGCAGTGGATTTATTTATCTTTAGAGCTAGTTTTTTAGTCCTTTATGTATTTTTGTTCAGTTGCGTGGATATATTTATTATTAGTTTATGCAGTTCCTCTATATTGCTTTCATTCTCTTACTAATAAAAGAAAGATAATTGTTGTCCAACTACCTATTTACACGTTTTATTAAATTCATTTATTATTCTGGTAATAAAACAGAATTTTGTTTTTCTTTCACTTCAACTGTTTTACGATAAATCAGTGTTGTAGTTTAGATGTCAAATATTTTAGGTGTAAATATATTCTATCACTTCACGCAATGATAATTCCTCTACATTTCGACAATTCTGTAACAAAACAAAACAAAAATAGTTTTATATTAATTTTCAGATCCTATCCATGTAAAAGTGTTCTTAGTGATTTTCAGTATAATGTCCCATATTTTTCATTAAAGTCAAGACATTATTTTTTATTTTTCCATTCATTGATATCTTCAAATGTTCATCGTTTGTGATTTTTATAATTTGCACACCAAATAAAATTTTCATCTCCATTTTTTCTTATGTGACGAAGGAATATTTATTACAAATAAAATTGATGCATATTAGATCATCATTGGTGGGCAAATTCTTACAAATCGCTTTATGAAGTTCGATTTTATCTTGAAGATAGAAGTAAGAATGTCTTTGAATGTCAGTAAAATGTCTTATCTATGAATAAACTGTTACGTTCCCATCAACTTGGATTCACCACAGATAAGACATTTGTGTTCTTCATACATCAAACTTCATAACTACACCTCTGAATAATTACTGTTAGTAATTGAAGAAAACTAAGAAAAATTATGATAAAAACAAATGAATTGATGATGTGCAGGAAAAAAAAACAACGAAAAAATGAAAATCCTATTTTAACATAATTCTTATCAGTACTGCATAACAACGGCTCTGTTATATATACCCCAAGGTTTGAGGAAATTAGCGAAATACTGTACGATTATCCCATATCCCATATCTGCTACCTAACAATTAAAACTATTATGATTGCTAAAGATATAACTACTGTGATAAACATATAGTAATAGGTTATATTGTATGTTTTTAAACATGTATGTCTTTCGGTAGTACAATTTATTTATTTATCGTCTCTCACTTTTTTTGCCTCCCGGAAACACTGATTTTGTCAATTTTAATATATTATGCTGGATTCACAAATGTTAATGTCTTGTAATTTGTAAAGCAAAATCGTTGGAGGGTGAGAAAAAACAAAACTATTAATGTCACTAACTAATTTCTTCAGGATATATAAGCTTCTTCACTTACTTTAATTCGTTAATTTTTTTTCACTTGTACATCCTCAGCGTATTCTGATTTTTTTCTGCGCCTCCTTTATCCGGATGCCTTCCAATAGAAGCGGTTCTTGTTCCAAGATATAAACAGTCTGCTCCCAGTCCAGTCTTCCGCTTATATACTAACTCGATGTCGTGCAAATCGTTTTGTTGATCACTAGCTAAGGGAAATATTTTCGTTCTACGTCCTCTGGGAGCTTATGAGGCCGATTTACCTCGACCACTTGTTCCATTGATTCTCGAAGGTTGTACAGCTTATGACGAATTACTCATCAGGTACACCCTAATCCGTAAATCTTAGCCCAAATGTCTCCGTAAACAGAAGTACTGCAAAACCTAATAATCCAATACGAACCATTTCGTTTCTATACCTGACCGGATGATGGGAATGTATTTTATCAAGATAGATCATTTGGAGCTCTGTAGCAGATTCTATGTGTCTACAATTACTTCTAATGTCTATAATGCGATTTGATGAAATTTTCAGTGTCTGTTATGTCTTAGACGCGCGGTTTCCATGACAAGACTGCATATATTTCAAAAACGACTCCTCTCATGGATTTTGTTCTTAAACGATAAATCATAGACGTTTAAATATAAGTAATTAGAAATACTAGTGTTCGCCCAGTGGTCGAAATTCGACCAAAGCCATTAAAAATTTGAGGAAAAGATATAATTAAATAAAAAATAAAGTAAATAAATAAAGAGTAAGTCACGATTCAAAAATCCTCATATATTAATACAAACAAAATGTCAGTTTCAATTAAAAATCGAGCTCAAGCCATTTAAAATTATTTATAAGTAATACAAAATACACTCATTAAAAAATATTTAATTTTCATATTAATTTATGTGTGTTATTATAACAATAAATTAATGTTATGATTAAGCATGTAAAAAATAATTTAATTTAAATCCATTTTTATTCAAAACTTCTATGTAAATAATGTTTTTTTTTATAATGTTATTGTTTAGTGCATAGGCCCAATTTAAATTTTTAATGGCCCATTGCCATTGAAAATATAAATTTCAATGTTTTAAATGAACGTGCTCTAATTGCTGCCACATATAGTTGACCCTGCGAAATTACTGGACGTCACAATAATATACATATTCTTCCAAAACTTTTATCCTGCGATTTGATTATGGTCATAGCAAATGCAGCTATTAATAGGAACGTTGTTCTTTGAAAGTCGAAGGTAACTAGTGTAGAAAATGTTAAATTAATTCTTGAAATTAAAATTCTTTAATTTAAAGTAGCCCCCGTTAATACTACAGTCTCATTCCTGTTCCATTAACTAATGCATGTGCAGTATTTAAGTTAACAATGAGTATAACTAAAGACAATTTTTTTAAATTTAATTTAGTAGGTATCATTCCACAAACACTACATGATTTCATATCTTCAAATAATAGACCCAATTACCTCAGTAAATGAAAAGTTTTCGATTTATCAAAAAGCAAAATAAAAGATATCGAACTTGGAAGGGAAAGAAAACGTACTAAATGTTTAAAATTATATATCTCTGCAACAAATAGTCCGATTTCGATGATTATTTTTTTCATTTTGTAGGGAATTCAGAAAGCTTTCAAATAAGTATTGGTATTATCAATAAGAAATGTATACTTTAAAATACTGAATTCATCATAAAAATGTATGCAGCTTGTTTTCGGGAAAGTATGTTATATACATAAATTATAAAGGTTTCAAGGGGAAGACTTTAGCCCCTCTCTTTTAAGTTTCATTGAAATCGTTAAAGCCGTATTGGCGCTACAGTCTAAAGCGAATCGTTTTTCGGCCGCCATTTCGAAAGGAAAGGCCCGATGATAATAAAACGTATAGAAAAAACTTCTAAATATTATTGCGACGTTGTGTCAAAATTGAAAAAAAATCGGTAAAGTATTTTCGGAGATAAGCCGTTTTGAACAAACTACCATTTATATTTTTATTTACATACTATTTAATATTTTTATCTATTGATAACACTAAAACTCGTCAATATCTATTAAACAAAAACAGAATGAAGAAAATCGGTTGAATAATACAGGAGTAAAAGGGGCTGGACCGATTTGTGTTTGCTTATTTATATCATGATATCCAATATAAAATAGGGTGCTATAATATCCCTTATTAGCAGATTTTTTTGAAACTATAGATTTGCACTAACAACATCTATGACTTTGACCATCACTATGTCTTTAAAAAAATCTATATTAATTTAAGGCTGTGTATGAATATTGATAATTTATTGGTTTAACTTTTGATATTTGCTTAAATAAATATGTTTACTACTTTTTGTGTGAATTGCAAGCACTTTTTTTTTTTAATCTTTCATTTTTGTGTTTCATTTATTTTCTTTCTTTTTCTTTATGCAGAAAATATGCTGGCAGATAGAAATTAATTCTGGTTGACGATTTAGATAAAAAAAAATTAAAAGCTTTTAGTGAGGGAATGGTTGTTCGGGACTAAAAGGTTCGAAAGACGATTACACTTAAAATATACCCACACTCAACACCGATTGTATAGCTCTCTCCTTTCCTGAAAGTCGTTTACTAAAAATGGTCATGATTCATTGAGAAACGGTTATCATTTAAAGCTATTCGTTTTAGTTAGACATTCTCTAGTAAAAAAAATTAACATTAAATACTGAGTAATTTTTTTTATATATTTTATTTTTTTTCATTTTAGAGGCTTTGCATTGTATTGTATAAAACATACATACTTTTATAAATTACTAATAGATTTGATCGTATTTTCTTAACACTTACTAGACAAATGCTATTATACTTATATAGCTATACTTATTCATTAAATTTCTACAACTCTAATTATCCATATTTAATGTACGTTGTTTGTGTCACCTCATTGGCTATTCGACGAGCAATTCTCTCACTTAGTTTTATTATTTCATAATAAATTAATGATATGGACAATTAATTTTTTTCATATATATTTAATTTTAAAATATGTTTCTATTACTTTCCTATAAATGTAGCATACAGAGTGTTCCAGGGTTGAGTAGCCAAACTGTAAAAATAAACTGAGGACCTAAAAACATGAAAAAATTTTCCTCTGAAGGTATGTCCGCAACGCTTTGTTTAGGAGATAGTCATACCTAAAGGCAGAACAGCATTGAATATGTGTTATTCTTTCACATCGCACATCACTTCACAAAATTCAATTATCCTTCTTCGTAAGGTCATTGAAAGGACTTGTTCAATCATATCCCATATCCCAATCAAAGGATTGGCCGTGCAGAAACAGTGGCTTGGCCTGCACGCTCTCCAAAACTGACACCACGGATTTTTTTTAGTTTGTTGGTGACATTATACAAAAAGTCTATGCGAGTCACGCTAACTACCTTAATTCCTTACGAAGAAAAGAATTCTTTTTTTTAAACAATAACACATATTTCTTACATAAACGTAGTTCTGCCGCTTCTGCTGTTGAAGAAAGTGCCGAGCCTGTCTTAATGCTGAAGGAAATCCCTTTGAACTACATTTAATGTGAATGGTAATGATTACATTTAATTAATAACGTAGTAAGAACAAATAAATAGGTTTTATTTATTTCATATAACGTAAATAATTCATAACAAAGAAAACCTTTAGGTGTGAATAACTCCTAAATAAAGCCTTTGCGGACATAAATTCAAAATAATTTAAAATAATTCTTGTTTTGAGATCCTTACTTCATTTTTGCAGTTTGGCCACTTAACCCTAAAACAACATGTATAGTAATATATACTATTGCGACCTTGAAAAATTTCAAATCTGAGTTTTCGACAGAAATACACATTTTGAGGTCCTCTGAGGTCTAAATAAACAAGTTCCACAAAATGATCTCTTTGTGATGTAAACATCTTTAAAAAAATAAAAAGCCTAATATAAACTAAAAAACAATTCTGTAATTTACTAAAGAACATAAAAAATGTTTCAATCTGAAAATGAACTTTTCCAAAAATATTATACATAATATTTGTTAGATATCATTGGAAATGTTATAAAAGATTATACATTAAAGTTATTGTCAAGAAAGATAGTGATAGGTTTGGAATTGAATAGTTGTTGATTAAATAATTATACAAATTTAATATACAATGTCAATCTATACATTGTCACCAATTAGTTAAAATTATGGTGATTCCACTCACATGACTTTCCTCCCGATTCCAAACAATTTTTTTTTTTCAATTTTAATCATGTTCACTAAAAATAACACAATTAAATTGTACCAATTTTCTTGATGACCTTTCAAAGAAATAATTAGTGTACGATTTCTTTGATGAACTAAAGCAATATAAACGGGCAAGTGAGCAATTATTAAAATCAGTGTATGATATTCCATACACAAGTTTGAAATTAACTACCAAGCCTCATAAATTCAGCTCATAATTAAGAATTTTATCCAATCTTCTGTAGACGGTATTGTCATACCGCTTTAATTTGGATCGTCTGTAGTGTAAAGTAATCCATTTAATTCTTCTGTGGCGTAACATATATGACTGGGTAGCAGCTTTTACATATTTTTACAATTTTCTTAAAAATGTCCTTAGCGAATTAGTTTAAGCGATCTCTATGAAAGAATATTTTGTCAGTTTAATTAATATCTTATCTAGAATAATAAAGGCAAAAATAATAGTTACACTATTTTGTGTTGCTTAAATTGGAATATCAAAATTCCTACAAAATATAAGCATTATACATTTCTTACACAATAAAAATATAATGATTTGCTTCCGCCCCTATTTAAATTCCCCCCTTTAATGCAAATTACATATTCCACCTCGCTTAGTTTTATGCCACATTTAACCAAATTTAACAGTCCCGTTAAAGCGAGGCAGATAAGATTTACTTATTAATAATTTATATAACATCTATTCAATATTACCCACTTTCCAATAATAAACGACTGAAGTTCAATCAGTTTATTATTAATAGGATGTTGATATTATTACATTTTAATCCAGCAATAAATATAAATACAAATTTAGGAAGAGAAAAAGAGTTGAGAATGACGAAGATGGGATCAAATTCCTGTTATTGGCCTGGTTAGGATTATTTGTCGACTATGAACTGTGACCCATATGAAGGATGTCAAAAGTTGCTGAGAAGTTTGATCTAAAACAAGTTTACGCCTTAACTATCTTGAGATATATGAGGCAGTCACTCGATAAAACTGTTGACTACAGTTATCCAAGTTCTGAATTTTGGAAATCACGGTATTCGAATGACAATCAATTTGTCACAGACAGTTTTTCCTTATTTGGGAATTAATATTTTTTATATAATATAATTTATATTGAAAAATAATTTCTATTTTAAAAAATATGTATACAACATATTCCAAAACTATTTAATTAATATGCGTTAGACCATCAACGCATACTTACTTAAATGAGGTAATTAAAAAAAAACATATAATTAAAATCAAATAGTCTACTGAATATATTTCTTATATTTTACTTATGTGATGCTCTGACTTGGAGAAGTCATACTCGACTGAAAAGTAAATAACTGCATTTGGACTACTATCCAGGCTACTTGATAGATGCTCTTAATAATCCTTAACTAACAAAATTAATTTCTACTAATCATTTATAAAGTCATTATTAACTTACGGGATAGGGTTACGAATAGTATCCACAAGATTTAACATTTTTAATCGAAAGTTTTGGGAAAATTGCAGAAGCATTTTTCTACGTTATAAATGACTTGTTACACAAGGACTTGGACATCCAAAGGGCTTCAAATACTGCAACACAATATTATAAAACTTGTACTAGAGTCTAGAGTTCATGTCTTCACTCATCTTATTCTCTACTTTAGTTACCATCTTATCAGCTATTCATATTTCTTTATTTATTTATAGATAGTAGTTTGTAGGTTTTATAGTTCCATAATTCGTATTTCACAAGAAAGGATTTACAGCGATGATATTGGATCCAACTGTCCGGTTTTAGAGCAATTACATCGACCAGGCGGTTGAAGTAGAAAAGGAAAAGAAGAAAATTTATGACAAATGTATCCCTTTCCTAAAAGAAAAGTTCTTCGAGATCTTCGGAGATAGTTTGCCATGAGAGGACTCTGGTTCAGGTCTCGCGGAAGAATTCTAAAGAGAGGAGCTTCCTCGAGGAACTAGATGTTTATTACATCATTACAAAACATTATTCTAGACTTCCTGGGAATAATCCATTACTACTTATATTGTAATTAACCGTCAATTGTTGATGTTCATTATCATTTTTTTAATCAATTTTAATTTTACCATAACCCTATTTTTTTGTTTTATAGTTATAATGTGTTATATAGTTATAGTATCCAATTGATAGTATTTTATATGACAGGGAGGAAAATGAGAATAAATAAATATATATATATATATATATATATATATATATATATATATATATATTATATATATATATATATATATATATATATATATATATATATATATATAAACTCCTCCTCCCTGTCATATAAAAGACTATATATAATTACAAAATAATGTAATGTATGAGTTACGTCCGTATGGATTGATTAGTATGCTGTCTATGTACAAAGCAACGCTACGGAGTAGGTCAGCAGCATTACTTTCAATTCTGTACTTTCAAGTATTTCTCTCCCTCTCTCGTTCTTAACAATAAGGACTTATATTCGTCCTGTATCTATAATGTTATCTTCAATCCTGAAAATGGCTAACATAATTAGGTTGAAACTTCGGTAATAAACAATAAAAAAATTACTGAGCCCTGATTATTTGTCACTTATTATATCTAAGTGCTGCTAAAATACCATTATTTTTTTTCTATTTTAGTAAAACAAGATGAAATTAACGAAATAGATGTTAAAAAATAAGGACATTTAATATCATATAATGGTTTCAATTACAACATTTGTTGTTTTTAAAGACAGCTCTAAGCAAAGTTTAAAACGTTGATTAATTTACTTGAAATATTTGGATGGGATTCATTATATTATTTATTACAATAATGTACCAATCTGGAATGTATCTATTAGAGTAACCAACAATTTATATATATTTTTGATTCCAGATGTTTTTGTTCTTATGTCCTTTGATGATAGATTAGGCTGACACTTGATGCAGTTTTATTAAACTTTATTATTTATAAATACAATTTTAATTGAAGTTCAGACGAATTGAATCGTTATCCGATAGCCCCACCAGTGTTGAGTATGTACCCCGGCAGAGCTGTGATGTTGAGGACGCACATGTTGAAGCCTCCTACGGAGAGGCAGCCGACCAGTGGGTAAAGGCAGCAGTCCATCCTAGCTGGGGTGCACTATCACAAAAAGAATGAGTCAAAGATTGGTTAGCTATAAAAAATTATATATTATTATATTAACCCAATACTATTTTGTTGTAAGATGAACTTATTCATAGTAGGATAAATAAATTCATTGATGTAGTCAACCAGTGACTACTTAATCAGGATGTATATTTAATGGTATTATCAGTCGTGTACTATGTATGAACACTATAAATTATAAATTTAATTGGATAAATTATGGAATGGCGATGCTGCTGCTATCTCTTGCTTCCCAAGCGATTAGAGAGCAAAAGAAGCAGATTAGAGATAAGGAGAAACAGAAATGGATTCCTGTATGCCTGAGATCTATGAGCTGGTCAGCTAGCAAGCTAAAAAGTTTTCCTATCATTTTTCTACATAAAATTATGGATTATAAACTTTAAAATGCCCAGGAAAGGGACTAAGAGGAGAGGGAACAAGATGAAGACAACCACCACAAGTTAAATCACTTGAAATTAACCACTAATAAACCTAATTTAAAAAATAAAATATAATACTTTAGAGGTGGGTAAATAATAGACTTTTTAATTATAATAAGAAAAAATGTAATCTTATTTAATCACGTTTCGGACCAAACGTCATCCGGATTCTGGTTTGAGAGACAAGAAGAACCCAGATTTCAGCAGTTTTTGTCTCGACTCCAAAACAATAGCCCTGACGATTGTATTATTTTTGCTTTATTTTTACTTTTACTTGTACCACGAATTCTCGTGGCCGAACCCTGCTGTCTGCACTCAATTCCCAACTTTTTCACCTCCTTTCCCCCAACTCTCCTACCTATTGGTCCACAGATCCCAACCGTAATCCTGATCTTCTTGATTTCTTTATCGACAGTGGCTTAAGTCCCCTCAATTGTTCCATTACACGTCTAAATGAACTGTCCTCTGACCATAATCCTCTAATTCTTAATGTTTCACTTGAACCCGTTCCCAAACCTTCTCCACCGTCATTCATCAGGGGTCCAGTTAACTGGGACCTTTTCCGCCAAATCACCTCCGATAAAATTGATCTCAACATATACCTCAAAACTCCCGATGACCTTGATAGTGCCGTAAATCCCTTTATTACCACAATCCAACAAGCCGCCTGGACTGCCTCCTTTCCAAAAGACTCCTCAAGAATTCCTATAAAGACCATTCTACCCCAACACCTCCTTGACCTAATCCACACCAAATGCCGTGCCAGATTATTGTGGCAACGTACCCGACATCCTACCGACGGCTGCTCCTATAATTATTACTGCAAAAAATTAAAACTGGAATTAGCCACCTACAGATCACAATCCTTCAACTCCTACCTATCCTCTTCTCGCGACAATTCCCTTTGGAAAACCACAACAAAAATCCTAAATCCTCACCGCATTTCCCATCCCCTCCGACGAGATGATGGCTCCTGGGCAGCATCTGACGAAGATAAAGCTGAGGAGTTCGCCATTCACCTATCCAATACATTTATTTCATATCCAGAATCCCCTCCTGCCCACATCGTAACAGTAGAAGAACTCCTTACATCACCAATCCCACTTTCCTTGCCCCCAAAAGCTATTCATCCTTCCGAAGTGAAATTTCAATTAAAGAAAACTAATCCCCCGTAAAGCTCCTGGACATGATCTCCTTACCTCTCAAATCCTTCTACAACTTCCGTCCAAAGCAGTCATATTCCTTACATATATCTACAATTGTAGCCTACGCACCACCCACTTCCCTGTTATGGAAACACTCCACTGTTATCCTTTTCCTAAAACCTCCCAATAGCTCAACATCCTATAGACCAATTAGCCTACTCCCAATCCTTTCAAACATTTTTAAAAAGATCCTTTTGAAACGAATCCTACCCATTATAGAATCCCAGAATATCCCTTTCCATCAGTTTGGTTTTCGATCTCAACATTCTACTGTTCAACAAGGACTCCGAGTTGTTGATCATATTTCCTCAGCCCTAGAAAACAAGGAATACTGTTCGGGTGCATTTCTGGACATTGCACAGGCATTTGACCGGGTATGGCACTCCGGACTGCTCTGCAAGCTTAAAATCCATTTACCTCAGTCCTTGTACCTAGTCCTCCGATCCTACCTCTTTGACCGCTCCTTTCGAGTTCGCTGTGGAACAGAATTTTCCAATATCTACATCGTTAAAGCCGGTGTCCCCAAGGCGGCGTCTTGGGTCCCGTGCTTTACATCCTCTTTACTGCTGACATCCCTGTTCATCCCGATACTTTTCTTGCAACATTCGCTGACGAAACCGCAATCTTATAATCCAACTCTGATCCCGAAATAGCATCCTTAAATCTCCAAAGCCACCTCACATTGATTGAGCACTGGTGTAATAACTGGCGCATTAAAGTTAATGAATCTAAATTCCAACATATTACCTTTGCACTCCGACGCAATTCTTGTCCACCAGTACTCTTTAATTCCATCCAGCTTCCTTACTCAGACACAGTCCGGTATCTTGGCTTTCATTTAGACCGAAGACTAACTTGGAACTCGCATACTAGACTCAAAAGACAAGAACTCAACCGACGATACGGCTAACTATACCGACTACTAAACAGAAAATCTAAACTTTCTATTGAAAACAAGCTACTGATCTACAAGACAATACTGAAACCTATTTGGACTTACGGACTAGAACTTTGGGATCAGCAAAATTTTCTAACATCAAGCGCATCCAATCCTTCCAGTCAAAAGTCCTTCGAACAATAGTCGATGCTCCTTTCTATGTAACCAACAAAACCCTACATCATGACCTCAACATCCCATTTGTCCTGGACCTTATCCCAGAAAAATTCTCCAAATTTCACCAGAACCTTACGTACCACCCAAATCCTCTTGCACAATCCCTATCAAGCACCTCCCATCCCTATAATCCTCCAAGAAGGTTGAAACGGTAGTGGCCTCGCGACCTTTTGTAGATTTTATAAATTGGAGTTCTGGCAATGGCCAGATTCTTCACTCAAGACATGAGTGTATGTGACTAAAGCGCTCTCGACCAATCTTCGCTGGCTTTAGTACCAGTGATGCGGTTGGGAGAGTAGCGCAGGGTTCTCCTGGAGTTCCCTCGCCTGATTGCATATAGGTATGCATGTGTTTTTTTTCTTAGTTTTAATTTTCTTATATTTTAGGTTATTTTATTTTATTATCTATTGTATATACTTTTGATTATTATTTTGTGATATTTATTTTATTTTTTTGTACATATAGTGTGAATGTCATCATACCTCACTATAACCAATGTCCAAGAGACGGATTGTTATAATACTCAATAAAGAAATTTAAAAAAAAATATTTTACTTGTATTATAATTTACTTTCATCTTGTATTATTTTAGTGTAAGTTATTTTTTCTATTGTACACAATGTAATTTTGGTTTAGGAAAAGCAACATTTTAGTTTATATTTTACTTTTTTTTTTTTTTTTTTAAACTTAAAAATATGATATAGCTATAGTATATAATTTTTGATATTTTGTATAAAATTTTATGTCGTATTTTTCCACTTTATTTTGTAATTTTAATTAATATTTGCTGTTTGTGTTATATTAAAATATTAATTAAAATACAATATAAAGATTTAAAGTTTTAAAATGGTATGGAGGTGGTTGAGATGGACAGTAGATTCTTATTTCAGAAGAAATTAGTCAAGGGGAAAGGAGAGGGAGTTAGGAGGTATGGTAAAAAAAATACTATTAATTAATAAAGTATTTTTTGATCGCACTCTCCTTCCGACTCCCCATTCCAACGGAGAAGAAATTATTTATCTTTATACAAAAGTTAAAAAATAATTTACTGTAATCATAGCCTGTTTCCAAGATTAAAAAAAAAAAAGAAGTAAAACATAAATTTATTGTAGTGAAATAGTATTATATTGCAATAGTAATAACAAGTTGGTTTTAAAGCATGATGTTTCTACTACCGAAAATTCCATCAATTTTATCGAATAGATATTGATAAATTAAAAATGGAACGACTCAGAGATGAGTATAAAAACATTTTTTTTTTCTTGTTACATCGCTCTCATTATTTATTTACGTGACCACGGAGGGAGGATCTAGAACATGTGCCTGCTACGTGACATCTGCCAGGGACATTTTCCATCGCCGCCGAACCATTTTTATACGTTCAGTTGGCTAAGTTATGAGGCCAACTTGGCTGTAAGAATGTCAGCTGTATTAATCTTTTATTTAGAAATTCTTTAGCGGGCAACATTCCCTGCCGCCTCCCCTCCCCCACTTCGATCCTGTCATAGCCCGCTTATTAAAAACTTTGGCAATGAGGAAAATTCGCTCCAGACGAATGTTCGTCCGGAAAATATACTATAGTGTAACAATCAAGATAAAACCAATATTTTCCAAACTATTTGACATTTGAAAATTCATCTAGTTTAGATTTTTAAAAATCATTACATATTATCTATTATTCACTTATCACCCTATTAAAATAATTGCATTTCTGCTAATAAAGGGCTAATTAATTTTTTTTTAAATTATTATAAGGCCGTAGGGATTGATGCATGGCGCTGACTTCTAGTGGTCAAGACGCCAGGTTCGAGTCCGGCTGATGACAGATTATTTATTCTGTTTCATCGCTCGTGGATCGATCCAGGAGTCGGGGTACCTTTAATCAAATAATTAATGAGGAGTGTAGATTTGGCGACTTAGAGTGGTCTTGGTCAGATCACCTCCTACCACAACCATTGACTAAGGAACAGTACTCCATCCTTAGTACTGCACCCATGACCATTAATGGGTTAATGTGGTACAGTTTTTTATTATTTATAGGGTATTAATTTATCCGCATGTGTTTATTACAACCTGTATTTACTGCTTCAGGTCTTCTTTTACAAAAGTTTGAAAAAATGGTTTTAAACATTTAAAAATATATATATTTGGATTATTCAAGGTTCAAAGTATTCGTAAAACTTTCCATTTAGTTAAAAAAATATATTATTTTTATTTTAATATTATATTTTAGAAATTAATATACTTAAATTTGTCGTCATTCTCCATTACCTTCTCTTACCTGGAAAATATGTTTATTTTATTTTTTTCTCCTTAACAGAATCATCAAATTCTTTCCTAATTTTTATTGAGCTATTTTAAAACAATTGACAATATGAGATTGTTAATTATTTCGAATAAAAAAGGAAAAAAAATTACTTTATTTTAAGAAATTTCGAAAATTCAGCATTTAGCTCTGTCCCACATTTTCAATATGGATAGCTTTATCATGGATAGCATACATAGGACTAATTAGTGTAATTTTATTTTATTTAATTATTTTTTTACTTATATGACGAGTTTAATTAGAGTCTGTAAAGCCATTTCCGAGAAAATTATAAAAATATGCAATATCATATATGAAGTGACACTTAGTCCTTAATTGCTTAATTTCATGACTTTGTAAAATTGCTTTTAATTGCTTTTGTACGACATTGTTTTTGTACTTGGTTGTTTACACAAACTATTTTTCGATCGATAGTGCCACATTTAAAGAAAATATTAGTGAATGGACCACGAAGGAAAATTTGAAGCACTTAAAGTAAATATTTCACTAGCACCTCAAGACTTTTATTTTACAAATATTATTGATTGTTACATTAACTCACTTCAGGTTTTTGGCAATGGCATCATTAATTATGACACTTATCCGATATTGATGTTCAATTTTCAAATAAATATCGGAATCTCTAATGTTAACAATATGAGATGATATAAATTACTATGGAAGCATTAAAAATAGCTTCCATTTGAACCTTTCTGAAACAATAGTGATATGACCGAAATAGAGTAGTTTCTTTCAATTTATTATTCAATTTAAAATTAATCAGATGAATGATTTCCTACTTTTCTGCTAAAAATTAGCCAATTGTTTATATGAACTTTTTTGTAGCTCTTGAAATCTGATATCAATCTAAATTTCCCTATACTTACAGGACACCCTGTGATTGGCTAGAGAGATTTAAAAGTACATCTGTATATTTAACAGATAGATGTTTATAGATTGTACTAATATTAGCTATTAAACTGTTACTTTTTCATTGTCAAGTTATAAATTCTCAGATTTCCAACGATATATTCTACGTATACCTTCTGATTATTATTTCCGAATATTTATTTTCGACCCAAAGGTTAGATTATTTTTCCATGCACAGTCAACAGCCGAGGTCTTTAATGCCCTCCTTCAAATTATATTTTCCTTACTAATTTTGATTTATATTATATTTTATTGAACATATTTTTTTTGTTTTCAAGGAGATCGGGTATTGCTACTATATTGCTGCTGTTTTATCCTAATATTTGTTTGAGGTTTCGTTGTATTCCTTTTAGACTTAAATACACTTTTTTTTTTACCCCTCTATTTAATTATTAGGTTTTTTCAAAATAAGTTTACCTTTTTTTCTTAACTACTGACAATGAATGATACCTAATTATTTAAAATAAACCACATTAAAGTTACTTTAGAGGAAGAAATTTTAAACATTGGGCATTCAACCCTGTTAAGCAACATCAATGGGAATAAGATTTAAATTTTATTAAAAATCATATAATTATACATAGATTGACCGAGTTTAAGCAAAATCTTTAGAGTCCTTTTTGAGAAAATTGTAAAAATGTTTAAAATCGAATATATGGAACCGGTTAGCCAATTTTAAGGAAAAAGTTGTTGTAACATCCCTGACATATACATAATTTAAATATGTATTTTCAGTTTCATACGACTCACCCACACACAGACCATTTTGTGGGACTTGGTTATTTGGACTCAGGGGACCTAAAAACCTGAATTTCAATTGAAAACTTGTATTCCAAAATTTTCATGAACGCAATGATATCCCTTACTATATATTATATACATAAGTAAGTGAAAGTAAAAATCATTAAGTTATTTAGTGATGAAATTCAATGTCACGCGCCTTTTTGTTATGCAAATAGCTTTTGATAAGATACCCCGTTAGTGATTAGTGGGCTTGTGTCAAGGTTTTCTTTTACTTTCTACGCTGAGTACTTTCCTTTCAGAAGAAAAACTAGAAGCTTATGTAGTAAAAGGAAATTAAAAAATGGAAAGGCGAAAAAAGGTTTTCATTAACCAACTGAAACACTATAAAAATAGAAGAATATCCAACATTTTCCCTTCTTTTATATTTTCAGTATGAATTATCGTTCGTTTCTTTTTAAATACTACTAAACAAAAAATATTTGGAGAAAAATAAATAACTGAGCATAAAAAATCGAAAATATAAAATTATTTTATTTACATATGTATACATCATAATAACAGTTACATGCTTATGGCAACATTACTTTACATATGATATAATAAAGTGGTGTGATTGCTATTTTTTATTCAAAAATATATTCTGTTCAGTAGGAAAAAAACAACAAAACAAAAAAAAAACAACATAAGTTATAAGAACATAAATACTAAGAGTTGTAATTATCATTCCAGATCATTTGAAACGTTAGTCCTTAAACGAGAGCGACAATTCGATGATATTTAACAAAAGAAAACCAAAACAAATTGTACAACCTTTGAATAAACGTTACAAGGAAACGCAAATATAATGGTCTTAGAAAACCTGGAAGTTTAATAAGTGTATTTTCTTTTCATTTCTTTTTTTTTTTTTATTCTTTCTTTTATCCTTCCCAGTATATTGCTATTCAAAATTACATGCATTGTGGTTTTATTCGAATTGTGATAAACACCACATATGTCTATCTCTATCTTTTTTAACATACATTTTTCATAGAATACACCTGAACTAAGAGACAATTGATTCGTTTATTTCATCATTAACAAATTTCAGAGAACGAGAAAAGCTATATTTTATATATTACAATTGTATTATCAAAACCAATATTCTTTTATAAATGAATTAAAAAAACCTGTATTTTACAAATATAAATCACTAATTATTTCGATAGTAATTAAAAAACATCAGAAATGAAACAGAGTCACTTTTGAAAAGAATTCAACTTTAAGACCCGCTTTTGAACAAAAGAAAAATCTGTTTGAGGTCTGTCTTGGAGAGATAAAATGGAGTATGGTTTGAAGAAAAAAAAAGTTATGAAAATTTTATTATTATTATTGTATTATCAGATTACGTTACGAACCACTTGTTGAGTCAAAGCCTACCCTATAACGTGTATGTGTGTGTGTGTGTGTGTGTGTGTGCACGCTTGCGCGAGCGCGTGCGTGTGTGGGTGGGTGCGTGCGTGCGCGGGTACGTGGGTGCGTGCAGGTAAATAAACATTTTAATACTATATAAATCCCTGTAGAAGGTAAGTAAATCAATATCGAAGCATCTATCGTGTTTACTTCGTGCCTTATTCCTTTTTTTTATCCAAGCATTTTAACTTATATATATGCTTGCATTAGTCCTAATCACAGGCTATTAATGAAAGATATGCTATCTCTGTTCCTTATTTATGGGGGTTGTGTATTTTAATCGAGTGATGGCTATGGCTTATTATTCCAATAATAGCCCACTAACCGGGTCGCAAATTGCCGTTATCGGCAGGATATTGTTGGTGTGGATAACGAACAAATTAAGGATAACTAGCAGTAATTAGGTGGTATCCACTGAAACATAGATGAAATGATTGCAGTTTATTCGAATTGTATAAACACTTAATACACCAATTTACCGAGCGCAAGTTGTGATATTTGATATTGTGTAGCCGTTTGAATGTTCTGTTTGACTAATCCTAATAGTAAAAATTAATTATGCTTTACCTCAGAGCGTTTTTATTTTCTTGATTTAAACGGATAGGCATTAATAATCAATATATTATATTTTAAAAATCATAAAAAAGTAGTAATTTTAAGAATTCGAAAAACATGCATTACCCACCTTAAATCTGGCCTTTATTTTCCATTTTACTACGTGTTTACTAGTTATTTCAGACTCCAAACAGTTTCATATTACTTTTTTAATGTTGATGGTAGAGAAGATTAATATTCATGTGGGAGATTTCCTTTCCCAGGATCGAAAATATTCCCTCACTTTTTACTTTTTAGACATTAAGGAACAAATGTTATTTCGTGTCTATCTTTCTTACTGCAGTCAAATAAATGTGACGAGCAATTACTGACTACCTTTGATTCGACTTTCATCACATTTTCGGAGTTTGTTCGGATTATTTAAGAGATCCAATATTGATTGTATTACTTCTTTCACTAAGCTGTACCTTTGCCGTGCCAAGACTGTACTATGGCTAAGACTATAAAAATTGTCTCCTGTAGATTTTATTTCCTAATTTTAAATCATAGATCTAGAAAAATAAATAATCAGGTAACCTGCAGAAAAGGTGAGGAATCTAATCTGAGACTAATTGGCAGATGTTTTTATTTTATATCGTATAAAATACTGAACATTTGTACACTTAATATTTTAATAATTTTAATATTCATATAAAGACACTGAACGAGCTCCTCTCTATTTTCGGCACAGGAATTTATATTTGCAGATGACATAGTGGCATCTAACAGCAGACTCTCAGTAAAAGCTACAGAAAGCAGAGGAATGGGGAGAGAAATTATTCCAAAAATGGATCCAAATAAATGACACAAAAAATAAAATATGAATATTTTTCCGAATGGAGAAGTATCAAATATCAGTTGCAAAAGAGTGATAATGCGATGCGTAGATACCTACTAATATCTGGGTACACTTGATAGCAAAGATATTTGAATTAAACCAGAGATTTCAAACATAGTGAGGAAAGCTAGCGGAATCTATCAAATCTATGATACATTAATCGGCAAGAACGAAATCGATAGAGATGCCAAACTGGTAATCCATAAAACAAGATTTCTGCCGTTATTACTATATGTAGCAGATCATTGGACAATTTTGGAAAAGCATATTTCAGGAATAATCGCAGAAATGATGTTCCTCAGAAAAGTTATAGGAAAAGCAAAGAGAAATTGTATACGTAATGAAGTTATTAGGAAAGAATTTTTTTTTTAAACTTATTTATTGAAAAATATTACAATCTGTCTCTAGGACATTTATAATAGAGTTCACAGATCACATTCACACTCTATGTACAATAAATAAAATAAATTATACAGAAAAATAATATATATATACAATAAATAAGAATAAAATAACCTAAAAATAAATAAATAAAAAGAACACAATAAATAAAAAGAACACTGGGAAAGAATTAGATATATTCCACGTGAAAGCAAAAATAGAGGAACGTCAAATCAGGTGGATGGGACATGTATAAAGAATGCCAGATTCTTAAAAGATAAAATGGTACAAGCAGGCATAATCCGAAGGAAAAAGACTTGTGGCCAAAAACAGGAATGAGAGGAGTAGGTGGAGTGAGGTGGAGTGAGGTTCGAAGTCGACGCTGAAACACACAAGAGCAGAGAATGAAGAAGAAGAATAACTCAGTAATATTCTATTCTGTATGATCGATATACAATAAGAGTTACTATCACTAATGGCTGTAATTGTCAAACAATATAACGGCTATAAATAACAATATCATATTTGGACTCCTAGAAATGTTTAATTAATAACGTAATGCATTATTTTCCGTACTAATAATGATACTTACTAATAAATAATGATTTAAAACAAATAATATACTCTGAATGACCTGGTGGTGACCCTAGAACACCTCAATGTCTTTACCAGTTCTGAATGACTCACCTGTGCAGCGGGCATGGTGCAGGATTGCCCCGCAGAGGAGCCGACCAGAGCTACCAAAGCACAGAGACAAAGCAGCCACATCAAGCACAATACAAGCAAAGGCTACTCGCTTATAAGCACTTGCTATCTACTTCGCCATAAATTCTTAACGGTTTCGCAAGTCGTAAAGCTGCTCCTTTACAGGTAAAGTTCCCTTAGTTCTCAGCGAGGTATCTTTATTTCATTTGGCTCCTATCTGCAAACTTTTGTTATGAGAGCTAGCAAGCTCTGACGGCATTTTCTAGGGAATCTTCAGATTAAAATTTAAAGGAGTAACATATTCCTAACTAGACAACTCCACCGTTTTAATATTAAAAAACATTGAACAAAAAGACATAATGGCAAATAAGGGGAGGGCTCTGTGAAAACATAGCTTTGTCTACTGTATTGTTTTTATTCATTCGAAGGTTCTATTTTATGAATACCGAAGCGTTGTATAAATACGAAAGGTTAATTTTTTTTTTTTAACTTTTGTTTTACCACTGATGTTTTTGCATACGGTATGCGATTGGGTGACATAGTGATGATCACTTTTCTGTTCTGTCCTGCTGATGCCTGAATTGGAGAAACGTTGATAGGGTTTTATTTATTTCCTTTCCATGCATTTTAGAGATATAAGGCTTTGTGGTTTGAATTTTTCCAATTATAACTTAACATTTATGAATAATATATCTGAGTAAAATTATGTTATTAGGTCATACTCCGATTGTTAATCTCTTGGGTTATAGTGAAAGTAGTAACTTAGCTTCTTCAAATTAATAAAGCACGATTAAAATTAAATTTATAAATTTGTGAATTTTAGGATATACTTGATTAAATGAAAAATATGTAGCCCTTAAAAAACAATTACAGTTAAAATAGTATATCGGTGACTGTTACTACTGTCTCATAATAATTTATCATTCACTACATCACTAAAGGTCCTTTATTAATTGTATTATATTTTATTTTAGCAGGTTTTATGTGTAATTAAGAAATAAATTGTAATTGTAAATATTCATATTAATTATTCAACAACATATACCACATGGGTTTTTAATCGCATAGCTAATATTTTTTTACTTTCATTTGCGTTTATATGTAATATATAGTAAGGGTAAGTATAGCGATCGTGACAATATTCGATTCTGAGTTTTCAACGGAAATTCACGTCTTGGGGTACCCTAAGTTCAAATAACCAATAACAAAAAGTCGTAAGAAAATGATATTACGTATTTAAGATAGGTATATGCCTTAGATGTGACAACTTTTTCCTTAAAATCGGCTAACCGGAAGTGCAACTTTATATCAAAGCTGAAACAAATTTTTCAATTTTCTCAAAAACGGCTCTAACGATTTATTTATCTATCGTCCATTTATTCCGAAAAATTATCATGCAAACTTTTAGAAAATTAAATTAGATTGTTGCGCGCACCAGATTTTTATTATATTGCTTAATATAACCGATAACATACGGATTTCATAAATAATTAATAAGTAGTTAATATGGGCATTATCTGCTTTGGTTATTAAATGAGAATTCAATGAGTTAATTAATTGTCCGGGACAAGATTTATAACAAAACAAATTATATAACATTTTTTTACAATAATTACAGAGTATATTAAGATAATTATTAATATTTTTAATGAAATGGAATATAAAACTGAACTGTGAGTAGATTAACAAAATCAATCATTTCCGTGCTAGAAGCCAATGGGTCTCATGTATTTCCAGTTTTCGTGGCGATGTTTATCTCATCTGATTGTTGCTATTAACGAACGCATAGCAACTTTCAAACTTTTACATCGGTATACAATATCAGTCTTCGGTAACATATAATTTCACTTTAAATTAAAATAATTACTTTTGGAAAGTTGATAGGCGTTGTTAATAGCAACTATCGGATCTGATAAGACTTTGTACTTAATATATGTATGAGTATAAGATAAGAGGGGGTAGAAAGACCTATTCACTCTTATCCCATGTTCCAGATTTTCAAAACCGAAAATTTTCTCCAGGACTTCAAATACCATTCACTTCACTACTTCAGAACTTCATTCCCTTTTCTAAGGTAAACAACAAGTACCATCGATTCAGAGTATTAATAAAAATTTAGTTTTGAACTCAATCGTCATTAAAAATTAAAGGATTAAATACCAATTTTGAAATAAAATTCATTATAATTAATAGTTGAAATTATCAGTATTAATAAATTCGTAAATATTTGATTGGTATAGAATATTGCACAGGATTTTGGGTTATATAGTGGTAATATGTAAAGTGTATAGTTCTATGCTGTCCATATCGTTAGGTTTTCAAATATTTTATGTTTTTAAAATAAAATATATTATTTTACAATCATTGGTTTCTTTTCATATTCTTCTTATATCCATTCAATACAATGAAAATATTTATAAGTTTATAGACTATTTTTTTAATAATAATTAATAAACACTAAAATACCAAACAACTAGTATGCAATTTAGCTATTGAGTTATTATAACTTGATTCTAATTGTTACACATTTTAGTGTTTAGAATTATTTTATTTATGTGTCCTTAATCGAGACAGAATGTGCTTTTTAAACGGAGGTAAATCTTAAAGCTTACATATAACAAATCATTAAGACCATTTAAATTACAAAATATCTATTGATTATATTGACGGTAGACAATTAAAACCTAATTAGTAAAACTGCTTTAGAAACCACATAACTTCAGTGTCTGATCTATATCTGCCTTTCTGTTCATAGAATGAATAACTCTAATTTCAACATTTTTGAGAATTGTCATTGTAGCGTTATTTTAGTTTAAAAAGTTATATCTATACAGACAGTGAGTAAATAGATGCTAGAGTGGGTGATTGCAGTGTTGAAATATAGAACTGCGAATATTTTAAAAGTGTTACTGAAGTAATGCTATTTTTTCTAGCAAATTACTAATGATGAAAAAAAAAATGTTTAGGCCAATAATAGGAACCACTTTTTATTTATTTTTCTTTGTTCCTAGGAAAGTAATGTTACTTTAGATGTATAATTGTTTGGAAATAATAAACTATTGTGAAATAATTTGCAGCTTTTTTTTTATTAGGTTGTTCGTAAATCATTCAATAAAAATTATTTAGCTTTATTCAGGTCACCTAGACAGTGCTCATATTTTTAGGAGGATAATGTTTATATATCTTCGGTGAGAAATACGATGGCAGTAGCCCTGAAAGGCTCGTAAAGTAGCGGTTTATCAGGAAGGCTGTGAATTACGACCCAACAAAAAGGTGGGTTTTCCCCAACCTCGCCTCTTCACCAGTTCGGGACAGCTCACCTCAGCACACCTCAGACGCTATGCGACACCTCATCCTCTTACTGACGCTGGCTACGATCGCCTCCGCACAGACCAGCGGTTCGGGATGCATCGGACCGGCCCTCGATGTGGGTATTCCAGTTGGCCTCACGGTGGTACATTAGTATCCATTCCTAATCCATTGATTGATTTGTAATTTGCCTCGAAGAATAAATCCATTTTAATCAGAAGTATTAATTAGTTATTAATTAAATATCAAACAGTATATCCGGGGCTCTGGTATAATCCGTTGATTGAATATTCGTTGTTTGAGAATTTGCTCGAATCCTCTGCAATTCTCTCATCAAACAAAATTCCAATTAACAAGAGGATTATATTTCTGCATTTCATCGATTCAGCGTTCGTCTGCGAAACGTCAATAGTTAGAAACTCTCCGAAATCCCTCTCAACGTCCGTGTTTTATTGTACAGAAAATAATTTGATATACGTATAGTAAATTTGTCATAATTTGTTTTGCTGACGATGGTTTATATATGGTGTTCTAAGCAGTTAAATCTAAGAATATATTCTAAATCAGCATAGGAATATTAGCAATCAAAGAATAATTAAATATCTATTCAATATGTTAATTTAAACTAATATAGATTCGTAATTCAGTAAAATAATTATCACTAGGTATACGATAGACTTGAAAAAAAAAACCTTACATAGGTCCCAAAAGATAGTACAAGTTTCTTCTTTTCATTTATCAATTTTTTATTTATTATTATTTTTTTATTTCGTTACAAAAACATAACGTTTATGGTTTGATTGCAGTAAAATAGAGAAATGGGGAAGGAGCAACACCCAACATGGGAAAAATATATAATAAAGTGATAATAAATATAAAAGACTAGGATATACGCGGATTTCCCTGGGCCAGGGAAGAGGGTAGAGGATCAATACTAGAGTAATTAAGATAAAATCCCAGAGAGTAATGAATAAAAGCCTCTCCCGTCACCTACTGCCGCGGGACACGAAGTTGTAATTATTTTATAACTTGTAAAGCGAAGTTTAGCATTTGGTTGGTTGTTGGGCAACGCGTGTGTTGCACGCGATAGCCCGCTCCATCACTCATCCCCAAAAAATAAAAGAAATAAAGACTGATTCCTCCATCTTTAAGTTAATCTCCCTTCTTTTTATGAATAAATGCCTCCTTCTCTTCTGCCTATGTTCTTGGTCTGTACTAAGGATTGTATACTAGATTACTATACCTGTACTAAGGATTGTTCTATAAAAACAGAATTTAATGGTTAGTGAACTCCAAAGCTCAACGCTGTTTATCTAAGCAGGCTGTCTTGCAAATATTATGTTTGGAATAATTATTTTTGGTGAGAAATGTAGATTAGTTCATATTTAGTTTTGAATAACACATCTTTTCTACGGTCTTTAGAGACAGGTTATAAAACATATTGTAGAAAAGAGCGTAGTCCCAAATTCACCTAGATAATTTGTTTGGATTTATATTAGTTCTGTAGTTATGTTTTATTAGTTATGAGATTTGTGTCAGTAGTGTTTGGATGCGAAAAATCATTATTCATCAGTAAGTAATTGATACATTTTTGTCACCAGTCTATATAAACTGTTAAACATTATTTTCAATGTATCAAAACTGGTATCGTTTAGTATGAAGTTGCTTATATTATACATTACTGTTGGCATTACTGGCCTTGTAGATCGTTTGCTGCCTTAACAAGCCTTCTCCATCGCTACCTGTCTTGTCCTATTTCTTTACAGTTGTCTGTACGAAGCTCTATTGAATCTTTGTCGATTCTATCAATCCTTCTGCTTTTTGGCTTTCCACGTGGTCATTTGCGTTCTATTGAAGTATTCATTGTTTCGTAGAAGCTTCCAGGTAGATTGCTAAACCCTGTCCATTTTAACCTCCGTGCCTTCATATCATGGAATATTTTTCTCCATGTGTTAGTACTCTGATCCAAGATCGGTTCAGTTACCGTGTGGAAATTTATTTCTCTCAAATCTTTCAATACTTTTTTCTAGGGTGCTAGTCAGTGTCCGGGCCATTTGCCTATATATTTTTATGTAATATTCTGAATTATTGAGATATAATGTTTTTCTGATTTCCATATTTTTTTTTTATTTACACAAGTATGAATATTGCTTTGTTTTATTATTTTCAATAATGAACCATTTTAATTGAACAAAAAATTCAAAAACTTAACACCCTCTCAAAATTTGATGTTTTACGTTCCATGGTAGGTAGAATTCGAAGTACAAATTTTTTTTGTCCGTTAGCCGAATTACGTCCGAGCATTTTTTTTTTTTTCCTGAAACTACTGGACCAATATTTTTCTAAATTTGGACTTAAGGTCAGAGGTCACCCAAGGATGATTCTCCTTCATCGACGTTACTATCCGCCTTTTCCTTTCAATTTGGCGGCCGAAAAACCTGCGTTGCTATTAGCCTGGAGCCAGGGCCCAAGAATCGGCCAGATCGCAGGCGAAGGTTTAATTGTAAATTACGAAAGTGTATATTATTCTGAGTAAAAAGAACCTTGTTTGACGTGCCAGAGACGCTGTTTTCAAAAATGGCGGCTGACTTAAAGAATATTAGGTCAATAATTTAAGGATCGAAACGGGAAATCCATTGCGAAAAATTTGAGAAAAGTTTTTATTATTTTTAAACTTGTTTATAAAGGTTTATATATGTAAAAAACAAAATAACTAGCGCGGGTCACCAAGGGAAAACTTATTACAGCCAAAAAAGTCAGATTTTTTCGATATTTTTAATTTTCTTTAACTCCTAAACGATGCATCAAAGCGAAAAATGTATTCTTTGATAAATTAAAGAACGTTAAATTTTGCGTCAAACGAGTACACAAACTTTATAATGTGGTTACGCGGCAGAGTATAAAACCACGGTCAACCAACTCTGATTTTTACCAAATTGTCAAAAACGGAGAGAAATTATTGTAAATGGCCCTGTAACAAGGAAATGAGTTCCCTTAGAGGAAAACTTCATACAATCAAAGTTACAGAGCATCAAATTTTGCATCAACTGAATAGCAATTAATTTAATGTAGGTCACTTACTGTGAACAAAACCTCCCGATGGTTAGAAATTGGTAATGAAGGTAAACGTGATTTTCAATATTTCAACAGAATGAGTGTCTATTCTACTGAGTTATTTTTGTTTATAGTCTGTTACATGCAGTATAAACCTTTTTCTACCTCCCCAGAATTTCGGTAAACGATGTGTCGAAAGTTACCGAATTTTATAAAGGAATAACGAATCCCGATTTGGGATATATAATTGGCCTACAATAAAAATGTCGGTAATCAGTTGATGCAAAATGTGATGCTTTACAACTTGATAATATGAAGTTTTCCTCCAAGGGAACTCATTTCCGAGTTACAGGGCCGGTTATAGTAATTTCTCTCAGTTTTTGACAAATTTGCTGAAAATCAGAGTTGGTTGACCGTGGTTTATACTTACGGCGTAAGTAAATTATAACGCTTATGTACTCGTTTGACTCAAAATTTTCGTTATTTAATTTATCAAAGAATACATTTTTCGCTTTGATGTATCGTTTAGGAGTAATAGGTGAAGAAAACAAAAAATATCGGAAAAATCCGACTTTTTTGGCTGTAATAAGTTTTCTCTTGGTGGCCCGCGCTAGTTATTTTTTTTTTTTTTTTTTACATATCTAAGCCTTTACTCAGAATAACATACACTTTCGTAATTTACAACCAAACCTTCGCCTGCGATCAGGTCGATTCTTAGCCACTGTCTCCAGGGCTACATAGACTGCAGCTCCAAAACGAATGTATCTATTTCAATGAAGCTTGGCTAAAGTATTTTTTCGATGCCCTTTAAATTTATCTGTTTAACATACTTCAACGAAAAGAAGCTTTATTGTAATCGAATAAAAACTTTAATATGAATTATTTTTTTTTTTACTTTGGACGCTTTTGTTTTCAGTGCAGCATGTCAGATCCGACTTCCTGCTGCCTATACCCTGCCATCAACTGCACAGCCATAGCGGGCAGGAACCTCTGCGCACTCAACCCGGCCGCTATACCTGCCTTGATGTCTTACAACAATGGCATCTTGTGATAAAGTAACTACACCGGAGATTGACCAGCGTGATATGGCATATGTTCATTTATTGAAATTAAAGTTTATTCATAAATATAATTATGAAATCTATTTATAATTATGGTACCACACGAGTAAATTTATGTAACAAAAAATGGATATATATATATATATATATATATATATATATATATATATATATATATATATATATATATATATATATAATTCATAAGCACATCTCTAAATATTATTACAGACGTATTCTCTCCTGTAAATATAAATACGGCCGTTTTCATAATTGTAAAAGTGAGTGTGGCTGTATTCATACCTATAGAAATGAATACGCTCGTCTTACATATATATATTTCGTAATATTTTCACATAATCGTATGAATGGACATTCTTATTTATTAAATAAATATTAATCTGTCGAAAAATGTGTAACTCTGAATTGAAACGTGCAAAACCTTATTCAGTCCTGTTAACATGAACAAGCTTGTATTAATATGTGTAAATAACAATACTGTTATATTTAAATGATCCTATAAACCCTGAATTAAAAATATAAAACAAAGCAATATATTTATTCAAATTCGCTATGATCAAACCAGTTCCAAAAATCTTCAAATATACATAATCACAATTTTATGTTTAATAAAATAAAAAAATTATGTATAGATTGTTTCGATTTTTCTTTTGTTTTCGAAAACCATCTGTACTGACATTATTTTTAAGATTTTTGAAAATTCATTAAACCCTTTACTACTCAGAACTTTATTCCATATCTTCTTTAATTTTTCATTCTATTTTGAAAAATACCAAAACATACATCCTACCAGAATGAAATAGGACAGATGAAGAAAATCCAATGAGTCATTGCTTACGTGAGAGATCCCATTACCTGTCCACCGCACACTTGACAAAAAATAATTTAAATCAGTTAATCAGAAAATTTATAAAGTGCTATAAAAGTTAAGTTATGATTGGTCAATAATAATAGAGCGTAGAATTAAGTATAGAATTAATGAAGTGAAATCTATTCTTTGTGTAAACAATGGTCCGATCTTCGGTAAAATAATAGGAAATATAAGTTTTGTGTTTTTTAAAGTAAGTCATGGTTGGTCATGAATAGGAAGCGATAACAAGAACATAATTTAATATAATTAATTAAAAATTCATTTACGTGGAGTTTGTCATTGTTTAAACCATTTAAAGAGTACTTTTGAGCGAATACAGTAAGCTAAAATCTGTTTTTGAAAAATTATACATTACTTGCGAATTTTATTTTTCGCCATCCAACTGTACTACAGACACCCCACTTTTAGAACAACTTTCTTGTTTAGTAAGCTTTAAGTCCATATTAATTAATATTTAATATTTATATTTGCGATTATATGCCATCGCTGTAATTAAATTACTTACTGAACAAAGATGACTAAAACCAATTTGTACATTCAACATAAAAATAAACAACATCTGAAACAATCAAGTAAATATATTCAGAGCCTTCCGAATGTACAAATTAGTAAAATGTGAAGCTGATTCTCAAAGAGAGATAAATTAATATTAAATTTCAATTCTATTTACTAAAACATATTTATTGTTAATAATACAAAAGGTAGAAACATTGACACTTTCAATTCTATTAAATTCGTTATAAACAAAATCAAAATTCTATTATAAACATTTAATAGAAAAGGAAGAAAAATTTACTAACTTTCATATAATTTATTAATATCTAATAACTTTTATTTCTTGAAGCAAAACCTCTGAACAAATAATTTAAAACATTATTAACTATTTATTAAGTAAAGAAAGATTTTAATTTCCACATCGCTTTTTAGTTCGAACGTTTTACTAACTTGTTTTGAATAATAATTCTTGACAACAATAGTCTTATTTCATATTGAAACTCTATATTAATAAAAATCCGATGTAATTAATTGGAAAGATCGGCATTTGTTTTATATTTTAGTTAATTTTTGAATAAAATGTTCCACCAAATGTTATACCATCAAATGTTTTCTTTGAAGGCCATTCTTTAAAGGTAAATGAACGAATAGTTTGTAAGTGTCTAATCTGAAAAAAGCATGTTCAACAACTTTTAAACATGCTTGAGTATATCCGATGAAAGATGTAAAGGAAATGGTTAAGAGATCTATCTCATGTAAAATCCTACAATACTGATTCTTAAATTGGACCCCGGAAAAAACAATTTTGATATTAACTTTATATCCCACAGAATATATCATTGTATCCAATAACTCATTTAATAAAAATATAAATGGTCAACATTTCCTGTATCTTTTTTCGTTACATAAAATTTATTAATATTCTCTTAGATTTGGGATGGGGTACTTAAAAAAAAAAGAAACAGTTGTTCCGGAGAAGTCCCATTTATTTATAAGTCTAAGAACTCATAAGAAAGAATATTATGTTAGCAGTGTATGGCAATATGTTCTGATCTACCTAATGTATGTTATTATATATTATTATCATATAAAATACATTATATTCACAACGTTTCCGATTATTTTCTCTAAGTAAATTAGAAGTGAGGACTTTTTATTATTTTTTTTTTCTTAATGATATTTCCAAATGTATTAAAGAAGTATATTTGAATATATATATATAATGACGTGAAAACGCTTGTTGAGTAACGACCCAATGGTAGCACTCTAATGATATGTCTACATTAGGAGATCACGGGTGTTTGTCAGGAATTGAAGAGAAAACAAGGTTAGAAACGAGAGGGTTGAGACGAATCTGAAGTTTATTATGAAAAGATAGGTATCTGGATTGGGCCAGATCTGAAACATAAGAAACATTAAGATCATTATGGAAGGTTTTATTTCTAACAAGGTAGGGAGAGTTGAGGATTTTGCGAAGGATTTTGGATTGGAAGGATTGGATACGAGAGGAATTCGATGGTTTAGTAGAGCCCCATAGCTCAACACCGTAAGTCCAAATAGGCCTTATTATAGTCATGTATAGTAGTCTTATTTAATTAATTGGAAGTGTAGAACGTTTGTCTAGTAAGTTCTGAAGTAATTAGAAACGTTGAGCTGTTTCTTGTCGTTTCAGGCTGGTATTAGAAGTGGAGACAAAGTAGATTTTGAAAAAAAAAAGTGTTGAAATCCTACACTACTACTAGAAGATTTGATAATATAATCATCTTTATTGCTCAAAATTATAAATATTACTACCCTCACACTTGACCCTTCACAATTCTTAATATCTTAAACTCATATAACGTACTGTATATTAAGCAATAAACTGTGGAGTGTTTTAACTTTTTCGTCTCAAAAAAAAAAAAAAAAAGAGGAATTAAATCCTACAAAAATAAAAAATTAAAAGTTTAATCTCGTAGATGTTCCTCGGAGCTCTACTTCGCACAGGATAATTCTGTTTGATGGCTTAAAAAGGATTAAATTGCAAAGTTACGATCCTGAATCACTCATATTTTTTTTCTCAGTACATCCGAGTACAATTTTTTGTGTATTTATTTTCAAATATTTTATGGGCTTCACTAAATGATAAAACTTAACCATTGATCGGACATTCAATAGGCGTCTGTGAGGTCCTAATACTTTTAAAAGAGAATATTTAAATTTTGTGGATATATTAATCGACTTCATAGAATATAATAAATTTTAATGACTAGGGTTTCAAACTTATTGTTTCTTATTATTATTGCATTTCATTATAATTACCTACCAATCACAATTTATCCAAAAGAAAATCACAATACTAGAAAATGATTATAGACCTTTCGGTTGGAAGGAAAAGGTATTTTGTTAACACACACACACAAAAAAAAAAAAAAAGGAACCTTAAAACATGGATGAAAAGGAATAATAAAGAATTGCTAAAAGAAACGGACCTGTCAATATCTCACGATATGAAGGGAAGGAGGCTAAGTTGGACATGGCATGTAGCTCGGATCCAGAATAGTAGGTAAGATACCACGTGGCATGCCAAAAACCAGATGGATAGATAGGACAAACAAAGATACTGCTGAGCTTCATGCCACAAACTGGAAAGCAGTAGCCCAAGATAGACAGAGACGGAGAAGGCTAGTACAGTTGGTCAAAGATCTACTTGGTCTGTAGAGATAACAGAAAAAGATATATATATATATATATATTATCTATCGCGTTACAGGCCAAAGATGGACCAGGCGTATATCACTTCTAAGTCTGTTTCTTTTCTGCCCATATTATTTTCATTTTTTTTCTCCCATCTCTCTCCTTATCAGCCAAAAGAACCTTTATATTTTTCAATATTTTCTCGAATTTATCCTTATCCTGGAAGTCCTTCTCTTTGATAGTTATTTTTTTTTCACTTCTTCTTTTATTTGTTCTGGATAACTTTTATATTCTTCAGCCCATTACTGTAACGAATATTTGCTTGTTCAGCCTATTCCGATCCATTCTCTTCATATGCCCGAAGAACTTTAATCTCTTGTTTCTCATCGATGAATCCAAGTTTTCAATCTGTTCATAAAGCATCCATATATATATCCATATATATATATATATATATATATATATATAATAGTTTGTACGTACCGAAAATTGACAAAATTCACCCGAACCCTACATATCAAACTTGAGCTCATATGATCCGAAATATAGCGAGTGAAAATTCATATATGTACACACACAAACACTTACAAACACACATAAAATTTCGGGTGAATTTTGTCAATTTTCCGTACGTACGAACTATTTTTTCTCATTCCTTTTGCACATCTCAATGGTATCTCTAAATGAAGTTATAGGGTTAAAATGGTGTTAATGTGTTCTTCTAACATGTTACGGTGCCCTTTTTCTTTCAGTCCTTCATGTTTACGATTATTTTTTTTTATGTCTTTGAGCACTTCTACAGTCCCTTAGAGTCGGTTAGAGGGTTAAAAGATGGTACATGAATCAAATGTTGTAAATAATTGTCTTTTCGCAGTGTTGAATTTTCACTCGCCAATTTTTTTTATATGGATTTCAGTGCACCTCGACCTATCTTTAGTTGGAGAGTTAGAAATTCGTGCGTGAATAGAAGATACTGTGGAAAAGTGCTTCTTTGGGCACTATGATTTTTCTCCTATCTCTGCTAGTTTGATGAAATAAATTCAATAAAGAAATACAAAATTTTCAAAAAATAATATATAAAAATGATCAGTTTCTTTTGATTTTAAAATTATATCCAATTTCTTTAAATAAGGAATATTGGAACGATTAATTAACTTTTTATAAAACTTTCCTCAAAAGTATCAGGAAAATACGATCTCAGTGACGTAGCTCTGCTTCTCACACTACTTTCTTTATCTGAATGGCCACCAAACTTGACACAACCTCATCTGGTTTAAATAAATCTAAGAAATCTGATCCTTTAACGGCCAATGATAAAAACAGTGTCAAATCAAATTTTTGATACAGTTATATACTGAAACATGAGTTTCTTGTCAAATAACTAATAAACTTGGGGGTTTAGATAAAAGTTAGTTTAGTAGGTAGCCTTTGTGGATATCGTAATGAAGATTTATACTAAAGACATCTCTCAGTACTACTGCCGTTAAATAACTAGGTCAGTCCTAATCATTAATATTATCTTTATCATGGATGTAGTGATTGAATTCCCTTAGAATGCAATACTCGTAAGCACGAAGAAATTAAACATTAATTAAGCAACTATGCAATAATTTTGAGATGTTCAACAAGATGAAGATGAACTTCAGCGATGAATAAAAAGTATAAATAATAATCTCAGGCTGTACTTCTTAAATGGTGGTTCTTGGTGATACACTAGATTTTAAAAATTCTTTTCGCAAAATTAAATTAATCAGAATCAATTAATACTTTCTTATTAATGGGAGTGACGTGCTGTAAATTGTTCTTCTCGAAACAATGATAAATTATCCTTATTCCTTGAATCTTGTTTTACATACATTGTATAAATTTAGCATAAAACCGATTACTTTTTAATTGTATTGCAAAGCTTCCAGTCTCCCTTCTCTCATAACAAGAACAAGAAGTTATAAATTCCAAGTTGAACAGAGAGAGAGCGGATTGTGGAGGGAAGGCGGTCTATAAAATCATTAGCAGAAGGGGTGGCGGTATACTCAGCAATGATAATTAAGAAGGAGAAACAATTATTCCTGAAATTTATTGGAGAGGGGATTCCAATGCATACTAAAGCCTGCCTAGGGCCCCTCACTCAGCCATCAACCGGCGAACAAATAATTACTGAGCAACATATTAAATCTGGCCTGTTGTATATTCATAGGGAGAGTGAGGGGAGGAGGAAGGGAGTGAGAGGGGTAAGACGCAATAACAAACGATCGCTAGCATCAGGGGAGCCTTTGTGAGCACCAAGCCTGGTCAGCAATGCCACGAACGCAAACGGTTATCGCAACCAACGGTCATCAAATGAAATTACATTTCTCCTGACCACTTCTAAGTGCCATGTAACCATCTTGAATAGACGTCTTTACGAATAATTTAATTGAATTGGATAGTATGAACAAATAACAACAAATATTGTTATAACTTATCATGTACTTAGGTATATTTAACCATCTTATCTTCATTTGATGTTTTATTTTCTACGTCCCATCACTTTTCTCTTGATCATAATAATCTAGATAAATTTGTCGATCGACTTACTCACATGAGCAAACTGTTAGCCGATACACATTACAATTTCCCATTTTTTAAATTTCTATCTTACATAAGCCTGAAACGAATAAACCAAGGCACGCTCCGGATAGTTTGCTGCCAGTTTGCTGCCACGAGTACTAACTCGTGTTGGAACAAACATCATAATATACAAAATATCGACAGTAGAATATCTCAGGTATATATCAATCTTAAATACGTAGTTTTAGTCTTGTACGATGAGCCAGGTTTTTTGCGTACACTCACAGAAAGACACACGCACTCAGAATATTATGTGGGATTTGATTTTTTTTTTTTTAACTCAGAGGATCTCAAAACGTGTATTTCCGTTGAAAACTCAGATTTGAATGATACAACGATTGCAATACTTGCAATAATATAGTAAAAATGATAAAATGTGAAAAATAGCATGGGAAAGTTATCAAGAAAACATTTGAAATATGATAGAAAGTGATTTCGTATGAATTACTATTAATTAAACTGGGATGAAAAATGTGGTGAAAGAGCATAGATTCAAAGGAAAAAATCATTGAAGCATGTATAGCGGGATAGAGCTCCAGAAAGAGGCAGAAAGGTTTGGTAAAACGGAGTTCGGTGGGAAGAAGGGTAGAAGTCAGAAGGATGAAAAAGAGTGGGACGGAATTGAATGGAATATTGGAAGCAGGTTCTGTGGTTCTGTTCTAATATAGGTTGATGCTGAATACTGATAACCTAATGTAGGGTGAGCGCAAGAAAATATTGACACTTGTGAGATTGGTGGGCAGGGTGGCCTAACGGACTAACGCGTGTGCACAGCACCGCCGTTGCCCCACAATATGTGATGTGTGATAAGTGATACAAATGATTAAAAATAGTCATGATAAATACCCGCCCACATCGCCTGGTCCTGGGAAATCCCGTATAACCTTAAAGGCGAGGAAGAGGAGGACCCAAAAAATTAAAAAAAAACAAACAAAAAATGGGTAATATTAAGTATGAGTAATTACTGGGTAATACGCGTATCTCTGGCAACACCATAAACAAATCTTACTTAGCGATTCGAAAAAAACATTTTTCTTACTTCAAGTGCACTAGGGAGTCTCATATTTATATTTGGATTGCCAAATTTATTTTAGTTTTTCTGAAATTTTCCATCCTTTTTTCTTCATATTTTCTCTCTTTTGAAAACATACATAGATCGATACATTTATGAATCTTAAAATTAGATTTCTAATTCTTCACTAGCAGTACATATACAATATGTTTTCGATAACAGTATTATCTTGTTCATAATATTTTGTTTAAGCATAGGAAGTTTTTTTTTTATACCAAAATAATTTACAAATTGTTATGGGTGAAGTTACAAGGCCTGTTAGCGCTGTATATGTTAGCCCTTTCAATATCCAGTCCCCCTAAAACAACTTTAGCGGCTAGGACGGGTAATCCAATTAGAGATTGCGGTGACCACGCAAACAAATTACACATTTCCCCATCAGCGACCTCATGTGGTTTTCATCGACACATATCGCCGCCGGTGATGATTGATATAAATAGCTATCCTGCTCTGACGGATTAATTCCGTTTTCCACCCTTTACAAACTCAGAATATATATTTTTTGGATTAAATCATTATTGTCGTATATGTAGATGAACATTAAGGATCCATTCTAAAATTTCAAATAAAAAAAAATATTATAAGACTTATTCATACTATTACTATTCATAACAACATAAAATGAGATTTAAACACGTAAAATGAAAAGATATTACTTAAATTTAAATTTCCTTTGACGAAGCTTGTAGAGAAGGACTGAGATCTCTTGAGATTGCGGTAAAAAATTTAACTTTAAGAAAATAAATTTAAGAAAATAAACGAGAATATATAAAATCGTTTCCTGAGATCTCCTGGGATTTCTAATTTGGCGTCCAAATATGGATGTCAAATCTGGGATCGGAGTTTCTAAGACCGCTATAAATATTGTACATAGATATGACTATGTTTTCTTTCTATTCAACCTCAAACTATTATTTTATTTATTTTTTAAAATATATTTCCTATTTTATTTATTTTTTATATATGTTTTATTTGTTTATTTTTTATCTTTGTTTCAATTAGCTATATTTATTTTCCTTTTCTAAGTACATATTGTATGGATAAACAATTGTATCTCTAATGCTTGTTGCCCTTATATACTCCCTTATATAACGAGAATATATAAAATCATTTCAATATAATAATGACCGCTCTTAATGAAATCCAAAAATAAAGACATGTGATCAAACATATGGTAACTGAAATTATACACTACAATAATAATTTTCTTTTTATCCGACTGAGGTGAAGTTACAAGGAGGATATTGTATTAAGCTTTTATTTGTTTATTTTTATCTTTGTTTAAATTAGTTATATTTATTTTCCTTTTGTACGTACATATTCTATTTATGAACACGTGTATCCTTAATACTTTCAAGGTGCCAGATTTTACTATTATTTAATCAGCTTGTTACAAAAATTTAATTATGGTAAATAAATTTAAGAAAATAGACGAGAATATATAAAATCGTTTCATTATAATGATAACCTGTTCATAAAAAAAATAAGAATGTCAAACTTCGAATGAAGCCTAACTATTTTATTGTGATTTAATAAAAGAAAAAAGAAAAAGAAGTAAAGTGTACTGTATCTTCAAACATTTATTTTGGAACATTTACGAAATCTAATATTGAAAACATAAAAACAAGATGAATCAATTTTATGAATCAATTAATACACTTGTTAGATAGGTAAAAAAATAACAAACTTCTAGCATAAAATAAAGACCAGCTGAACAATCAATTGTGACAATATTAATGAAACATTTTCATGCTTGATCATAAATAAAAACTATTTCTATTGCCCAAATTATAATAAAAATAAAATAAAAAAAACAACTTCCCTAAGGTCCCAATATGAAATTTATAAATATATAAAAAATAATTTGATTGTACAACGTTACGTGGACGAAGCAGGACGTTCGTAAACCTCTGTCTCTATGCAGAAACCAATTGTAACTCTTCAATGAGCGTGCTCAAGACGAGCTGCAAATGGGCAGCGGCGAGCACGACGAGAGAAGTACGTCTCTTCAGAGTAGAACTGCAGTGGGCAGTGTTGAAGTTGGCAGTACTCAGCTCAGTGACGGATGGCGTCAGACTGTCTATTATCAATTCTCCCGCCTTATGACTTGAACCTAGCACTTGTTTATAGCTAGTGCTACTAAAATCCATAACAAAGTATTCCAAGTATAAACTATTGATTTATTTAATATAAACAATATAAGCTATGGGCCTATAATACTTAATATACACATGTCTTATACATATATTATTAATTGATGTTACTTTGCTAAAATAAAACAAATCAACAATTAATCAAACTAGTTAAGTGTAAAATAAATAGAATTAACGTTGTGGCGTTTTTAACTGTAAAAATAAAATAAATTAACGCTGTGGCGTTAACAGATATTGTATTAAGCCTAACATTGTACTAGAGCTGTAAGGCACATTAATGCCATAATATGATTAATAATTCTTGTGTTTACGCCTTTCAGTGTAAACAGAAAAAAAAGATATGAAGAGTGGAAAATCTAAAAGGTTGCATTTTATCCAAAATGACATTATCAAACTCTTTCTAATAAATAAACGTTGAGCAAAAATTTATAAACGCTATGCATTTATAGAGGAATTACCAGGAATAAGAGGTTAATAGAGAAAATATTTGCAATACTGAAAGCCGAAAGTTAAAATGTTGGGCTGGAAATTAATCAAAATAAGACAAAATACAGGTATGTCCGGACCGACAATGAGGCTGGTCCTCAGAGCATTGAATCATGTGGTTTCACATTTTAAAAAATTCACGTACCTTGTGGTGGAAGTGAATTCTGAAAATAAAATTGCAGCTGAGGTGTACAAGAAGATCAACGCTGGAAACTGGACGTACTATGCCAACCTAAAGTTTTTTTCGATCATCGCTCCTGTCAAGAGGAACTAAGATAAGATTATATAAGATAAGACTTTAGTAAGACCTAGTGTAACTTATGCAGTGAAGATGTGGACCTTTTGTGCAAGCACAATCAGTATGCTGAATATTTTTGAAAGAAAAATATTAAGAAGAATTCCTGGAGCTGTTAGTAAGTAGGGTGTGTGGAGGTATCGAACAAATTCGGAGCTATAGGAACTATATATTACTGGCAACATAGTTCATTTCGCTAAAACTTGGAGCTTGGAATGGTTAGGTCACGTGGTTAGAATGGATAAAAGCAGGATGCCTTATAGGGCATTGTTCCCTAGAATGTACGGAACAAGAAGAAAAGGAAGACCAAAGAAAAGATGGCTGCATGATTTTGAGAGTTACCTTAAAAGACTGGGTGTGAGAAATCGGAAGAAAAGGGCGAACAATAGAGATGATTGGCATGGTATAGTCCAGGAAGCCAAGGTCCACTCCGGGCTGTAGAGCTGCATAGTAAGGAAGTATGCACTTATAGAGGAAAAGACTTGATACTATAAAAGCAGAAATAGAATTGGAGAATCAATAACAGAATCAAAAATAAAGCAATTTAGAACTTATTTCGAAATCCAATATTCGTATAATAGAAAAAAGCAGATCTATTAAATACTACATCTCATAGCGTTCCCTCCAGTTGATTGAAAATATTAAAATTTATTTTCAAAGCTACTTTTTCTGTAAATTTTAAATAAAATAACACTGTAAATTAATCTGTGTAGAATTTTTTTGTTCCGTCATTAGAGAGAAAACCGCTGAATTGATCAAGACAAAAAAATTTCGGGTGTGATATGATCCCATGAAAAGATTTTAAGCGATATCAATCTGAAATTTGTCACCTTGAAACAAGATGGCTGTCAAAAATACATTATATCTGATTTTCATTGAAAAATAGCCAAACAAATTCAGATTAAACTTTTTATCTTCATTATTTAGAGCCGTGGTAAGGTTTTAAGCTACATTCCACTATTATCTCCAATCAAAATGATGGACGATCTACATTTTTATTATATGTTTAATTTTATTCATCTAAATTATAAACCAAACATAGATTGAGAGTCCATTAAATAGGGTCTTAAATAGTCACAACTTCCTTAAGACTGTCTTGGACAGTCAGCATGCGAAGTACGTCTACGATCTTAACTGTTACTAATTTAAGGGGGGAGGGGCGGGGTAGCCAAACGCGTGTGCACAGCACCAGGAGTTGCTCGGCAACCAGATAACCGAAGTTATTAGATTAAAAAAAGTAAGACTTCGCGTCCCGGGCCCAGAGGGGATTTTAAATTTCCCGCTCTAACCCTCCGGCCCGAGAAAATCCCGTATGGCCTATAGGGCGAGGTAGGGAAGAACAACGGTTTTCAATCTTTTATTTGAGTTCTAATCCTGTGGATGATTCACAATTTTTCTAGATCCGACTGAGATGACCTTTTTTCATAAATCAATTTTGATTCCGGTATTTTTGAGGGCAATAACAATATAGCTCTTTATTACAGACCACTGTTAATATAGTTGAAATATTACTTACTTAATATTAGAATGAGATTTATAGGCTATTACTTGAATGAAATGAATATTCAGGAAAGTATTTTTGGAAATTACAGATCGTAATAATATTCTGTAATAAAATATTATTGTAATAATGTATATAGAAAGATAGATAGATAGAAAAAAAAACTTTATTCTGGGACTAAGTCCCTTCAGAATAACAATAATGTACAAAATAATAGAATATTACTGGCCTGAACGTTGAAACAATAAATGAAATTGATAAAATAAAATAAAAAGTAAAGAAAACCTTAGGTGCACAAGCTATATACAATACAGATACAACTATGTACAGAGCATTTAAAATTATGAATAAAACAATTAAAACTATGAACGAATCATTTGAACTATGAACAAAATTATATTTAAGGGTTGAACAACATAAACATACACTTTGAGAAATGAAGAACGAAAAAGAGATACAATGAGTTCATTTCATAAAAAAAAAAACTTTACTTGAATATATATATGAAAATAAACAGTTACTTATAATTGAATAAAAAAAAAAAATACAAAAAAATGTGTGTATTGAAATTCCTACGTCGATAGTAGGAAATGCATGTACTATCTCTTACCAAGTGTTATGATTATATGATTGCTACACAATACATATATAATATTAATCGTTAGCTGGTATCTGACTGTTTTTGGAACAGGAATTGGAATAGGAGGTCTTTGAATGTGTACAGGGAAGGGGCATGTCGAATTTTGATCGGGAGGGAATTCCAAAAGTTGACAGAGCGGGCTATAAAGGAATTTTGGAATGAGGCAGATCTATGAGAAGGGATGTATAGGTCAGAGGGTCGGGATCTTGTAGTGAGTGAATGGATTGAGGACTTAAATTGGAGAAGGTTGTAGGCATAAGAAGGACGATGATCGGTAATGATTTGATAAAGGAAAGTGCCAAGGAAATATTGTCTTCTTAAGGAGGGGAAGAGCCACCCTAACTCAGTGTAGTGGTGGGAGACACGGGAGCGTCTCGGGGTTCCGATTACAAATCTTACGAAGCAATTCATAAGTCTTTTGAGTCTATCACGCAGTTCCACCGAGAGGCCATCGTACACCACACAGCTGTAGTCAAAGTGGGGAAAGATGAGAGAGGAAACTAGGAGTCTACGGGTATTTTGGGGTAGAAGATGGCGGAAGTGATGGAATAGTTTGAGGGTGGAAATTGCACGGCGGGATATATGAGAGATATGGTGATTCCAGGAAAGGGTTTGATCTATGAGAAAGCCTAAATTTTTAACAAAGGGATAGAAGGTGATGGGGTGGTTGTTTAGATAGAGTGAGGGAAAGTTGGTGTGGGATCTAAGAAGGGGCTTGGAACCAATGAGAATGGCCTGAGTTTTGGCAGCATTTAGCCTTAATCCATTTAAGTTGGCCCAGGCATTAATTCGATCTAAATCTTCTTGAATTTTGGCAAATGCCACCAATAACTCAGCGGGAGAAAAGGATAAATAGATTTGAGAATCGTCGGCATAAAGGTGGTGGGAACAATGGATAATTGTATCATTTAGGTCATTAATATAAGAACTGAAAAGAAGAGGAGACATGCTTGAACCCTGTGCAACTCCTGAGGATAAAGGAAGGTAGGCAGATAGAGGTTGATTAGGTATGGAAACTGCTTGGGTTCGTTGTGAGAGGAAAGACTGGAACCAAGAGATGGAACTCTTGGAGAAGGATAATGATTATTTATATTTATATTTTATATTTTATATTTATATTTATATTTTAAAAATACAAACAAAATAAAAATAAAAAAGTTTAAAAATGTGACTCTTTCCAGTTATTAAGGAAAACTTAAAATTTCTTACTTTATTTTATACATTATTTTAGACAATTATAATTATTTCAGTACTGACATATAGCTATCAGTGTAAAACGTACCTACCAAATTATACAAAAATAAATTTTACGTGTTGTTGTATTGTTGTATTTGAATTGTTAAATAAATTCAATTGCAAAACGTTCTGTGATTATATATATAATCTATTTTTAACTCCTTTTTTTTTTCTCTAAAAATATTCGTGAAAAACCTGTTCCAGTTGGTATCAGTTTATTTCTAACCGTCAACATTTTGCTCCTTTAAACAAAATATATTATTCTTCCTTGGTAAAATATTGGATAACTATGGTAATTACTATATTTAATTAATATAGGATTGAGGAAAAGACGATAAGGTAGAAAATTAACTACTCTTTTCTTTACGCACCTATCAACAACCTATCACGCACCTCACTTTACCTAAATTAAATGGAACTTAGATTTGGGTTCTCAGAAACAATTCAAATTTTAAGAATGTTGTGGCCATTTAGAATACATGTTTCAACAAATCATAAAATCGATTAGTCATTCAGAATATGTTTGGAAAGTATTAAAAGTGAGATTATAAAATATAATGACACAATAATATACCCAACGAGAACATTGCAACTATCACGACATTTTAAAATTATTTATGTAGATATCTACAAAGTATTAAGGTGACGAATGTGAAACGTTGAGCAGGTTATAATTAGTTAATTTAACATGGTACTGACGATATATGCCATCCTTTTTATATCGAATTAAAACTATCCATACAGAGTAAACTATCCATATATTTTATTATAATATATATTCCACAAATATGGGAAATATTTATGTCTTGTTTCAGTCACAAATGAAATTGCTGTTTTCAGTCCAAAAAAGACTTAATATTCAGAACCTAATAACAAAAATATCAAATTAAGAATTACCGATGAAGGAACTCACTCATCAAATATTTGACAGATTTGAGGTATAACTTTAATTACATAATTCTGTAAACAGAAATATTCAATGGAACATAAATATATTTATAAAACGATCGTTGAATAATAAATAAAATCTTTTTTAAATTATTTTTCTTTCTATCAGTTTAGCTTTAAAATAAAACATTCAGATTATAATAAAAATAGAGAAGTAAAGAAACATTTCGTGTCTTTTCTAATTTTGTTTTTTATAAATTTCTTCGAACCTTTTATTTTATTGATTTTTTTTTTCACTCCACCAAATTTTTAGCTGAAAATATACACTATATATAATACGGTGCTATAGATTCCTTGTCCGGCTCTCCGGATTAATATAGAAACTTTTATACTGTTATTAAATGAGAGAACTACAAAACAAGGCTATTTTGCAACAAATAAATAGATATTGAGCGAGTATAATAATGTATTAGAGTTCAGGAATATCTGAGTCTTAAACGAAATGAAAAATAATTTTATTTTAAAGTCCTCTTAATATATCAGCAGTATATAATAAATCAAAAATATAATATAATAAAAATATAATAAATCAATTATATAATAAATAATAAATCAAAAATAATAAAAATATAATAAATCAATCTAGCATGTAGAAGAAAAAAAAAAAACCTGTGCCACCACAACCCATGAAGGGTCTTCTTGGATTCAGTACTATGAAGGGAAATCACTGTTTCTTGATCTACGGTTGTTCTAGGAGTTGATTTGACTGAGATCAAGCTCAACTGACAGGTTTTCCCCTTTAATAATTATTTTAATTAAGGGTCGCCCCACTGCCAATGAAATAGAATAAATATGTTTTCTGCCATGAGCCGGGATATGAACCTGGGACCTTTAGCATTGGAAGCTCAGTACCCTACCACTAAGCTGATCCATTCCCTTATAGAGCACGTAGGTGTAATACAAATAGCCTGTTGCTTAACTCTTAAATAAAAAGTATATTTTTTCAGTGGGGCAAGCTAATAAAAATAAAAGGTATGTTTTTACTTCAATAGTTGTCATAATATAAGAAGATTCACCAATGTGTGTGATATAAAATACCTTGATAATATTAGGTTGTATATACGAACAAGTATGTCTTGCTGATGTAGGTTGCTGTACTTCGAATGAATAAAAGTGGGGTATTCTATCTATTGCGAGATTTCTCTCTGTGGTATGCAAATAACGATAATTTAGGAAAGAAAACAAAATATATGTAATTTTCTTAATGAATGGTAATATTTTATTTGTTGTTTGTAAATTAGTTTTTTTAGTGTAAAATATCTGGCTCAGTTCATAAAAGATTAGTTTTAATAATATTATCGTAAACCAACAAATATTTCAGTACTGGATAATAATATTTATTATTATTTAAACAGAATCCTTAGCATTAGAGCCTTTACTAGCGCGTTCCGTTATTATAATAGTTTTTAAAATTATTATTAACGTTTATGCGGTTATATCCGTAATGTTCGTACAACAGAATGTTGATGTATTTTTTTTTTTTTAGTTCTAATATATATGTACTTACATGTGTGTAAATGTATATATATATATATATTTTTTTTATTACAAAAAAAATCTATCGAGCGATTGTGTGGAGTTATTTCGTTCTTAATATTTTGTTTTTATTAACTTAATTTTTCAACTCACACCTATCAGAAGTTACGAAAATCAGCGAGTGTGATGTCGAGTTGTAGAAGATTAATAGGTCTTGGAATAGACGTGAGGGAGAGGAGTGCTCAGCGGCTTCCTTCCTGTCTTGAATTTAATATTTATAGTTAATAGAGGAGATCCTTCATCCGGCTTCTTTTAAGTCTCCTTCGGGTGCTATCGGGCAGGTTGGTTGTAGCCATGCCTCGAATCGATGAGTTAACTATGTCCGTGTAAGTTATTATGAAATATTTAGTAGTATGTTCGTAAGTGGTCGTTTACTGTTGCCATATGTATGTCTTATGTAAGTAATCTTACTGACGTACCAGAGAGCTTTGGTGATAGTCCTGAATGTTTAAGGTTGAAAAGTCTGTAGTTTACAGATGTGAGTATTTTTGGCTGCTCCGTATATCTGTGAAGCGATGGTGCAAATGGGCTTAAGTAGGTAAGTATACGTATTCAATTTCTGTCTAAATTTTAATTTCGAATGTCTAGCAAGGAGTGATTACAATAGTTGTAGTCGTAGGTTTAATGTTTTTGTTTGGCTTATGATATGTTGGCTCCATGTCATTCTTCTGTCAAAGGTCATTCCAAGATATTGAACTTTGTCTGTCTGAAGAATTCGGAAATCGTCAAGGTTATTATTTAATTTATAAAATTGTTTATAAATTATATAATTTATAAATTATTAGTGAATTTAATTGGCAGCTACATTTATTATGTTTATGAGGTCAATTCTATTTGTATAGGGGCTTTACTCAAAAACAAATAAATAAATGATATTATCGTAAATATTCATTGCCAAATTAATAAAATTTGTGAGCCACTTACAAATGGTGGTGAAATCATTGAGCTGCCAATTCATTGACTGAGGATAGACAGCTTGGTGCAGCACTGCGGGTGGCAGCTGCTGTCATAGCAGAAGGAGTGCAGTTCTCACAAAGAAGATTGAGTGGTACTACACTGCACTCCTCGCTCTGTCGAGTGGTTCACAAGTCGTAGGACCTGTCACTTCACTCAAGGTTAGTTCTAATTGAATACAGGATGATGGCGGAGGGGAGAGGGCTCACGAATGAATGAGTGAATGAAACAATTCTGTATTTTGTAATATACATTATTACAGGAGGTCGAACTCCATCACAAAACATAATTACATTCATAAAATTAACTAATAAAAAATTAAAGAAATGAAAAAGTGAATTATAGGAATGTTTTTTTTTTTTTGTTTTTTTTTTTTGTAGAAGAAAATGAATAATGTATAGATAACATTAGAAGAATAAAGACAGAATATATAGAATTTGCCCTACTAAAAAAGTAAAACAAATACACTGTCAGAGAATTTAAATAATAGTAATATTCTGTGGTACAAAATGATTTTATTCAAGTTATTAAATCCGTCCAAAACTTCTTGAAAGGCCTTATCTTAAAACCTACAAATGCTACAAAAAGTCTCAGACGTTCTAGAGATCAGTAATCTTTATTTATTTAATGAGGTGTACAATATATTTAATAACACATGAACACCCATTTTTCTATTCCGCTTGAGTCATAAGATAATTTAATCATAAAATAAAAAAATAAATAAAAAGGATGATGCTTACAAAAATAATCGGGTCGTTTGGCATGACCAATCCTAACATGTAAAAATAACGAGATAACATAGGCCAAAAGATTCAATATTTTCGTTGGCCACCTTTTTTCTCCATTTTGTGATCGAATTATGTTACGATTCAAGTGGAAATCAAATGGATAGTCCCTGACTATGTTCATGAGTTTGCATTACCTCAATAAATTAATTTAATGAGTGTTTAAGAACACAGGAAATTGTTCTGCTTTTGTTCTCCCCTTCCTCGGCTTTTAGGCTATACGGGGTTTTCTCGGACCAGGGGCTGTTGGCGGGGGATTAACGCCAGAGTCGAAACCCCAGGCATCTCAGGTAGGCGATCTCGTAGTTTTATCTTCTATAACTTCGATTATCAGGTTACCGGCCAACGTGCAATGCTCTTAACACGCGTCAGCACGCTCAGCTACCCCGCCTCGAACACAGAGAAATACGTGCTAGCCCTAGCTATGCAAAAGTCTTGATAAGTTGGGCCAAAACGTCAGCTTATCCAGTTTTTTCGATGTCATCCAACCCAGATCATGAATCTTATATAATACAACTTATATTATCCTAAATATTATACTACGGTCAACTGTTGAGTATTTAATAAGAAATTAGAAAATATTTTATTATTGTTTTTTAAATATTTAATCAATGGAACAGACCACACATTTTTATCAAATTATTAACATCCATCTGAAACATTGTAAATAGCTTCATCTCATCGTTACCTACAAATTTTTTATTTACGGAAATTCTTGGAATTGGGACGTTTTGAATCTGGTGATCAGCAAACTTTGTATATTTAATTAGGTACTTTAAACTAATGAATACCCATTCGCTTTCCACTTGAATTCTAAGATAATATGATCACAAAATCGAAAAAAAAAAAATGGTGGCCTACAAAAATATAAGATCTTTTGGCCTATATAATCTCGTTATTTTATAATATAATGGGGCGGGGCGGCCAAATGGGCTAACGTGTGTGCACAGCACCACCGTTGCTCGGCTACCTGATACATGAGATAACTAGACAAAAATAGTCACGAGCTCGGGTCTCGGTGCTGGTGGAGTCTTTTAAATCCCCGCCCTTACTCCCTGGGCCGGGAAAACCCCGTATAGCCTTAAAGGAAAGAAAGGAGAGGACTCCCCAAAAAAATTAACAAAACGTAAACGGGTTTGTTTTCGTGCATTTTAGAGTCTTAAGGCTTTTATTGAAAACTCCATGGAATTTATCCAATATTATTGCCGATCATTTATTTTAATTTCTATTTACATATGATTTATTACTTCTCATTGCCCTTGAATAGGGCAAACTGTAGTATTTGACAACAATAAAAATTAAAATATTAAGCAATTTGTAAGCTGAAATACCTAACCCATTCCTTTAAACAATAAATTAGCAATTTTTTTTTCAGACAAATCGTATAACTCTTTGAGATCTCAGAATTATTTTTTATATCAACAAAGCCTTTTATTAATTAAGCAGTCATATAATGAACGTTGTTTCAAGAATTGGAATAGTCAAACATACAACCATTCAAATGCTTGTTGTCATTAACTTATAGCTTTCAGATTGTATTATATAAAATGTTATACCCTTGAAACACATAAAAAATTAAATTCGTATTACGAATTTACATGGTGTGTACTTATTTTTTTTTCTTTATTAATGGGGGAATCTCCTTAAAAAATTAATGGATTATAGCACTATAGTCAGTGAATGGATTATAGTCAGTAGTAGTCGATTGTACCCATTTTATTTCATTTATCTATATTATTACTGCATGTTTATTTTTTTAATTTTTGAAAACTTTTTCTTTTTCATGTTAATAAAAGAAATTACTAAAAACTATAACATAATACTGAAAAATATATCCAAAATTAAATAAATGGTTGTTGGTGTTTTAATACCAAAGGTATACGAAAAATAATATTACAAGAATTATGTTTAAGGGCAATATACAGTTTCGATAAATCTACAAGATTTAAAAAAAAGTAAAAAATAAAAGAGATTTATTTAACTTTTGATTATTTATTTACCTAATATATTTTTAAAAGATTTATTTATTATTCTAAAAATGTATGAATGAATGAATCTATATACCTAAAATAAAAGATAAATTAATAAAAAGGAAGAGCCACACTATGCTAGAGATCCGAGATCTTCGCTCTCAACCGCATCTTTTGTTTGATCCCACATCCAAGTGTTAGATGGACAATTCTCGAAAATTTAATGAAACTCGGATAAACGGTAGTACATAATATGCCCGATACATCGATTTGACTACAGACAGACGCCAAACCAAAATCGATCCTTGATGTCTGAAACGTCAAACGCTAATGGAAATTCTGAACATATTTTTTTTAACCTCCTCTACTAATACAAAGCTTCCCTACCTTCGTTAGTGATGAAGCAAAAATGTTAAATGCGTTATGCATAATATTGACGATATATATATATATAAAGGATTCTTCATAAAAAAATATTATTATTTGAATCCCGAAAAATATACCATTCATAAGTTAGAGGAATGTGCCCTTTTTCCGCATTACTTTTGGATTAGGAAGGATCAATTGAAATGAAGTAACCCCGGGCTCCATTTCGTTGGAAGGATTCCAAATATCTCAGGAAATTTATTACTATTGAAGTCCTAAGTAAGATGAGGCTACATTTTGGTTTATTTACTCGGATAATTGGACCTTTATGCTTTTCATAGGGCAACACAGCCTTTAAAAATATCTATTGCACGAGCGTTGGATCGCTGCCAGATAGAATGAAATAGAAAACTACCTTCCTCATTACTTTCCGATTGCTAGAGGATACGTTTGCGAGGAGAAATGTTGCAGGAAATAAGGAAAATTTTTGTGTATACGTATAAAATTGAAGACCTTCCTTAATATTTTCTTTGTTGATTAATCAGTTTTGCTCCATCATATTAAACTAATTTATTTGTGTTAAGAAATAAATTATTTATTCTTTTATATTACAAATAAATACAAACCTTTCAATAATATCGCTGTCTAATTTAAGTATGGAAATTAGGTGCTTTTGAACAATATGGTTTATTTAATTACAAAACTGCCAATGATCTGTGAGTCATGCCAAGTTGGTTCATTTATCAGCAAACTTTTTTTCTATACAGTCAATTAGATTATTATTCATAATTGCACCAATCATAGAAAAGCAGATTATGAGAGTAATGGGAATTTGAGATAATTAAATAATCTCAAAATAATTTCTGCACAGTTTTAAACTAAGAAATCACAACCTGGATGAATGAATGAATTAAAAATTTTTAAATATCTCCTAAAAAAAGTGACATGGAAATCATTCTAAAACAAACACCTTAGCCCTGCTCCTTAAAAAATCAACTACCAATCGGCTATTGTTTCATGATTTTACTTGAGGTTCACCCTTCTAATTATTTTAACTGCAAATCTAATTAGATAAAATCTCATGTTTGCTCTATATGGTGTTTTCTCGGGCCAGAATGTGAGGGTGGGGATTTAGAAGATCCGTCGGCACCGGGATGCGAACTTGTGACTATTTTTATCGAAGTCAGGTTGCCGTGCTATCAATTGTCAGGTTGCCGTGCAACGGCGGTGCTGTGCAAGCTCGTCATCCCATTGGACCACCCTACCCCTCCCCCCTGGGCATAGAAAACTGTGATTTGTGAGGGATTGTTTTAGAAGTACAACCAAACCTACTATAACCAAAGAAACGAGATTCATTCTGTGGGTCCCTTATAAAATAAATTTTAACCATCGCAAGCTGGATTCAAACCGGCGTCAGTAGGCTCAGTAATGCTAATTTTACACTTTAACACGTTCGGCAACCACTACCTATATCAGCTTTACATGTTTCTTTTATTTTTTATTGATCTATATCCCATCCAACATTTGTGGCATACGGAGGGGTTGTTCTAGAGGGACAACGAAACCTATTCTAACCCGAGTGGCAAGGTCGAGTTCCATTCCGTGGGTCCGTCATCAAATAAAAGTCGTCTCTTCTCTGGGCGGATTTGAACCGCCTCACAATGGGACGAAAGACGGTTTTTCGTGAAAATGGGCATGCAAATCGTAAATGATGTCGGATTAACTTGACATTTAGTACACTTATGTTTTCAAGACCAATGAACACGAAAATGACGTCAAAACGAGAAAATTTCGACGAAAAACAAAAAAATTCCTGGTTTCTTTGTTTAAACCAGGGAATTTTTAAATTTGACAGTTAAATGACTTCTAAAATGATAGATATCTCATAAAACGCATAATTTTAGATACCTATTTATAACTACCGTGTATATTACTACATAAACCATTATCTTAACAAAAGAAAAATTAATAAGTAAAAAATCACAAAATATAATTATAATATATGTATATGTAATGACTTAAAAAGTCTATCGTATGTTAATTATAAATATCCATTTTGTAGTAGTTCTTATGAAATAATGGATATTTTATTTTTATTACAAAACAATTTGAAACACATCGATAATGATATTTTGAACACCATCGATACTTTAAAAAAATTCACAGCAACTGATCCAGATCGAATAATAACGCTTCAACCAAATATACTCAGATTTATTTTAACGTTATGAAATAATAGTATTTTAAAATAATAAGTGTTAGAGATAGAAAGCAGTTATATTGTATTGCTAACATACACTAATCGTTGTGAAACATGTAAATATTTTTTTTCCCCTAAGTCGGTCTTATACGGGTATCCATTGACCCCACCATTTATTTAATTTTAAACTTTAGTTCATGTAATTACATTCTACCGTCCAACAAGGACTCCGAGTTGTTGACCACATATCCTCAGCCCTAGAAAACAAGCAGTTTTGCACGAGTGCATTTCTGGACATAGCGCAAGCTTTTGACCGGGTATGGCACGCCGTACTGCTCTTCAAGCTCAAATACCGTCTACCACAGTCCTTATATCTAATACTTCAATCCTACCTCTCCGACCGCTAGTTTCGAGTTTGCTGTGGTACAGAATTTTCTGACTATTACTCAATTGAGGCTGGAGTTCCTCAAGGCAACGTCTTGGGTCCCATCCTTTACATCATCTTTACCGCTGACATGTCCATCCATCCCGATACACTCCTGTCAACTTTCGCTGATGACACTGCTATCCTATCTTCTAACTCATATCCTGAAACGGCGTCCATAAACCTGCAACGGCACTTATCCCTGATTGAACACTGGTACAAGAGATGGCGCATCAAAGTCAATGAATCCAAATGCAAACATATAACCTTCACCCTTCGTCGTAATTGCTGCCCACCATTTTACATTAATTCCATCCAGCTTTCCTTCTCTGACACAGTCCGGTACCTTGGTTTTCTCCTAGATAGACGACTAACGTGGAATCCGCATACTAAACTGAAAAGACAGGAACTTAACCGATGTTATGGCCAGCTATATAGACTACTTAATAGAAAATCTAAACTTTCTATTGAAAACAAACAATTGATCTACAAGACAATACTAAAACCCATCTGGACCTACGGACTAGAACTGTGGGGGACAACCAAATTTTTTAACATCAAGCCCATTCAATCCTTCCAGTCCAAAGTCCTCCGTACAATAGTCGATGCTCCCTTCTATGGCACCAATGAAACCCTGCATAATGACCTTAATATTCCATTTATTCTTGATCTTATCCCAGACAAATTCTTCAAATTTCATCAGAACCTTACCTATTACCCTAATCCCGTAACACAATCCCTATCTAGCACCACTCGTCCCTACAATCCTCCTCGCAAGTTAAAACGGCAGCGCCCCCGTGACATTTTGTAACATGTATATATTGGAATTCTGGCAATGGCCAGATTCTCCACTCAAGTCATGAGTGTCTGTGGTTGTGGGGCCCTTACCCAATCTCCGCTGGCCTTTAATAACAGTGAAGTGGTTGAGGAAGAAGCGCAGGGATCTCCTGAAGCCTCGCTTTCCCTCCACAGGTGGGGGGACCAGTATGATTCGGAGTTCCCATGGCCGACTATAAATAGGTATGCCAGCGTCTAAGATGTTTATTTTCACTACATTTTTTTTTTTTTAAATAATTTTAATTCTATTTTATTCATTTATTTTTATTCTATTATTACTATTATTTATATTTTCTTCCTTCACTATGATATTTTATTTTGTTCTTATTTAGCTTTATATTATTTTGAAATTACCTTATTTATTTATTTTTTTTTAATTTGTAAATATGGTGTGAATGTGCTCTCAGAACTCTATTATAAATGTCCTTTATTGAGACAGATTGTAATATTTACCAATAAACAAATAATCCAGTAAGTTCATGTACCTTTAGTTTTGTTTGTTTATTTATTTAGATCAGAGAAAAATATAGGACGGTTATATACAGTTATAAGAATAATATAAAAGTTGTATTCTTAAATTAAAATTTTAAAACAATGAAAACGAAGATTTAATATTTAATACATAGAGTGTGAACGTGATCTCTGAACACTATTATAATAATATATCCTATAAAATATAATATCCTTTGAGACAGATTGTAATATTTTTCAATAAATAAGTTAAATATTTAATATAATTATTTTTATTGTTTTTGTTTGACGTATTTTCCAAACAAATAACTACAGAACCTTATTTTCTTTATGTTCAATAAAATTCTTAAAACTAAACTTGAGAGTATGTTAGTACATATTAGTACTAGGAGATATTAGTACATACCTAGAAATTATTCCAATATTTATACATATAAAAATAATTTTAAATATATTTTAACTACCTTCGGATGGACCATGGTGATTTAAATTAATATGAATTTACCTTTAACAATTACTACTAAAAAGTTGCATAGATTGAAGATATTGATTGACCAGTTTTCTTCTAGCAGTTCTTCATTGCTCTTAACTTTTCTTTCGAATCTCTCAATTTCGTTGTTTAGGGTGCTGAGTCCTTATGTATAAATGTGTAAACAATCGAACAAGATTCAAAACCTAGATGATAGATTAACTGATAAACCTAACCACACAGGCGATTCAGGCATCTCAAGAATAAAAAAATAGAGGTGAGATCCATCTATGATTTTCAGAGATATCTGAATTGACAAGAGATTAAGGTTAACCCATTGGTTTGTTTTTACTTGCATTTTAGACAAAAAATAGTGAGTGGCTAAATTTTTCCAATTACGTTCTAGTAAATTTATGTATAAAAACTCACATTTTATATGCGTATTGCTTCCTCACTACCGAAGGTAGGGGAAGCTTTGTATTCGTGCGAGAGGTTAAAAAAATTTGGCTGATATTTGGAGTGAAGTTAGGGACTGATAAACAGATAATCAAAAATGTATCAATTTTATCAAATTCTATCCACTATTTCCAAAAAAATACTTTCACTTTCAGATCAGAAAATGTATTATTTGACGCGATTATAGTTTGAAAACGGTTCTTTAGAACTGACCCAAACTTGAAGGAAATTTGCAGAATAGTATAGAAATTACCTAATATTAGTTCGATTTCATAATTAAAATTAATATAAATATTTGTTAAAAATATAATGGATGTGAAATGTGGAAGGCATTTACCATATGCAGTGGGGGTCGGGTTAGTAAAATATTTTTATGAGGTTATAAAATTTAAGTTTTGTTCAAAAAGTTAATTTATACTATATTGTTTGATCGATTACAAACAACTGGTAGTGTTGCCCAAAATCGGTCCTGGTCTTGCACTTTGCAAGACCAAGACTAAGCCCGCCTTTCTGTCGCAAGACCAAGACTAAGACCGCCTTACTGTCGCAAGACTAAGACCAAGACTGGTAAAAATAATCGATTTTTTAAAATAAAAATTAAGGTAAAATAGTTACTAATGCTTGAAAATTTTAGATACTATATGTAAAGAATTGATAAAACCAATATACTTTTGCACTTAACTCTTCTAATTTTTCATTCGGGCTTAGTTAGGTGTTGCCTATCTAAAAAAATACAATAATATCTCTATAGTACTAAGCAAATAGGTAACTGCAAGACCGTTGCGAGACTCTTGCGCAAGACCAAGACCTAGAACCAAGACTGAGTTTGCAAGACCAAGACTCGTCTCGGTCTCGCATTTCGGCAACACTAGTTACTGGTAAACACTTATTTCCGTTACTTAGATTTCGTGTGATTTTCCATTAATTTAAATTTATTGTTACTCTGCGTTCTTAAAAAAAGGCCTTATTTGTGATTGTGTCTATTTATATTTATATCGATTTCATAGAATTTCATTTAATAATTAAAATTAATATAATAACTGTTAACCATATAATGGTTGGGAAATGTGAAAGGCTTTAATCATAAGGAGTTGGTGTTAGGTCAAGACAATATTTTTATGGGGTTATAAAACTTCAGGTTTTATTTAAAAAGTTAATTTAGACTGTATTGTTTGTTCGATTCCAAACGTTATTGGCATGACACTTACTGCCGTTACTTAGATTTCGTGTATTTTTTAGTAAATTTAAAGTAATTTTTATTTACAGTTTGTAAAAAAAAAGCCTCATTTTCGATTGCGATTGTTTGTATTGAAGTTCAACATGTTCGTCGTGTTCTCGATTTCCTCCTCAAATATCAAAGTTGTGTGAACTTCACTCATATTTTTTATATTCCAGCATAATTAGTTTTTTTCTGACTGAAGGAAAGTATTGGTCTTTCCTTTTTTTTTTCTATGAATTTTTTGTTCCATCCATTTTACGAGTGAAAACAGGTCTATTAAGTATATATCACTACTGTTAAAGGTCGTATGTAAAGTTGTAAAATTTGTATTCTATTTTCGATATTATGTAGTCTGCAATTGATATAAGTAGTCTACTACTATGAAAAATAGCAGAGGACAGTAGAATATAAAATTATACTAATAAATCATAAAGAAATAGTTAGTTTTAATGCACTTCTGTAAAACACTCAATTTTTACATACGACATTTTGCACTAACAGTAGCGATTTGCATATTCAGTATGCACTAAAATTATTTTTTTTTGAAATATGAATTATCAAATATGCAATTTAAAAATGCGGGACTTCGCATACTAAAAAAAGGGAAAAGTGACTGATGGGAAAGTAAAAAAGTGTTATTTGACTCCATGGTCTCATCAACATTGCTTTATGCTTCTGAAGTATGGAGTCCCAATTATCTCGAGGCAATCGAAACGGTGCAACTTAAATTTTTAAAGCAACTGTTTGCTTGCCCCAGAAATACCCCAAACTATATAGTCGGCCTCGAAACAGGAAGAGAACCTAATTAAGCATGAAAATGATAAAAAATATGATAAATCTATGGACCAAGCTCGAGTTCATGCCGAAAGAGCTACTCCCAAAACTTTGTTTTAATAGACTTAAATCATTAAACAAGGATAAGCCTGACATAAACTTCAATTGGGTGTCTGAATTTACAGCAATAGCCGAGCTTAATGTCTTTGCAGAAGAGCTTTTAATACGCCGATTAAAGGAAATAAAAATAATAGAAAGCTATTTATCAGATACCGTTTTACTGACTTTATCAGTTGAAAGGACAGGTGTTTTTCGCACCTGATGCAGGCGCATGTCTTGCATGCAAAATGCATCTAAGCATTTTTATTGTCTCCTCCTACCAGGAACAACTGAATGTGTTCTAAAAAAATAAAAATGTTAAGTGGATTCTCTTGTTTTCATTTGGGTCAATGAACCTTTCTTTGCTTTTCAGCGCAAAATAAATATCAACGTCGAATCTGTTGTAATCTAAAAACATAGAACGAGTTTCGGTCTAATGGACTTTTAAGAGGATTTCCGAAAAAAAATAATGATAAAAAATGAAAACTTAAATTTTATTATTTAGATATCAAGGATATGGATGAATGTCACAACCTCGACCTTCGCATTTTAGTATTTGCTGATAAACAAAACTCGTGAATATCAAGCCCGTATATGTTGAGGGATTACTGAATTTCCGAAAACGGCTTCTTTCTGAGATTTTATTCTCATAAGAAAAATTTTAGACTTTGTAATATAGATATTTTTTAGCAAATCAAAACGATGAGGAAGCCATACTGACCTTACTTGGCAGACTTTTTTTTTCAGATGAGCCTAATTAGATCAAGCGAAAGGTGGTTATACTGCAAAGCAACGCAGGGGTCCGGCTGCGGTTGGACCCAATGTACGTGTCCCTCAGAGCAGAAAGGGGAGGGTCCTCTGTCTCTTGATCTGATTCCTCCTGCGTGTCCTTTCTCCCCCTCTCCCCTCTCCGCCCTGGTTCCCTTTGGTCACTCAGCCGCGAGAACAGAGGCCGCTTGCTTCGCTGATTGGTCAGCTAACAGCGAATATTTATCTTACCTGTTTGTTCTGAATATTTGTTTAGCTGATAACGATAAGCAGATTTTCTGCTATAAATAGAATAAGAACAACAAAACATTAAAAGAATTTTCAATTATATTTTCATCAGAGTACATTACGCTTGACTGTTCCATTACCCTGAAGGAAATTTACCCAACTAATAAAGTAACCATTACGAAATATCAATTTCCAAAGTTGATATAGCTAATATTCTGTCATGAGAAAATAATACATACATACAGTTTTTAATTAAATTGATAAAAGCAAAATAATATACTCCGTGGTACAGACCTCTTTTTGTTGAATAATTAACATCCTCCCGAAACTTCGTAAACAGCTTCATCTCACTGTAATCTACAACTATTATATTTACGAAAATTCTATGAAATGGGGCGTTTTGAATCTGGAAGTCGGCAAACTTTATGTATTTAATTAGCTACTTAAAACTCATACATAGCCATTTGTTTTCCACTTGGAACACTTACATTTGATAACGAAATCGATAAAAATGTTGGCCTACAAAAATATTGGGCAGTTTGGTGTAGTAACCTCTTTATTTTTACAATTTGGGGGCGTAGGTCACGCCAATCGGCTCAATATGTTTGAAGGTCGTCTTTTTCTTCGACTTTGAACTCAACTTATCTAACGATTGAAGTGAAAAGCAAATTGCTATTTACTTGTTTTTAGCAACTAATTAAATAGACAAAGTTTGCCGACCTTTAGCACGGACTAATAATTAAATAATTTCAAAACATTTAATTTCTCAAGGATCTATTTCAAACCGTTTTATTAAAATTAATTAATTGAATTTTCATTTATAAATATATCTGAAGACCTTTTTGGGTATTTTCCTCAGCTTTCGGTCCACCTAGATGATGAGGGGCCCATTATAAAAGTTAAAAAACTAAAATAAAAAGATTATGGAAATCTTATGGAATAGTATCGAAATCGAAGATATGTGTTTGAAATAGATTTTGGGATATTTTTCAGAAACTATTTGTGCTAGTAAGCTGTTAGCTCCCTCTTAGTTTATGTCAAACTTCGAATGAAGCCTAACTATTTAATTGTGATTTAATAAAAGAAAAAAAAAGAATGAAAGAGGACTGTATCTTCAAACATTTATTTTGGAACATTTACGAAATCTAATATTGAAAACATAAAAACAAAATGAATCAATTTTACACTTGTTAGATAGGTAAAAAAAAATAACAAACTTCTAGCATAAAATAAAGACCAGCTGAACAAACAATTGTGACAATATTAATGACATATTTTCATGCTTGATCATAAAACAAAAAATCTATTTCTATGGCCCAAATTACAATAAAAAAAACAACTTCTCTAGAGTCCCAATATGAAATTTATATATATAACAAATAATTGGATTGTACAACGTTACGAGGCTGACGAAGCAGGATGTACGTAAGCCTCTGTCTCTATGCAAAAACCAATTGTAACACTTCAATGAGCGTGCGAATGGGCAGCGGCGAGCAAGACGAGAGAAGTACGTCTCTTCAGAGTAGAACTGCAGTGGGCAGTGTTGAAGTATGCAGTACACAGCTCAGAGGCGGGCGGAGTCAGACTGTCTATTGTCAATTCTACCGCCTCATGACTTGAACCTAGCACTTGTTTATAGCTAGTGATACAATCCATAACAAAGTAGTCCAAGTATAAACTATTGATCTATTTAATATAAATAATATAAGCTATGGGCCTATAATACTTAATATACACATATCTTATACATATTATTAATTGATTTCACTTTGCTAAAATAAAACAAATCAACAATTAATCAAACTAGTTAAGTGTAAAATAAAATGAATTAATGCTGTGGCGTTTTTAAATGTAAAAATAAAATAAATTAACGCTGTGGCGTTAACAAAAGCTGTAACAGGTGAATATATTTTTCAGACGCTTGTGATGTTTCTTTGGATATAATAAATTGTATTTGTAGTCTATGTAGTATTTTTAAATTGCATATATTGTAGGTCAACATATTTATCTTGTGAACCGATTGTTTCTCCATTCTGAAATTTGGTACATCTATGTGAGAAGGACACTTTTTATTTTAAAAATAAAAATCCAAAGTTCTTTTTTTACATGGTCATTTATTATATGTCATTTGTAAGTCCAAAAATCTATAATTATGAACTTTTCTTTACATTAATGCATGCTACTCTTTGGTTATTATTTAGATGTTTTTATTACTTTAGTTTATTGTATGTTTTCCGTATGTATGATGTGAATGTGTTCATATTTCACTATAATTGCTGTCCGTGTGACGGATTGTTATGTTTCTGAATAAATAAATAAAATAAATAAAAAATGCATGCAACAAATAATAAAAAAATACCTAAATCTAAAATATATATGTATAAAATTGTTTTTAAACAATTAAGCCTCAAAACTATTAAAAATGTGATTAATCTCATCATTATCAATTTAAATTCCTTTTCGAATACCATTGCAATAAATCAATTACTTTATCGAGTATTTCCTTTCATACGGTATTAGTGTTCACGCATACAAGAAATGTCCCGATCAGCTAGCTCCAGATCGATTCGGATGCCTTCTACAGCCCTCTTGAAACACAATGTCGGGCCCTCCACGGAGATTTGCCTCCTGCCTAAGAACTGAAACAGGCACTCACCTGAGCTGTAGCCCAAGAGCACTCCAGCACTCCAGCCCTCCAGTGGTTTACACGCACACCTCTCTTCCAGGGGAATCGCAAGCCTCTTATGTCGCTCCCTATAGTACATTACTGCATTATCATCAACCCAATGAATAATGGTCTTCTATTGTTTATAATGTTTAGTTACATAGTACGTCTTCAGATCATTATTTTGTTACGGTCTTTAATTTCAAAAAATCGTTTCCGCAACAAACTTGCCGGATGCTCAATGGACACGGTATGGTTCGCAACAAAAAAAAAAAAATAAAAATAATCAAGGGTCAACTAATTATTAATAACTTTCTGACGAGCGCCACGCTATTTAATTGATTGAGTTTGGAAAATAGCGGAAACCATAAAAAATAAATTAAAAAACAAATAAATAAATTTAATTTAAAAAAAATAGATTAGGATACGGAGTGAGCTACGAACTCAGAACCTTTGGGTTTAAAAACATATGTTCATTAACCTCATAACCTATCGAACCTTCTTACTTGGTTAGTTATGACTTTCTCTAATCCCTCGAACAGGGTTTTACAATGCCTTATTAATTCTTTAAAAAACAATATAATATGTACATAAAACATGAAAACAAATAGAAGAAAAATAAGAAAATAAAACTGGCTATTATTAATACTAATGATATATTTACTTATTTCTATTAATTTAAATAACTGTTAAAGGAAATGAAAATTGTGAACAAGAAATTAGATTTATAAGAAAACAAAGAAAATAAAATTAACTTTAATTATCAATGAAAAGATTATAAAATTATTGTAGGACTAAACATTAACTTACAACTATACAATATACCAATTACAAACATTTGGAAATAAAAATATATAAAAAAAAAACTTATATGTATATATATATATATATATATATTTACAATATCCCACTGGTTGAACTCTGTACATTGGGTTATCTGAAGAAGCGGCAACTTATTCGAACTGGCATCTTCAATGTCTCCACAATTTATCTCCTCAAATTGTGAAAATGTTCATTCACCAACTTGTGAGAGCAAGCGGCACTCGTCGCTGATGATCACAGCTCCATGAATAGTAAAGGAAATCCGGTGTACACCGAAAAACTAAAGCATTTTACACACAAAATCCTTAGCGTGCCTCAACATTCGCGAGGTTCCGCCATCTATCTCTCAACTCGACTCGACTGTCTTTTGTTTTTTCTCCCAATCAGCTGTTTTCTGTTACACTGACTTAAAAATAATATCTACAATTAATACTTAAAACTAAACTTATTATAAACAATTGCTTATTATTAAAACTAATACTAAATACTTAATTAACTAATATTTAATTATATATTAAACTGAGTTAATTAAAAAAAATATTATTATTTATAAAAACTAAAAATTATTTTACGAACTAATTTTTTTTTGTATTTTATTTTTCTTTACAATTTGTCCCCGCTTACTTCATTAAATTGGAATCAAATGCCCTACGAACTTTTAAATTATTGTTGAAACCATTTTATAATTGCCAGGATTAAAAAAAAAATGTGCTAAAATATTCTTACCTGTTAATTTACAAACATAATTATTGAATACTTAATAGTTGACCGTTATATTATTAAGGAAGGAGATGGTCCGGGGTGGCCGTCATAAATAGACTAAATAGAAGGAAATCTATTTTATTAAAAGCCAACTTTGTTAAAAACCAACACCTCCCTGAAGAAGACCTGCAAAATCTGGTCGAAACGTTGGCTTTTAATAAAATAATTTGCCACCCCGGACCATCTCCTTTCTTAATAAATATAATTACATTTTGTTCTTGATAGAATATCTTAGTCGATCATATAAGCTATTGAGTAGGTATTATTTTATTTTATTGATATGATATTTCGGTTTTTAAATTTCAATTTGGCTTTTCTAGCACTATAAGTCAGCATTGTTTTGCTTGAACTTTAAAATTACCTTAACTCACTCTAACTACTTATAAATATGTTAATTAATTATTACTACAAATAATCGATTGATCTTAGCAAAATCTATCGATTAAAACTTTACCGGTCATCATTTCGTTAAGGCCATGGTCTGCTCTCTCTCTCTCTCTCTCTCTCTCTCTCTCTATATATATATATATATATATATATATATATATATATATATATATATATATATATATATACACATATATAGAACAGAATAGAAGAGTCAACTTTATTCTGGTACAAAGTCCCTTGAGAATAACAATATTGTACTTAAAAATTAACATAACATCTGGCCAAAATAAGTAATAACAGAAGTATTTACATAACTATACAGATATATTAAAAACATAATATGAGCAATAAGGTCCTAATACTGCAAAATAATTGCTACAAACAATAAACTATAAAACTCTAAATGAAATTTGAAATGAACGACAAAATATATATAGATATTAATGATACATTTGGAGCTGAAGTATCTTTACCTCATTCAAAAAATAATTATGCAATATAAACGATTTAAATGTCAAAAAATGTTAATGTAAGAGATATAATAAATATTATACATCAAATGTACTTAATTGAAACTTTTATAATCTTTTGATCGTGTGTGATAACGGCACATTTATTATATATTAGGATACATTTAATTAGATAGAGATCATTCCCGACGGAATTAGCTGTTAGGGCTTGACGATTTAAAGTGATTCGAATTCATTGGCCAATGGCGTTTATTGGCATTTTCCAAACATGTACAGATCTTTAGGTTTTCAGATATTCGTTAGCCAACATCCTTTACTGGTAATAATAAAGTCTATGAATTTCCAGAGCGTCCCCATCTTTGGTATGTACTGAAGGTTTCTCCAATTTCTTTCTGAAGGTTTCTTCCAATTTCTGAAGGTTTCTCAGTTTCTCCAATAAAGGGATACGTTATGGACTTTTAAACAGAATTTAAAATAATGACATTTATTGGTAACCAATCTATCGTAATTTTTTGTACCTAACTTTGTTACATCAATAGTTAATTGTTTATTACTTACAGATTTTGGACAAAAATAGTAGGACTTAACAATAGATAAGAAACAGCTCTGTATTTATTAAAACATCCGATTCCTCTTAAAAACCTAAATTATTACTCGTTTTGGATTTTTTTTTTAATACCTACCTACCTGATATTCGAAATTAATATGCGAACACTGAATAAACACTGAATAATGAATACTGTGGCTTAATTATTTTTAGTGGTTTCAAAAGATTCCCTCAACAATATATTTTTGATCACGCAATTGACATGTATTACAAAACAATTGTAGTGTCCAGGTTTTTTGTATTCTTACACACAATACAACAATGGAGCTGTATCGATCCATGGAGAACCCTCATCAAAGAATGTCTGAGCATTAGCACACGGAGAAAATTGTAATGTAAAGAAAAAATGCGGTAGTTTGTGTAGGGATTGTTTATTTTTTATTCTTAAAAAGAACAATAGAAACAATACGTAAACATTGTTCTATTATTCATGAACTAAATTCATTGAACCAATGTTACAGATGAGTTTTTGAATGGAACATACAACTTCAGGATATAAATTTTTTAAAAATTGATTTGTCAAGTGTATAGTATGTAGGATCGGAGTAGCTCTGTGATTAAACACTCACTTCCAAAGCTTAATATCCAGGCTGGGTTCGAATCCGGCTAATGAAAAGTAATTTTTCATGATCCGTAGATAGACCCTGGAGTCTGGAGACACTTCTGGGACACATCCAACCTCTATAAAGCGAGTACTCTAAGTTATGATAATTAATTAAGTGGGATAATCTGGCAGTTAAGCATGTTCCAGGCCAGATCACGTCCCTGCTGAACCGTAGGACTTGAAATGGTACTTTCTAACAAAGTATTGAACTCTTCATGGGTTATATTGGTACTTTCTTTTTTGCTTCCGCGCTAGCGAAGGTAGGGAAGGATTGTATTCGTAAGAGAGGTTGAAAAAAATTTGTGCTCAAAATCGAAAATTTCTACTCGAGTTTTACGTTTCAGACATCAAGGATCAAATTTGTTTTGGTGTCGGTCTATCTGTTTATTGTCAAATCGATGTAACAGACATATCAACTAGTATCGCTCAGATTTTCATAAAATTATCAGGAATTGTGCGAGTTAGTGAATTGATGATCTCGTATCAATTTTATCAAATTCCATCCAGCACTTCCGCTTGCTCACGCGTAAATGTATTTTCTTAGAAATGCCAATATTTCAGAAACAACTTGTTCGATTTGGCTCAAAGTTGAAAGAAAGATTAGTTTTGGTAAAATAACCATTATGTATCCATTTTATTGAATTCTGTTTCTTATATATGCGCCAACACGTTTTCCTTGATTCGTCTACAAGTATCCCTGCAATAGTCAATGCTCCATATAAATGTCACGAACAAGACCCTACACCATGACCTTAACATCCCAACATCCCATATGTCCTTGACATCATCCCATCCAGATTCTCCAACTTTCACCAGAACCTCATTCATCATCCCAATCTTCTAGCGCAATCCCTATCCAGCTCTGAGTATCCATACCCCCCCCCCCTCGAAGGTTGAAACGGCAGTGGCCTCGAGATCTTTTGTAAATATGCCTTTGGAGTCCTGGCATTAGTCAGCTTCTCCACTCATGTCCTGAGCGTCTGTGGCTCTAGTGCCCTCTTTCAGTCTCCACTGGCTTCTAATACTAGTGATGCGGCTGGAAAAGTGACGCTGGGATCTTCCGGAGTCTTGCTTTGCATTCCACGTGTGGGGGAAAAAGCCTGGCTGGGAGATTCTTGGGCGAATGTATATATTGTATATAGTTATGATTGTGTTTAGAAGTTTTTATTTTATTTTATTTGTTTATTTACCTTCTTCATCAGTATTATTTATTTACTTCTTATATTTGTATTTATTTCTTTATTATTTGTATATATTGCATGAATGAGAACTTTTAGAACTAATACTTATAGCCCTCCAGCAGTGGCTGATTGCATTATTATTCAATAAATAGATAAAAAAAAAAAGTATCTCTGATTCGTCTCTGAAACCGCTAGTTCGATTTGACTTAAATTAGGAGGAAAGTAAGTGATTGGTTAACAGATAATTAAGTTATTATCAATTTTATCAAATTCTATCCACTAATCTCAAAAAAATTCCGCTTTCATATCAACAAAGGTGTTATTTGACACTAATTTAGTTTAAAAAATGCGCATTAGGTTTGACCCAAACTTGAAGGAAATTTGGAGAATAGTACAGAAATTACCTAGTATCAATTTCATAGAATTTTATTTAATAATTAAAATTAATATAAATGGCTGTTAACCATATAATGGCTGGAAAATGTGGAAGGCTTTAATCATAAGAAGTTAGAGTTAGGTCAAGACAATGTTTTTATGTGGTTATAAAATTTAAGGTTTTATTTAAAAAAACAATTTACACTGTATTTTTTTATTTATTTATTTATATATACATTACATCATGTCACAATGATAAATTACATGTTTGTGGTTGCAGTAATCTTATACATGACATACTAGTGGTATGAATGCTGTTTAGAAGATTGAAATCCATTTTACACAGTATGAAAAACCTCATAAAAAAACCTACATAAGATATCAATGAAAAACTAGATTATATTATAATCCTTAAAATTACAAGAAAAACAAAATATAATTTATATCCATAAGAAGACTATATAAATATATATATACACACCTATACATACATACATATATATATATATATATATATATATATATATATATATATATATATATATATATATATATATATATATATATATATATATATATATATATATATAAAACATACACAACAGACACTAAGAATACATTATCTCATATATTAAATAAGATAATCAAAGATGATAATACAAGTGATGAAACTAACGAACACAGACAAATGAGAACAGAAATACTTATCCCGCCTAATAATGACGATGACACTAATATCCTGGATTTTGAAATATTACAAGTTATTAATAAATTGGATGACAAGAAAGCACCAGGAATAGACAAAATTGACCCAAGAATGATAAAAAAGATAGCTGACTCCTTTCCAAAATTGATAACTGGACTTTATAAAACCTTATTCAAAAGAAATGAATTTCCTAAAAGCTGGAAGGTGGGTAAATTAACATTGATTCCTAAGGCTAATTCATTTTCACTGAGACCACTAAGTATGCTTCCTGTAATGAGCAGAATTTTTGAAAAAATAATAAAAAATAGATTAATGCATCATCTACTTAGTAACAATATACTCCACCGACACCAATTTGGATTCAGACCCCAATCAGGAACTGACGATGCTCTCAGTGAATTGAACGACCATATCACCAGTACACTCTGGCAAATTAGTAATTTACTGGTTGTTTCTTTGGATATCGGTTGTGCCTTTGACAACGCCTGGTGGCCTGCGATCTTGAATAATCTAAAGAAATATAAATGTCAAAAAAACATATACAAAATCATTCAAAATTATTTTTTTGACGCAAAACTTGCAATCCAAACAAACTTTCATTATATTGGCAAGAAATTGACCCTAGGAACTCCTCAAGGATCAGCAATATCACCTATACTATGGAACATCTTAATAAATACTGTTTTCGAAATAGACCTTCAGGAAAATTCAACATTATTAGCATACGCAGACGATTTATTATTACTTATAAAACGAAGAGATTTCGATGAATTACAGACAATAGCAAACATAACATTATCAAGGCTGAGACAGTGGAGTAAACGCAACAAACTTAAATTTAATCTAGACAAGACAAAATATATAATCTTCACAAAAAAGAGAATTGTACCAGAATTGGATATTCGACTCAATACAGTAAGAATAACGCAATGTGACACATTATCATATTTGGGGCTTCTCTTTGACAGAAAACTGAATTGGAACAGACATATAGATGATCTATGTGACAACACTTTAAGGATTATAAATGGACTGTCAGTGGCTGCAAGAGCGACATGGGGACTCAGATCGGAAGTGTTAAAGGAAATATATGAAGCTGCTGTACTTCTTAAGATGCTCTACGCTGTGCATGTCTGGCATCCGGCCGTTGAAAGTAAGAAAAATTTGGTGAAGTTGGAAAGGCTTCAGAGGTTAATTGCGATTAAGATATGTAAGGGCTATCGTACACTATCACTCGAGGCCACAATATTATTGGCAGGGCTGTTGCCAATCCAAATTGAAGAACGAAGGACCTTATATAACATTAGAAAAGAAAAGAGAGGATACAAAGACCTGACCCTGGACAAAATAGAAAGAATCACTGACTGTAAATTTTGGTTACACCCTGCAACAAGTTCATGGACTGGACCAAAAATTACTTCTGAAAATACTGATGTTTTCACTGATGGTAGTAAGGACAGCGAGAATGTTGGATGTGCATGGTTGTTCAGAGCTCAAGATGGTAGGAATATAGAACATCAATATAAATTAGAATCATACTGCTCAGATAATCAGGCAGAAAAATTCGCTGTTTTAAAGGTGGCTGAATACATATAAGACTACCCTCTACAAACAAACACTCACGTTACTATAAATACAGACAACAAAGTTCTACTAGACTCTGTTAATAATTGGGACATTCATGATTAGTGGACTGACCAAATTAGAAACAAATTGTTAATAATGAGAACTGTAGGGAAAGTAGTGACTCTAAAATGGGTAAAAGCACATTGTGGGATTGAGGGCAATGAACGAGCTGATTGCCTTGCAAAAGAAGCAGCTAAAAGCGATTTGCCGCCATCGTATCATCAAGCTCCTTTATCGTATATTAAGATGAATTTAAAGTTGGATTTCATCAAAATATGGGATCACACATGGGTGACCTCAGCTAAGTTACCAAACTTACACAGATTTATACCACACGTTTCAATTCACAATTACAGACACATTCACAGTAATGACTACAAACTTACGCAAGTACTTACGGAAGATGGGAATACATAAAAATATCTTAAAAGATTCAACATTATACAAACAGACTTATGCGATGGAGACGGACAGGTTCAAAATTTTAAACATATAATATATGAATGTAAACGATTTGACAGACAGCGGTTGATAAAAATCATAATTATCAAAAGTGTAAATTGGCCTGAGACGGAACAAAAGTTATTTACTGAATTCAAGACAGACTTTCTTAGATTTATTAGATCGATCGACTTCGACTTACTAACCAGGGATGGGCAGCGTGGGTGATTTCTTGTTGGCTTTGTTGGATTTACTTTGTGTGTTTAATATTTAATTTTCCTATTTAATTTTTGTGTGTTTAGTCTTTGTATTTTTGTTCGTTAATGTATATAAATTTGAACTAAAAATGTATATCATGTAAAACTAGAAAAAAAAATAAAAATTGTAAACAAATGTAATTCATGTAGTATGTCTTTAAGGCATGGAGCATGAAGGAAAATCAAAGAAACGATCGTTGTATATATATATATATATATATATATATATATATATATATATATATATATATATTATATATATATATATATATATATATATATATATATATATATAAACACACATATACACATACACACACACACACACACACACACACACACACATTCACACCCACACATATATACATATGCACACAAATCCTATAAATATAAATATACGCATACTTTCTATAAATATACTTTATTAATTGGGGTGATAGAGTTTATTGTTATTTGTTTGTTAATATAGAATAATCCGTTAAATTTTCGTAAATAAACAGATTGATTTAGATGTTTAGTACTACGTGTTTAGTCCGTCTGTATATGTACCGTTTCAAAGATGTCTTGTCATAGTTTCCTATTGTTCGGGTCATAGGTTTTTCAGGCATTGGTGTTAGCTCGAAAAATCTCTAAATTTATATTGTTTGTTCGATTCCACACGTTCTAGCATGAAACTAATTTCCGTTACTTAGATCTCGTGTAATTTTCAGTAAATTTAAATTAACTTTTACTATGAGTTTAAAAAAAATGTCTTAATTCGATTGTAATGAAGTTCAACCAGCTCGTCCTGGTCTTGATTTCCTCCTCAAATATCAAAGTTGTGTGGAAATTTTTATATTTCAGCTTAATTAGTTTTGTTCTGACTGAAGAAAATTATCGGTCTCGTTAACTCCGAACAAACAAAAAGTTGAATTATTCCTATGGAATTTTTGTTCCATCCATTTAACGGGTTAAAACATACATATTAAGTATATACTGCTAACGTATGTATTGGGAATTGTTTTTTTTTTTTTCGATTTAGTAATGGCATAATAATAAAATTCTTTATAATTTTTAAATACCAAATGCTGCTTTCAAAATATGAACAAAGAACGTTAGTGGCATAGTAGCCATGGTTTACTAGATCACTTTATATTCTGATGGGAATCGTATGATATACTTAGATATTTGTTCAACTACCTGAACGTTTGTGCGATTGATTGAACCATAATTAAAATATGTTAAGTCTTCTACTTCATTAAGATAGTATTCAGCTTTTCTCGGAAAGGAGTTCCTTTTTCTCCCCTGTGTGGAGGGAAAAAGGAAGGATAAGTTATTTAGTGAAGCCCTTGAACGCCGGAAAAGAGGGTGCCTTTTGATCCTCAAAGGAGCAGAAGAAGTAGTCACCAGCTAAGAAGTTAAGGAGATAAAGAGGAATAAAGTCTCCCAGAGTGAATCAAGGGCTTTATGGTGGAGCTGCATTCGCTTTGTTTGTGCCAATATATGGGCGTTGGGGTGTTAAAAGTTTCATCTTTACTCTCCACATAGAGACGAGTAGAAATAACCTATGATTATAATTATATTTGAAATTTTATAGTGGTATAATATGGCCATATTTTTTGTGGATAAATTATTTTTTATTATCTGAATTTGTCTCTACCCGATAGGGTCATTGGCAATTCATTCCTCACTCCAGTCTTCTATATTCTATTGTAGAATATGTAATGGCTTCATGTGAGGTTCTCAATGTTAGCTCCTCAGAGAAAATATCTTCCCTTACAGATATTGAAACTCCATCCCATGATCCGTCAGCTCTGTCTTTCCTGTAGGTTCGGTATCCTTTTATATTCATGGTATTCTTATTATTCAGGTGAGTTTCTTAAAGGCAGCAACACAGTGGATTTTCTTCGCTAATTAGTTTCTTAAAATATTCTAAGTGACGGAAAAATCAGTTACAATTCCACTGTAGAATTGCCTTCATTTCCTGTATATTCTATTTCTATATTAGTATTATTCCTATCGAGAATTGATGTACCTTCAATCTCAGCTAAATCAATAAAGGTAGGGTGGACTTCAGTAAAATTGAGCCATTTAATGATTTTCGAAAATCTGATTTTCATGCCTCTGTGTGTTGTTTTACTTCTAAGTTCTTTAACCATTCTTTCTAATTCTTTGATATCGGTAGTAAATCATCTTAAGAGTGGGTAAAGTGTAGAATGAAATTAGGTTTGTAAAAAAAATTAACTAAAAATGAGATCTCGTGAGCCCAAATAACCAAATCTAGCAAAACGGCGTATTTATTCGTATGTATCTGAACGATCTGGTTCAAAATCGAAAATTCATATGAAACTGAAATTACGTATTTACAGCATGTATATATATATATATATATGGATTGTTACATGATTTTTTCGTCTAAAATTGACCAACCGAAAGGTCATCTTCAAATCATCGATTTTAAATTTTTGTAAAATTTTCTTGAAACCGCCATTAAAGATTTTTCTTAACCTCGTCATATCAATGGGTTTTAATCTCTCCTAGGACTTGTTGTTATTGAAATACTCTGACATAAATTAAATACCAAATTTGAGAAATGGCTTTCTCTAATGTATCTTTTAACATGTCGCTTTTTAGTCTCTCGTGGTCAGTGCTAATGAGATGTGTATAAATGCAAAATATGAAAAAACATCTTTAATTAACAAAGTAAAGAAGAAAAAATATATATATTTTCTTAGCCTACTAGCTCCCTGCGCATTAGCGTCTGCCCAATAAGTGAATAACATTTTTCTATATACTATAACGCGAAAACGGCTCAAACGGTTTTGGTGAAACTTTCGTATAATTTTCTAATAATTGCCTTTTAAAATTTCTTGCATGCAGTAAATTCACGAGAAAATTCAGAAAAAAAAAGTTATAAAGAAAACAAAAATGTTTTGGGGGCTAACTTTCTAATTATATATCGGATGGTAAAATTTACAACAAAACTATTAAAAAGTAATTAAATTACCAACAAAATAAAAAAAAAAAAATCTTCGGAATCGAACCCGTATTAGCGATGACACAGTGTATTCTATTTTCTACGCATGTGTTAACTTCCTACATATACTAGGTAAGGAAAATATTGCGATCGGATCAAATTTCCGATATGCAGTTGTGGACGGATTCATACTTTTCAGGAACTCCTAAACTTCAACTTCGTGCTTCTAAATACTAGAGTGATCTGACCTTTCCCTTGCATAGAAGATTTTTGTACAGACCGAAAATATACAAGCATGTGCAGAAATGCTGAAAATAAAAATATGTCTCATGGATATTATTATGCTTTGAAAAGAAAATCTTATTATTTGACGGAACATTTATCCGTAACGAGTCTCTATTTTCTGGGTCCTTGTTCGGTAACCCGGTACTTATTGCATGTTCTGCCAAAGAGATTTCGTCAACACTATATCCTTACAAGGAGAAATACAAAAGAGGCTAGAGGGGAAAGGAGATCAAAGATCTGTTTTTCCAGGTATATGAACATGGGGGAGGAGGTTGAGGAGGGCTATGAGTCGTGGTCGAAATACAATTTGGCCTAATGCCGGTCTCTGAGGACACAAGGTCTTTGAGGCTTTTCAGCCTTCCTCCCCACCCCTTCTCCCACGGCCTAACCTATCTGTCAACTTAGCCTTTCCCTCCCCGCGAATAATGCTGCAGTATGAAGTTATACGCTTTGTCAAATATATTTATGAACTCTGTTCTCACTCCCTCAATTATTAAAACTCATTTATCAATCAATACAAAAAGATGAAGTATTAAAATTATGCATTTTATATAATAATTAAATTTTTAAAATTAGGAAATTTTATCCACCCTGAAGAAATATACTTCCATATCTACTGAAAAATGTTGGTAGATTGGTAGGGGAATTTACATATATGAATATTTAAACCTGGTGGAGTAGTCGGGTTACTATAACACCCTAATGCACTTTCAGATTTTGACATGGACCGATACATGGAACGAAATATATTTTACTCGAGCCGTTATGTGTAGTGAACGGAACCCGACCACTATACCAGGTTTGAATATTCGCATATGTCAATTTCTCTATCATTGTACAGAAATGTTTCAGTGGATAGAATTTCTCTAATGTCTGTCGTCGTTTTTTTTTTTTTTTTACATCATTGTTATTATAAGAGTTTAGGTTATTGAGTGTCGAATTAATAATTGATAATTATTGATGAGTGCACTAAGTGGAGCGCCACTTTTGTTGAACTTTACTAATCAATGTATTCTAGGTGTATTTTAGTTAGGATTAATTAGTTTAATTTCGTTTAGTAAAAAATTTTAAAGTTACTAACAAAGTTCTATTGCATAAAATATTGACATCAAAGCAAGGTCAAGCTAAAAATGTCCTTAATGATTTGTAATTCACTTATATAAGTTAGTGATATTTATTAATTATTATTGTATAAAAAGAATATGTAATATTTATGTGGACATCTCCGGTTGGAAGGTTATGTAATGTTATATTATTATATATTTTCTATTATGCCTAAAAATTTCTGATATTATTATCATTTATATTATTTCTCTTCTTAATTGTTATATATTGTTATGAATTTTATTTTGTCTATAAAATATGTATTTGCGCCTGTCAACAATAAGTTGACAATCAGCAAATGTGATGGCGATAAGGACATGACAGGCATGGGGAAGGAAAGTACTCAGCAAGAATGTTTTCAAAATAAAATTTCAATTTTTTTTTTTTATAATAATAACAATACTTTTTTAATTAATTTTTTTTATAAAATCACATGCTATCACATTAATTATTTTAAAATCGAGATATTAAAACTATCATAAACAAAATTGTTCAGTATTTCGAGCTCAAATTGTTTCAAAACATTCACGAGATCCAAGTGAGCAATTACAGCCGTAAAAGTTAAAAACAGATCATGTCATCCTCTCAAAAAATCTTAACGCACCTTTTAGTAGATTTCTAGGGTTGATTATACACAGTAATTTGAAAGAATTTTAAGCTCAAATTACCTCAAAACATTCACGGAATCTCAACGAATAATTTGAGCCATCAAACTTTTAAACCGATCCTGCCACTCGCTCAAAACAGCGTTCCAAACCTTTTTGCAGATTATTTAAACTCATTCGATTTAATAACGGATCACTTTAGTATATTTATCTCAAATTGTTTCAAAAGACTCAGAGAACCTTAACGAATAATTTCAGCCATTATACTCAAACATTGATACAGCCAATCGCTATAAAAAGCGTTTACATAGCATTTTTTTTTCTTAACCCCATATGATGTGGTGTTGAGAACAGAGTAGTAGTACTATAGCTTTTAGCGGACGAACCAAAGAAATGACCCTCGTTTCGCTTCCATTAGTCGGGTAAAAATTAAATTAAATTAAACTCGTATTTAAAACTAAATACTTGTTGAACCCTGTGAATGATTGGAATGATGTATTTATCAGTGGCCAAATGTTCAGGAATGGGTGCATTTTTTTCACAGTTAATTGCTGTATAAAATCTTAATGTATTATTATTTAAATTAGTATCTAATTTAATCAAAACATGTGTATAAAATAATAAAACTGATTGCCTGTTTCTTTGACACTAATGGGCCTATTTTCATTGTTTTATTTACATTTTGAGAGTAATTCACAATTATCAATTGTATAATCAACCATGAGCACCACTGCTCAGTCTCTGCAGATTACTTAATACTAGTAATGTGGATGAGTGAGAGGCGCTGGGATCTCCTAGAGTCCTGCCTCCCCTTCCACGAGTGGGGAGGGGGAAAAGGCTTGGCTCAAAGTTTTACTGAGTGAATGCATTTTGTAAATATTGTGGAAAAGTGTGTATTAAAGTTGTTATTTTGATTAATCTAGTTTATTTTTGGTAATATACTTTTACTTTTAGTGTTATTATTTTGCTGTTTAATCTACTTTTATTTATTGCTTAGATTATCTTGAGCGTGAATGAGGTACTTTATCACTATTATCCATGTCCTAAAATTTTAAAATTCAATATTACACAACAAAAATGTATATTATAAAATAATAAAATAAAATAAATTATAATTTTTTTTTTAGTAAAGTCTTCGCAATGTGTCTAAAAAAAACTTAACTCTTTTGACTTATAGAATATTAATCATTAACTGTTTTATTTACTCCCAAAATATTCGAAATTCTTAACGAAAACCCTGAATTAAATATTCCCTCATTATTTAAAACATACTAAAAAAGTAAACTACTATAAATGGAGACAATCATAGTATTTTGGGGATCACTCACAGATCCTAGCTAAGTACCTAGTCGGGCGGATGATCCTCGAAAGCCGGTATAACGACTCGCCGTGGCTGGAGGCAGCTGTTAATCTGTCAACAGCTTGTCGCAGGGGCCGGATTAGGGGCTGTGTACACCGACCCTCTCAAGGCTACCCTCATTGTCTCCTGGCTCCAGCTTCTTGGGTTATTGCCTTAGTGAAGTAGCTTTGATTATAATTAGGTGTTAGCAGTATTAACAGTATTCTTGGACTGAATAGGTATGCCAATGTCATTTTCTCAGAAGACTAACAAGAAGAAGTTACAGTCATTGTTTGGACAGATATCATATTATCTTATCTGTCACTGTCATCAATTTCAACAAAATCTTTCTTTAGTGATGCCTCATCCAAAGATATTGGACACATGTCTCTGCATTCGTTCCAATGGGTTTTTCCCGGATTTATTTAAATATTATATACTAATTGATTTATTTTTTTTACTGGAATACTTTATTCCTAATTTAAAAAAAAGGTTAATTTGAGAATGAATTCAAGAGCTATTATACATATGATACAAGAACGGTTTTAAAAATATATTGTATTTGCCAGATATCTAGTGTAGATAGACTGCATGGGATCAAATTGGACAAACCGACATAGTATTTAAGATATATATTTTTTTTAAGTAGAAACAAAGCTTGGTTTATCAGAACCTGAAAATCCTTTATAATGAACTTTTATAGCAATAAAAAAAATTGTTTTTTATTTATTTATGATATTTACAACTGTATTAAGGAAAAAATACATCTAGTAAATGTGATAACAGAAAATAATAACATGAAAACACTTGTATGTACATTAGGAGAACTCGAGGCAATCTTCTTCTCAGACGTCTCGGAGAGTTATCTGGGATCGAATAGAAAGCTAAGTTAGAAACGAGAGGGTTTGGATGGTTCTGAAGTTTATTATGGAAGAATAGGTATCTGGATTGGACCAAATCGGAAACATAAGAAACATTAAGGTAGTAATGGATGATTTTATTAGTGACAAAGTAAGGAGCATTGAGAATTTGACGAAGGATTTTGGATTGTAAGGATTGGATACTTGAGGAATTCGATGGCTTTGTGGATCCCCAGATCTCAACTCCGAAAGTTCAAATAGATCTAATTTTATTCATGTATATGAGTCTTTTGTAATCAATTGAAAGCTTTGGGCGTTTATAGTAGTAAATACTGGAGGAGTCGGAAACCTCGAGCGGTTTCTTGTCGTTTCAGTCTGGTATGAGGTTTTCAAGTTAGACGTTTGTCCAAGTGGAGTAGAAGGTATCGGATCTGTTCAATAAAGATAAGTGCCAAATTCTTAAAGGATACTGTAGGACAGGAAGTCATAGGTTTACGAAAAAAGATAAAGATGATTTGACCGAATTTATTTTAATTCTCCAGTTTTGACACCATTCTTCAAGGTTTGTGATGTGTGATTGGGGAATTTGGGATTAAATTGTCGGTTCATTATTAAATGATAGGACACATAAGTTATCGGCATACGTGGTAATGATATTGTTAGGATGGGTTGGGATTTCAGCTGTATAAAGTATGTAAAAGATAGGACCAATGATACTGCCTTGAGTATATCAGTTAAGTATCAAGGAATAATGAGGAAGCATCTAGGATTTAGGAATTTACAGAGTTTGTAAAACCGTTCTCGGTTGCTAATAATCAAAAATTGAAAATTTATTCTTTATTCTTTATTCTTTATTTATCATAATTTATTCTTTCCTTGAACCTTTAGAAATTTTGTCAAAAACCCCCAAAAAATGTGATAAATTCAAAATAACTACAGAAAATTTAATTTATGAAAAGATTAAAGGAGCAGAGCTTAAAAAGAAAAAATTATAGTTATATATTTTTTTAAATTATAACTATGTTTAAAAAGGAGAAAACTCAAATGTAATGCTGCATCAAATATTATAAGTTAATACGAGTATTCATAATGGAGAATTATAAGAGTAGATGATAAAGATCATTTTCTGGTTTAAAACATTTAATTGATTTATGAGGCTGAAAATTGAGAGAAATTTTCAACTATACTAGGCAGAAGGGAATATCATAATGCACCAACATTTTTTAAGGGGCACAATTTTATGTTTTGTTTTTTTAATTTTTGATGGAGGTGCATTTTAACGGAGTTCGGAACGAAAATTATCAAATCATGATTATTATGGGAATTATTATGGGAGGAGAGTAAGGTTCATGTGTCATGGACCTTGGAGGGGATGGTCACCTCGATGCATTGTACTGAATTGCAACAAATGTAAGCGAATAGTAATTCTTAATGCATACAATTCTTAGTCATTATTACATACCGCAAACCATTATTACCAACACATGTAAACTGTCCTAAAATCTCTCTCTATTATATGTTTTATTATAACATTTTAAAATATGTGTCATTTATGAATATTAATGAAAATAACATTTCTAGGAGCATGAAAACAGTTATTTTATGTATATACGTATAATCCAGAAAACTTACTATTGTCGACATTTACGTTTCATTAAATGAATATGAAGCACTACCTTATCCAGGATTTAATTTTGGGGGGAGGAGGTTCAGCCCGAAAATTTTTTTTCTAATATACATAACGATAGTTAATTTTAAAAAAGAAAGAAATTAACTACCTATATGAAATGGTGTTTAAGTGATTCTTCCTATTAAATGTAATTACACGAACAATAATACTTTAAGAAATAGTTTTTAATATTTTTTTCTATAAAACATGGTTATATTTTACCGTTTTGGGGGAAGAGAAATCAGCTCGAATGCTCCCCCCTCCCCTCCGTAGATCCGCCTGTGGTATGAAGCTGAGCTTGATTTTAGTTTATTTTTAAATGTAAATTTAAAGGTCATGATGCTTGTGTTAAATTAGCTTTTCAAGTTCATTATATGGTGAAATACATTATATAATTCCAGACTAATTGAGATTTATAACGGGTATAATGTCAAAGTATTAGCACCGATATATATTAATATGATATAAGTGCAGAATCTGTCCATTATCAGATTATTTATAGTTAATAATTATATTATAAAATAATAAATTGATACTTTCCGTTCCAATAATTTTATTTTATATTTTAATTTATATGTGTGTATATATATTTTACATAAAATTAAGGGTGTGTAAGCATTTCATAAATATTATATGTTTTCATAATTCTAAGAATAAAAATAATTATCTAAATAAAATTACAGAAAATAATAAAACACATTTTATGTTGAAAGCTTCATTCTATATTTACATTAATGTTTATTTATTACATTTAGGCTAATATCAAGACTAATAAATTTATATTTCATCTACGTATTAAAAATGCTATAAGCCTCATGTTATAGGCAGTATATAATTTACAAAATGTTATGCTTTTTTTCTTACAAAAATCCTATGATCACTTCAATAGCCATTTAAAATCACCTCCACGGCCTTGAAAAACAGTTCCACAAATGCAAAATCAAAATAAATGGCGGCAAGTCAATTCATGTTAGCTTACCTTGAGAACTATTTTGTGTCCTGCTGTGACAATAGGCAACAAGTTCCCTCAAAAACAGATGTTCAGTATCTCGGACCATATTTAGATAAAAAACTCAAAGGAAAATACACATAAAATTAAAAAAAAAAAAAGAACTGACCAGAAGATACAAACAACTGTCACATCTTTTGGACTTCAGATCTCCACTCAACTTAAAAAAAACAAGCGACAATTATATATCAATATACTAAGACCTATTTGGACCCACGGAGCAGAACTTTGAGGTTCCGCAAACCATACACGTAAAAAAAAAATTCAAACCACACAATCCAAAATACTCTGTCAAATCGCCAATGCTGCTTTGTTTATTTCAAATAGCACCATACAAACAGACATGAACACATCATAAGTAAATTATTAGATGCACATCAATTACACACTATCCGAGCCCCCTCGTCCTGTTTCTTATTTCCTCTCTGTTACTTTGGTGGTGAAATGGCAGTGGCAAGAGATCTCCTGTTGAATATGTAAACAAGGACCAAGAATAAAATAAGAGAGAGAAAAAAACGACATTTTCTTTTAGAGATTCAACATTTCACTAGTTTCACATTTTAATTTTGGGTTAGTGATACAAGTATCTTTGCGAATTTTTTTTGGAATGTTGATTCATGTACTAGGAAAAACAAACATAAGGTTATAAAACTTATTTTTTCCATCTTATATTGAATTGGCCTTTGACTGCGTGTCTCACGCGCTGTTACTCCGAAGACTGGAAGAGTACAAATTCCCAGCCCCGCTATGCCGACTGGTCAGAAGCTACCTTAGTGGAAGAACTTTCGTTGTACGAGTTGGTAATGACTATTCGAATATATTCGATACCACATGTGGAGTACCTCAAGGGTCTGTGTTGGTGCCATTACTGTTCGTCGTTTTCACGGCGCCAGTAGTGGTACTTAAACATCCAGAAGCGGTGGTAGTAGCCTATGCTGACGATATCGTAGTCTATGCATCCAGCCTTAACCCAGAGAAAGATCTCATGAAAGCACAGAATGCCACAGTTACCATCGTCAAGGAGCTTGAGAAGATCGGCATACAAGTAAATCCTGATAAGACCGATGCCATAGTGATGTCATTTCAGCAAGGAAAGAAGCCCCTGCCCACTCACTTCACCATTGGTGGAGTGGACCACCGGATCTCCACCTCAGTCCTTTACCTAGGCGTCACTCTGGATAGGCACCTCACCTTTACTAGTCACGTCAACCAGAGGCTCAAGCTAGCTCGGCAAAAGGAGTATGGGCTCTACCACCTCCTAAAGTCGGCGCAGCTCTCGTTGAGACTAAAACTGCAAATCTACAAGGTGGTCATCAGGCCTACGCTGCTCTATGGTGCACCGTTGCTCTGCCACCTGTATAATTCCACGCTCAAGAAACTCCAGAGTTATCAAAACTCCATCCTTCGGCGAATAGTCAGAGGTACCACCCTGAAAAGGGCAAAGAATATAAAGATCCGAGAGGAGCTTCAGCTCCCATCGCTGCCTCAGTTCATAGGCCGAAGGCACATCAAATTTTTCGATGCGCTGAAGGTCTGTGCTAACCCGCTTTTCCAGGAAATTGAACCGCCGCCCAGGCCTGGGAGGTGGCAAGGTAAAGTCTCCTTGGTAGATGTTCTCGCCGAGGGAAGGGGTTTGGACTCTGTAGTTCACACCCACTACCTATAATGTAAATAATAAATTAATGCAGGGCGGTACCTCCACGCCCAGTGGTATAATAAAAGGCCTCTGGCCACAGATGCAAAGTACGCATACAGCGTGCATAGCCCTCTTACCTTAAAATGCTCTTGGGCAATAAAAGGAAATAAAAAAAAAATGTATATATCATTTATATATTGTACTTTGTAATAAAGAAATTCCTGGGAGGTATGAAAAAAAAAATCTTATATTGAATCGAAAAAAATGTCATATCAGAGTAAATTTTGAAATCATCCAGTACAATTGAAATGTAGGCAGAACTTACTTATAATTAAATTCGCTGAACCTTTAAGAAAAATAATTTTGGGCAACTTTATATCGACATGAAACAGAAAACAAAAAAAGGTTCATACACCCGAACGTACAAACGGATTATTTGTTGCGAATAAATGTAACGTATACCATATAATATATAATTATAACAAATATATGGACAGTTAAAAAAAAAAAATGTTTGCGAATAACAAGGTATGTTCTTTAGAATTTTTCCAGTTCTGCTTCCTTCCATTAGTTAATATTTTTTTTTTGTATTATTAATTGAAATTTTTTCGGTTATCTTTTTGAATGTAAAACAATTCGCATAACTAAAATATAGGATTTTGTTTTTCATACTTACTATCTTCTATCAGGAATTTTTTTAGTGTTTTATTATATTTGTGGCCCAAAAGCATTGTAAAAAAAATAGCACCATGTTTTTACAAATGTATACCTGAAGTGATACTTAGAGGTGGTAGAAATTTTCATCTGTTGAGCACATGCAAGTGAATAGCTTTGGGGAATATCTAACAAAGTTTATATTATCTAAGAAACTTAGGTGTTAGGGTTTTGGTTTTAAAATATAAAATCAGATTTTTATTTTATTACAAATACATTTTCAAGTTACAAAAAAAACATTTACTCTTAAAATAACAAATAAAAAAATTCTATATACGGGTCTATCATTTGACAGAATTACTAAGCACCATTTCAATATTTTTGATTATTAATTTTAGTGATATTTCTAGTGAGAAAAGGGATACCTTTTGTTTACAGTTCCATATTTCAACGCTGCAATCACATACTCTGGAATAAACTCACTCTCTCTCAGTACAGATCTTATACATTTTTAACTAGAAATATCAATAAAATGGCACTAATAAAAATTTTGAAATTGGAATTAGTCATTCTGTCAACTGAAAGTTGTACCCGGTTTTTAACAATTGTTTAACCTTACTTAATTCGTTGGCTCTACTGTCCAAGCTGGGCTTCAGTCACTTGTACAATCCGATTCCATGTATCCCGTTTCTGTTCTTGCTGTTTCCATCCAGTTATTCCAATCCTTGCCAGATTCTCCTCTAGGTCATCCAGGTCTTTCATAGACCGTCCTCTTTTTCTTTTCCCGTACAAGTTCTTCTCCCATTATATTCGTTGTCATCCTACCATCTACTATTCTCTGTACATGACCGATCCAGCAAATTCTTCGTGATTTTATGAAGCGTAATATAATCTCATGCCTTATGATTTGTTTTACCATAATTTTTATAAATGTAGATAACATTTTATTTTATTTTTTTATGGCGTTTTTGTTATTTAAAGGTTGGTTAGTATCGGTACTGTCTCTTAACTTTAATTAAAGTTAACTTCATTGGAAACATTTTGATCTAGTGACAGACTTTTACAACCGCTCTATGGCCTTCTATTCTGAATTTTAAAATCCTGATCATTAAATGGAAACACTTTAGTGCTTGAACCATAAAAGTTAGTACCTACTCCTAAGGCCAGAGCCATAAAAAGAGTCAATACACAAAATGCATTGACTAGTTACATCGTTTGACAGTTTAATCTTTTCATTGACTTTACGATTCCAGTAAAGTCCGAATCCAATTATTTCAAAATGTATTCTGTTTTAAAACTTACAAACTATTAAACAGCCTTTCTCTTATTATCTATCGTGAAATCATTTTAAGATTCATAAATAAAAAAAAAAAAATTAAAAGCTGAATATTTGATTCACGCCTGGCATGATTTCGAATGGTTTCAATATTCTGTTTTTAATTCGAAAGTGTTTTTATTTAATGTTGTCTCATGTTTGATTTATTCTGTTATTCCAAGTTTTCCTTCCTTTCGTTATATTCTTGTTTTTCTTTTATTGTATATATGGTAGGTTTGTGTTTCATTTATCCTAAATAATAAACGCCCTTAATTGAGGGAAAATGTATCTTTTTTTCTCAATAAACTATTATTAGTAGTTTTTAATTAAATATATTAGCATTTTAGACTTATGGGTATGAAATCAGCCGGGGTAAAACCGATTCCTGGGAAGGAAGAATGACCTTATTTGATTCCATGGTTTCATCGACACTACTTTATGGAGCCGAGATTTGGAGTTTGAATTACCTGGAAGGCTTAGAGTCGATTTAGACTAAATTTTTGAAGTATTTACATTTCTGGCCCAAATGTACTCCAAATTATATTGTTCGCTTAGAATCTGGACGAACTCCTTTAAAAGTAAAAATGTTGAAGAAAATTATTAATGTTTGTATTAAGCTTCTTTCAATGCCTGAAAACCGACTGACACGCAAATGGCATGTCAGACTCGTTAATTTAGATACAGAAGAGAGGGACTCAGGTTTTAACTGGATCTCACAAATTAAAAAAATAGCAGCAAATAATTATATTGATGAAGACCTAAAACCAAATTACTTGATTACTAATAAAGATATAATTATCGAAAAAGTAAAAAAATCATCTCTACTCTATAGATATTGATAGAGCTCTCAACTCAAAATACAACCCACTTTACAGAACTGTTTGTAGCTTTAACAGCCCTCAGCCGCAAGAATATTTAACTTACCATGTAAATATAAACAAATTGAAACAAGTTAGCCAATTAAGAATTTCAGATACGGAAAAGCTGAAACTTTTTCATAAAAATACCACTTTGATTATAAAAGTGGGGAGAAAATGTGGATGGTGTCAAGAACCCAAAACAATAAACAATTATCTTTAGACAATCTTCTAAATATTAATATTGCGGACAAACTAAATAACATCTATTTCTTTTTGTTAAAAACTGTATATAGGTATTTAGAATGAGGACTATATTATATTATTTTAAGAATAACCATTTAATTATTTATATGTATATAGCTTTGAGAATAACTATTTAGTGTAGTTCTATTTATGTAGTATTGGGAATGAAAGGGAGAAGAGGAGAAGGAGAGTGGGAAAAGGAAGAAAAGAGAAAAGGTCTAATTCGATACATTATTGAATCATTAATTAATTTTCAGATATACACTTTTTTATATTGTTTTGGGTTTAATAAATAATTTTCTATTTGTTTATTTATTCTATTTACTTATTGGGAATATAATATATATATCAAGGATCGTTTATTTGATTTTCCTTCATGCTCCATGCCTTAAAGACATACTACATGAATTACATTTGTTTACAATTTTTTTTTTTCTAGTTTCACATGATATACATTTTTAGTTGAAATTTATATACATTAACAAACAAAAATACAAAAGAATAAACACACAAAAATTCAATCAGAAAATTAAATATTAAACACACAAAGTCAATCCAACAAAGCCAAAAAGAAATCACCCACGCTGCCCATCCCTGGTTAGTAAGTCGAAGTCGATCGATCTAATAAATCTAAGAAAGTCTTTCTTGAATTCAGTAAATAACTTTTGTTCCGTCTCAGGCCAATTTCCTCTTTTGATAATTATGCTTTTTATTAACTCAAATCGCTGTCTGTCAAATCGTTTACATTCATATATTATATGTTTAAAATTTTGAACCTGTCCGTCTTCATCACATAAGTCTGTTTGTATAATGTTGAATCTTTTAAGATATTGTTTTGTATTCCCATGTTCCGTAAGTACTTGCGTAAGTTTGTAGTCATTACTGTGAATGTGTCTGTAATTGTGAATTGAAATGTGTGGTATAAATCTGTGTAAGCTTGGTGACTTAGCTGAGGTCACTCATATGTGATCCCATCTTTTGATGAAATCCAACTTTAAATTCATATTAATATACGATAAAGGAGCTTGATGATACGATGGCGGCAAATCGCTTTTAGCTGCTTCTTTTGCAAGGCAATCGGTTTGTTGGCCTCAATCCCACAATGTGCTTTTACCCATTTTAGAGTCACTACTTTCCCTACAGTTCTCATCATTAACAATTTGTTTCTAATTTGGTCAGTCAAGTAATCATGAATGTCCCAATTATTAACAGAGTCTAGCAGAACTTTATATATATATATATATATATATATATATATATATATATATTATATATATATATATATATATATATATATATATATATATATATATATATATATATACATATTTTATTTTGTTTGTTTTTTTTCTCTTTCGATTCGTTGTATTATTGGATTATATTGCGAGATTATAATAAGCAATAAGAATTTACATATGTATACGTATTTATATCTTTATTTATTTATGATTTGTTTATGCTTTCATTGCCATTTAATACTAACACCAAGTGGGCCAAACTCCATGACTAAATGATTTACATAATAGCCAATAAAAAAAAAAAAAAAGACTTAGGGGTATGAAATACTCATTTTCGATTTCTATCAATTGATTTGTTAAATATTCGTTATAACTCTCATAATCAACTCATCAACTGAATCATAATCCTCTTATATGATTTTATCGTACTATTATATAATAAAAATAAAAATACCTATCTAAAACACTATAAACAGGCTTGTATAGACTTATTTGATTCAATTATTGACTTAATTAACTTTTGCAAAAAAAAAATAAATAAATAAACGCGTTTTGGTAAATGCTTTGATTTCAAGGTATCTTTGTGCAAGCTCTTGCACTAAAACTTTGATTAAGCGTCACTCGTTTAACTAGTGTCTGATAATCGTGAGTACAGTAGAACTTGAATTTTTGGGGCTTTTAAAGTCATTATCTCGATGACGCGGCTGAGAGAAAACACTGGGATCTCTTAGATCCTCGCCTCTCCTCTACACGTTTGGAAAAGGGCTGGACTCGGAGCTCCCTTGGCTGATTGTAAATATTTTAAATAAGGATGACTGTTAGTTTTGTTTTCGTTCGTTTGTTTTTTTCTATTTATACGTTTCTAATAATTTATTATTAATAATATTTATTTATTTAATTTTTTCCTTTAAGAATTGTCTGTATTATATCACTTCAAGTTACGTTTCGTAGTTTTTATTACAGTTTATACCTTTTATGTTTATATATACATTTTCTTTTATATACATATTTTATGTATTTAATTTTTTTATTTTATTTTATTATATTGTAAATATGGTATGAATGTGCCTTACAGCTCTAATAATCAGTACCCTAAAAAGTGTGTTAAAATTTATTATACTTTACTAAAAATATTATTAAAAAAGTCATCGTATTAGTCACAGGCGGATTTACGGGAGAGAGAGGGCTTTCGGGCTGAAGCCCTCCCCTCCCCCCCCCAAAATGGTCAAATATAACCATGTTTTATGGTAAAAAATATTAAAAAATTAAGTCTTAAAGTATTATTGCTCGTTTAATTACATTTAATATGGCTTCAAGAATCACTTAAACACCATTCTATGTAGGTAGTTAGAATCTTTCTGTTTTTCCAAAGAAAGTATCGATATATATATGAAAAAAAAATCTAATGGGCCCCCCCCCAAAAATTAAATACTGGATCCGCTAGCGGTATCAGTATTTCAAAGAAAATTATACCAAAAAAAGTAAAAAAAGAAATATTTCGTAACTTACAATAGTTCTAAATATAATTAAATAACATACTATTTTATAAGGTAAAAATAATTCGAGAAAGTCAAATTAGTTATTGAAATAACATACTTACGGAAGTTACTTAATTTATAAGCTCAAGGTATCAGAATTATTCAGAGATATTCAGCATGTGAATTAATTAACTTAGGACGTTTTGTCTTAACACCCACAATCCAAATAACTATAAAAACGCAACCTATGAGGACTCTCTGGTAACTAAAGAAGACTAATGAAAATGACCGATTCATTCCAGCAAAGCCATTATAACTTACATACCAAATAATTAATATTAGTTTTCTACTGTAAATTATATCACTCCTTGCAGTCCACCTTTCGCCCTTCAACGTGGGGGTGCTTCTATCCATTCTTATTTATTGGTATATATGTACACTCATAATAACTCCAATCCAATAGTGATCCCAAAAGACAATGGCGAAAAGATTTTCTCACCAATAATTAATCATAAAAAAAATCTAAGTTAATGTCAAGTAAATCGAAAAAGCAAATTTAAAATATCCCACTGATTTCATAAGTCCGCGGTACAGTGTTTGTATGATAAAAGAATAATGTTATTGTATTTAAAAAGAATAATGAATAAATATAATAAACTTTCTTTTTTTTATTTATATTAAATTAGAGTCCATTGGTTGAAATGTATAGGTAAGATATTTTTCTAATGGCATTTCCGTAATCCGTCTATTCGCTTAACTGTCACTTCCTTGCTCCCATTGGTTATGGTCAATCAAAGTTTTACTTTAGTACATACATATATATCTAATCCAGAGCAATATGCCTTTAAACAATATTCGTCTTCTATTATTATTTACCATCCATAATGTTTTGCTGATAAGCTCCAGTTTTTTCTTTCATTTGTAAAAGTTACTTTTTTTTTTTTTAAGATTGGATAGCTTGTGAGGGGGTACTTTTTTTTCGGGATTGCTTTGCTGTCGGGGTGTAGAGTGTTTTCTGTGAGGGGTAGGGCTCAAGTACTGATAGTGTATTGAAGGGGGGGCTAAAATTGAACATCCTGGAACACCTGCTTCATGTGAGGGTACGAAATCAACGTAAGCATCATGAGAAGTGATACGAGCTGCGATGGTTATTCTAAACAATAATTTATATACTAGTTCCTTCAGGCTTAACAATTGATAAAATATAAATTAAATAAATTATTTTCCATTTTCTTAATGACAACAACAACGAATTAGGTCCGCTTCAAGTGTAATGCTTAACTCTAGGACTTTATTTAAAGCTCAATTGACGGCTGAAAAAGTCGTTTTTGTTATATCAGCAAAGAATTGACTCTGTGACAGAGAGGCACTCTTCCACTTAATCTGGTGAATAGGTATTTGATATCCCGTAAATAATGGGAAATTTTTAAATAAGTATTGCAATCTTAAAGAATTCATACTTATATATACTATGGTACTATTCCACAAAAAAAGAAATTTTTTGTTTTGTATTCATTTGTTTCTTGTTTTAAACTATCCGAGTCCTATGATTATTCTATATCAAAACTAAACTTCATCAATCTAATAGTGCAGATTAATAATCATGGATGTTTTTCTAAAAGTGGATACACTTAGGGCAAGAGGGATTGGTAAAAAATAACAAACGTAATCCATGTTTCTATGCAATTATAAAATTGTGGAGTAGGGTATTTCTATTTTATTTCTGCAATTAAAGATTTAGTTGATGAGGAATGTACAATTAAATCAAGACATAAACGATTAATAAATACACTAGGAACAAACAATATGAGACCACAGTTTTGCATTTTAATTGCTTTAAATAAATATAATTATAATTATAATAATTTAATTAAAATGATATATTACCAGTCTAATTGTTTAGAAAAGTTGTAAATATTTTTTCATGAATTCTTTAAAAGAAATTTGGAACAAAAATGATTTAATTTTGAATGATGTTATGAACATGGCATTTTGTTGTGAAGTAGTAATTGATTAATTGTGAATAATAAAAATTCCAATTTTTGCGTCACTTTTAACAATTCAATGACTGTTATATAATTACTCTAAATATTAAAAATGAATTTCTAAATCAATTATTATCCACATATATTTTTTAATATTGTCAGGTCATTCATTTGAAGACACATTATAGTTATGTTATTAACGAAAATTGTTTTTGCTATTAATTTTCATTGATAAATGTGTTGTTTAGTACCAGTTAGCTTAATGAATGGTAAAAAGAACGGTAGTAATATGACTGTTAGAAGCAATGACGTGAATTAGTGAGTTAGTATTTAATAAATTTTGGGGATTACCCAGTCAATATTTCTTTTTCAATTATTTTTTTTCGCTTTTTTAATAATTATCTCTTTTATTTTATTTATGATAGCAACTCTTTCATTAAAATATGTGTCTATAATCAATGTTCCGAGAAAAACCTAACCTTAAAATCTGAAATGACCACTTCAATCGTCTACAATTTTATAAATTGCCTTGTATCTTTAACCTCTTTTATTCCATATAATCGGAGTATTGGGGGAGGATTATCACTATCTTTCTTTATTCTCAATTTTATTGATTTAGTTGTACTTTACAATACTTATGTCAATAAAACATCTAATTGTAGTTATTTTGGAGCGTGTTTCTAAGATTTAAAGTACCATATTAACAAATAGCAATAAACTGATAGTTAACTGCAAGACTCTTGCGCAAGACCATGACTAAGTGCGCAAGACCAAGACCAAGACCAAGAATAAGTGCGCAAGACCAAGACCAAGGTTCGTTGACGCAAGACCAAGACGAGACCGAGGCGGTCTTGGTCTTGGTCTTGCGTTGGGCAACACTAGTTGGAATGCTGAATTAATACTCTTCTAAACCATATCAGTTTCTAGATTATAAATTCTAGATTTTATTCCTTTTTAAATTATAAATTAAGAAGAGTAAGCTGGTTGGGGTGGTCACTCAAATTAAAATGGCAAAAATAAATAATTTTATTTATTAAAATAAATGAAAAATATTAAATAATAATAAATAATAAAATTATTTATTTTTGCTATTTTAATTTGACTTATCACCCCAACCACCATTCCTTTCAATTATTCACTACAGTCAACGATAAATCCACAATTATAAATTAAGAAAAAATTTCTCTATCATTTTGATTTTATATCTTTATTTCCAATTAGTTTACGTAGGTCGGTTTTGTACTATTTCGTGTAGCATATAAAACCCCAAATCCCTGATAATTTGTGTGTAGATTTTACACTTCTTTTTTTTTACAATTTTTCGTATAGCAAAATTAAATATAATTTCTCTTTCATTATAAACATTTATTTTGCCCATTTTGCTGGAAGCTCATATCATAAGTTTTTGTAATTTATGATACATTATAACTTTTTTATTACAATAGTCAATACTTTTATGTTATTTTACACAAAATGAAAATAAAATTATTGATATAAGAGCCTTTCAGTTGACGGAATGATTGACTCTATTTTCAACATTTTTTAAGGAAGTCATTTTACTGTCTTTCTAATTGGAAAATGTATATTATCTATACATACAGTGAGTAAGTTTATTCCAGAATAGATGGTTGTGGTGTTGAAATATAGAATTGTGAATAAAGGTATACATCTTTCCACTAGAAAGACCACTAAAATTAATAATAAAAAGTGTTGAAATTGGAGTTAGTCATTCTGTCAATTGATGAGATCACATATATAATACTCTGAAATTCCGGGGAAAAATAAATAACATAACTTTTTTATATAATTATGTAAACTATTTTCTTTCGCAGCTCATATGGGCCATTGGACCTACCAGCGGGATATGTGTCCAATATTTTTCGATGTAATATCACCAAAACAAATTTGGTTGAAATCGACGACCCACTGACTACAGCAGCCCGTTTAAGTTGATCATATATTTCTATTCTTAATTTAAATATTATATTTATAATCTGTATATAATATATTCATATGTAATATTATCTTAATTATATATTGATATCATATTATTTACATTTTTTTTTCATAGCCCCTTTTTATTTATTTTTGTCTTAAATCCTTGGATTTTCATTGTCTTCATTATAGTCCTTTTACTGCTTAAAAGCATTGTAAGGTGTATTTTTTCTCATTTCTGAGTATTTTGTTCTACATCTTTAATATAAAAGCTGATGGGGCTCACCTCATGCTTGAATTGACCTTATCCTCTAGAGCTTACAACTAAATTAATAAAATATCTATCTCATGTGAGTTGTTCCCAACGTTTTGAAGTTTTGGCTGGTAATAAGTTGTTGAAAAGAGGGTTTGCCAATTGTTGGTGTTTTTCGAAAAATATTTTTTTTTCGTTTTGCAAGAAATTCTTTTATTTACCACAATATGGGAGAATTGGAAAGTTGTAAAAAAAAAAAAAAAAAAAAAAAAAGAAAATGTAATCTTTGTAAATCTTAAATATATATAATTATTGGCATGAACTGATAAACTTTGCCATCTAGGAGAACCAAATTGTTGTTATTATTAAATAAATTCTATTCCCTCGAAAATCTCAAACATCAGCAAATAATGCGGTATATAAAATAAGGTAAGGCAGATATCTTGGTAAACCCCCTTAACCACAGACTCCTGACAATGGGAGTGTACCCCATTGGATAGGTGACAGTGGTGGATGTGCCTTGTTGATCGGAATCGCGACGAGGACTAGGGAATTTACTTAGCCGGAGCATGGACACCTTTCTGATGGCTTGGCTTTGTGCTGTCAGCGACACCCCTGCCTGAAAAATCATCCCCCGCCAATCTATCTCCTCCCACCTTCTCCTTCGGAATATATTGCTCCCTCCACCAATCAGCGCCATGCAATTTGTCTTTATCTTATGCACTTGTTTATTCCTTTTTTCTGCCTATACAGAATGTGATTCTATTTCACTTTGTTGGGGAATTAATTTTAGTATCTTATAGTTCTAATACCTTCATCATTGTTTATTCTCTTCTTAATGCAGAGAAAAAAGTATTAAGAAGTAATAAAACCTAACACGCTTAAATGAAATCGGGGTCGGTATTGTTGCAACTTGACATACTTATTTGAACTCTGCCTTGGATACTCCCAACCAAGGTTAGGGAAGCAATCACTGCCATTGAGATCCAATTGAGACTGAGTGACACTCTAATGAATTATATGTTATTTATAAACCACTGAAATATGGCATATAACATATAGTCAAAAGTATGATGATATGTATTATAATATACAAGCAAATAGTAAAATAACGTAATAAATATATATTGCTAGATGGCCCGTGCGAATAATTCTCAGAAAATTTTTTAAAGTGAAGAAATAGCAAAACAATATGGAAATAAGTAGATCCTATGTATTATGCAAGGAAAGAATTAATATTTTTTTCCTTGGTCGATTAAAATATTCCATTTAATATAATGGACCAAAATACTTATACAAATTGGACCTATTTTTAAACGCTTACTGGAAAGATAATAAAAGTAATAAAGACAAAATCATACCCCGATCATGGGATTTTCTAAATTATAAAAAAAAAATGTAAGAACAAACAAATGCCTTCATGAAAGATAAATTTAATATATCAGCCGGAAAAAAAAGTTTAGTAGACTATTCTACTCATAAATGCAATATCTTTAAACAGGAAGACATTATTAAGTAAAAGCTAATGGACTGTATCTTTGTTAATAATTGTTCGATTTTTTTGTAGGTAGTTTAATAATCTTTCTAATTATTATGGGTACAATCGAGAAAAAAAATCACACTTTTTGAGTTATTCGCAAATTAAGTTTCTTTTCCTTCAAAACTTTTTTCCCAGATATTTCGGGGGGATAGGACAATTTTTCGCATGTGAAGGAGAACAATATCTTGATGAGTATCAATCATTGGATTTGATGAAGAATTGACGAAGTCATGGCGTACCGAAAAAAACACCTTTTAGAAATAATATATATGATTGATAAATTTAAAAAATCATGAAAAATTAATGATATCACTATTTACGTTTTTCATATTTATGATTTTTATATCATTTTTAAATTTACATAAATTTCAAATAGAGACATTTAAAATAGGCACTCACAAGAGTAGTTTAGCTTTTCTTTTTTAATAAATGATGATTTTAGTGCAAAACTATACATGGATTTTTTCAGTATGAGAACGTCATTTAATAAAAGATCTATATTTTTTTCTTTTTAACTTCATTTATTTTTTTAGGGTGCCTTCAAACATTAAACCGCCCCGAGCCCTAAATGGTCTGGATAGTGTTAGTTTCTGACAGCTAGTTTAGAAATGTTTATTTGTCGATAAATCAAATTCCACAAAATACTTCTAGTTGTGTTCCGCGATCATGGGTTTTATTTTATATTCCGAAAATCTTATATTCCATACTAATTTTCTATCTGAAATAAAACGGTTCTTAGAAATATCGAAGATTATATTCATTATTGAGGAAACTAAACTAACGAAATTTTCTTTATTTAGAATGAAACTTTTTTTTATCATTTGAAGTATAGTCGGTAAAAGGTAATAATTTAATAAATATTTAGTCAGATACTTATTTATATAAAAATTAAAGTGTAATTTTAAATATTAATCAAATTCCTACGCCTAAATTTAATTCAATTAATCGAAATATTCGTAACGCATGCCTGTTGAACCTAAACATGCTCAGGACCGAATTTTGGCCACATGTGCAACATAAATTTTTACTTTCACTTATGTATATATGTAATATGTAGTAAGGGTAAGTACTGCGATCGAGGAAATTTTTGAATCTGAGTTTTCAACGGAAATAGACGTTTTGAGGTACCCTGAGTCAAAATGACTAAGTCCCGAAAAATGGTCTGTGTGTCTGTATGTTTGTATGTTAGCAGTCTAGCTCAAAAACGAAAAGTCCTACAAAACTGATATTACGTATTTGAGATAGGTATATGCCATAGATGTGACAGCAACTTTTTCCTTACAATCGGCTTACCGGAAGTGCCACTTTATATCAACGCTGAAACACATTTTTATAATTTTTTTAAAAACGGTTCCAACGATTTTGATTAAACTTGGTGTATCAATGTATAATGAAGTAATCTTTAATACCAATTAGGTTTTATTCTCATTGATGTCGCTTTACAGGACTTAAATACCCAATGTTCATATACACCTCCTCTAAAGTACCTTTAATATGGTTTATATTGAAAAGTTAATCATTTCAAATTATTCAGAGTTACAAAAAAATGCTAAATATAACTTTGGAAAGAATTTGATAGGTTAATAAAGGAGAAAAAAATAAAAATGCAGAAAAACCTGCGTTGCTATAGACAGAAGCGCCTAAACGAATGTACTTATTTCAATGAAATTTCGCTAAAGTCATTTTCTTGGCACCATTTAAATTTATCTATATAACATACTTCAACGAAAAGAAGCTTGAAAAAAAGTTACGAGGGATGGTAAAATTAAATTCCGAATAACTCAAAAAGTATACCCTTTTTTGTTGATATTGTATTGGTTTTTTTAAAGTTTACAGAATTTTCTAAAAAACAAAAAAAATCGTTAAAATCGGACAATTAGGTAGGTGGTAGGCTACGCACCGGGTTCAAGGACAAAGACTAATTATTTGTGTTCCATGGATTATGGCTCCCCAATGTCAGAGGTGCAAGAAGATATGGATCAAACCTCTGAGTATGGTACATGAAGTATAATTTTCACTCTCACATGTCAGGAGATGGGTTGATTTTGGGCAGCGTGGATTTTTTTCGCCGAGGAATTATACAAATTTTCATTCAATAGCACTACTTATTGCTCAAATTGTGTAACTTTAATTTACATTTATTCTAAAGTTTAAATTGTATTATTATATCAACATAAAAAAAAAAACATTTCCCTTATAAAATTTTAGTTTAAAATCCTTATTTTGTATTAGGTGAGTAGGATGTAACAGGGGCGTTAATGTAATTAACTAAACAGTTGTATAATTTGTAAAGTAATCGCCGAGGTCCTGTTATCTCCTACTATCCTAATGTTAAAATAAAATAAAATATGAAAGTCACTTTATGTTGCACTTCACAATTAGACGTATTCAATAATTTATATTAATATGATTTTGTTTCCATCACATGATATGTTCTATAATAGATCTATAATCTTTCATCCTCAACAAAAATTTATGAAAACATTACATTATCAAGATTTGAATACATTAGCTCCTCACGGTGGAACTCAACCACAGATTTTCCTCATTTTAGAAGCATTTACGCAAGTAACAAGGTTGCCTGATAGGTTTTGCGGCAAGCCTTGGTAGCATCTAGTTCTAAACTGATGGAACTCGCTAACAAGCTTCCGTTGAAGACGTCATTACTGTTGCAACGCTGTTCTCTTGTAATTCGTACCATAACACTCAGAGCTCATAGTGTCATTACATACAAATAACAAAAAAATATGTTTTGTCCAGCTACAGAAGGAATCATATGAGTAACTATAAGTTATCTTTGATCTATAGTACAGTTCATTAATTCATGATTATAATCTACACCACTAGACCAAAATATCCTTGAGAGAGATTATAGAGTCTCTTATAGATTCTTTTTTAATTAATTCTTAAGATGGAAGTATATACATTCTTTTACTGTTAACCTTACAAGTAGCTTAGTTAAAGTAGCTCTAGTCGTTAGCTTAATTATATAGCTAGCTAGTCGTTAATCTAGTCGTTAAAGCTAGTCGTCGTAAAGTAAATAGCTAGTCGTTATCTTCATTTGGTATTGAAATGCGAACCCAGAGATATCCTTTACTCTAAGCTAAATAGAAGGTAAAAATCCTCGAGTAAAATAGTATTTGCCGACGAAGACATTTGCAAACGGCTATCCCGTCAAACATTGAAATCAAGAATCTATTGATTTAGTGGCATTTATGGAAAACGTACCATTTACTAATAGCTTTGTAAATTCAGTATGGCCAGTCTGTGGTGTATTGTATCGCATTGTATTGTCTGTGGTGTATATATATACATATAATAATAATAAATAGTTTATTTGCTATAACTCATTCCAAGTTTACATTTCGGGAAACTATCCCCATCTTCAGAACTTTATTCACATCTTCACATAAGCAGACAATAGCTGAAACCTCATGTGTTCTTTGTCATAATTTAAATTTTGTATTATATATAAAAGTAATATCTGGGCCATCACATTTACTGGACTAATAATTGGCTGGAATAATGCAGACACCTAGTTGTTAGTAAATTAAACAACCTTCTAAAAAAAAAAATGTACTTACATTTGTCAATTTTTTTTTTTTTGTAAAGGAGCGCATTATTTATGGTTGCGGCATATTTTATGAGCAAAACTGAGATACAACTAAATTAGTTTTTTGTTGTTTGTTTTTGCTTTTAGATACCCAGAAAATTATATATTCAAATTGATGTTGTAAGTTTAAGATTGATTTACTGATGGACTGCACTGACGAATTTATAAAAATTCTGAAATCTTACGTTCGATCCCGATAAGTGTAAGGGGAACAGTGATTAAAGTGAAGGGTAGACTAACCTAACCTAGAATAATCTAAAGAAGGATAGTTCACCTAGATCTCACAAGAAATGGACATTTTTATTTAAAATAAATAATTTTCCCTCTCCCTAATTTATGTATTTATAAATCTTCTTCAGATATTTTATTAAATTATCAAATAGCAATAATATATTTTAAAAATGGAAAATTTACACATTTCCTAATAAGAAAATCCTACGCGGAACGCTTCTCACAAGTTTCATCTACCACCCATATTTTCATAAATAAGTATTTTCAAACAAACCGAAGGAAAGTAGAAATTATAGTATTTACAATATGTTATTGATAAGAATTAATTATATGTTTTTCAAAGTCGTCTAATGTATTATATTTATGATTCTGTCCCCATTTTCTTTTACTACTCTATATTTCAATTAGTTAAATTTAATTAATTTAATTTTAATAAATTGTTAATTGCCACAAAATATTTTTAGCCCGAAAAGAGTGCCACTGACACAGAAGAAATTCCATTGTGGGTATTTTTATTTATTTAATCATTTGTATATCTGAAAATTTTAATGTGTATTGGCGTTGAAAACTTGGAATAGAAAATTTTCACGATTGCAATACTTTCTATATATTTCATTTATGTATAAGTGAAAGTAAAAATTAATCTTCAAATATTGTGTATGAGTTTTTTTAGTTATTTTCTATTTATCCCTACATATTTATTATTTCAGCAATATTTTCCTTTTGTGTTTTTATATAGTTGAGATGTTAATTGCCTTACTCCTGTCAAAATGATTTTCGGGTATTAGAACGATATCATGATTCTTGGAAATTTATGGCTCATTTCTGATTAACGTTGGATTACGAGGTCTTGGTTTGAAGATAAATCCTACAATAAACCACTAGTGCCACACGACATCAAGAAATATAGTAGTTGCGTATTGTTATTCTTCTGATGCTTCATCAATGTAGTCAGTAGCTCTTCGTGATTTAAGTATTGTGATAACCGAATTTAAGGCCTAGTATTATTGTTTGTTTATTTTTTTTTTTTTGCTAATATGAAAACTTTTCTTGACCGCGTTATTTTTTTTGAAAATCAATATTGTTAAAGATTATAATGGAAATTAAAAAAAATAAAAGATGTAGAGCTCTCTCAAGCGAAATCTTTCGTTGGGTAGTAACGTTGACTAAGGCACACTTTGTCAAATGCAATCGAGAGACAGGAGAGGGCTTTCATTTGGGCAGGACTATTTGCAGACAAAAAACTAGCCGTGAGAGGGCTTTGAGTAGATCCTATTAACCAGGACCTGAGAGGTGAATAGGTGGCGCCCATTGTGTGTGAGTGGTGAGTGGGGCGCCGAGCACCGACTCCTAAACAGCGCCCTTTATATCTTTCCAGAATCCGTTTTCCTCGTCCGTCAACGCCTCTCCTTCCATTTTATTCCTGGCCACTTACATATTTTACGGCGAGAATTCCCAATGTGAACGCAACCTGAAAGGAGTTCCAGTTCCGCCACGTACAGCAGGTTTCCTCAAGTACGAGCTTATTCTTTTAATAAAGTTCCATAATGGTTGTAATCGGCTGGAATTTAAATTTTGTGAATTTTTATATATGATATTTATAGCAAGTGAAATGATTTTTTTTTTAATCAGTAGAATAGTATTAGAGTTTTTACTGTGTAGAACGCCTAAAATCGTCTGGCATGACCGTAAAAAAAAATAAATCGTATTTTAATGTTTTTGTTCTTTAGTTGGGAAGTTTTAGCTAATTAATTATATTATTATTACAATGGGGCTACGGTCCTGCAAGAACCCAGGCCTCCTCTATTACAGCAAACCTATCTCCACGGACTTGTGCTACTTCCCTCCATCTTCTAACGCCCAACCACCTCAGATCGTCCTCAACATCCTCCAGCCATCTGATCCGAGGGCGCTCTCTACTTCTTTTGCCATCCGGTTTCTCATGCTGCATCTTGTTTGGCATTCTTTGGTCTGGCACTCTTTCCACATAACCTAACCATCTGTTTCTGACTCATTTTATGAATGCTACATTATCAGGTTCACCATAGAATTCCCGCATCTCCTCATTCTTTCTTCTTCTCCAAATCCCATTCTCAATGATTCCGCCCAATATCCTTCTCAATACTTTCCTCTCCCAGGAGTTGAGCGTGCATTCTGAGTTTTTAGTAAGATACATAATAACTGGTCTTACTATGGTTTTGTATATGAGAATTTTGATTCTTTTAAAGAGTGATCTGAACTTCAATCCTCTTTGCAGTGAGAAATAGCATATATTTCCTGCTGCAATCCTGGCTTCTATTTCATTCTCTACTTTATTATTGCAGATGACCAGGCTTCCAAGGTACATGTACTGGTCAACAGACCTAAACTTGTGATCCCTTAATGCTTTTTCTGTATTCATTTCCTTTTTCCTTTTTGTGTTTTTCAAATACACCGTCTTATTTTCGTTAACTCTAAGGCCCAGTTTAGATGCTGTTTCTTCGAATTCCTGGAAAGTTCCTGATAATGCTGCTTGGGTTTTAGAGATAATGGCAACATCATCGGCTTATGCCAGATGTTGGGACTTATAATTAATTATAAGCTTTGCAAAATGCAAAGATAAATTTAAGTACTCGATAAAGCAAACCAATTGTTATTTAAGAAATGTGTTGGCTCAGATATTAGTTTTTAAATTAATTGTGAAATATAATACTGACAAAGGAGCACACCAAATGGAAAGTGAATTGTAACAGGATGCGACAAATAGCTCTGAGGATGGAAAAATAATCCCAAAACGTAAATGTGATTAATAAGTGAAAAATACAATAATTACCTATAGCAAAGGAAGTTTTATTTGCCAATCTCATAATTAAAATCTTATATCATTGTATTAACAATTAAATACGAATAAGTAACTTTAGGTATATTGTTGTTGGCGCGTATTATTCCTTTGTTTAATATACATTCCTGTTAAATCGCGTTTATGGTGAGGGAGAGTTTTAAAAATCGTTTTTATGGCTCGCTTATATTGTTCGTTGCGGCTTAAGATAAATTAAGTATTACTTGATATCTATGATATGGTCCGAAGTTTCGGAAAACATTTTTTTTTCTATATAATTTCTTATACCTATGTTTTTAGAACTTTAAATTGATGATATATTTCGCGAATACTAGGTTTTTTTGGAGTACTTAACTTAAATTGAAGTGGGTTGCCATTTTGTCAATCAATTATGTATGAGAACTAAAAGCGAAAATTAATCTATGTTCCCGAGTATCGAGCCTAATTCCCAGTGTACATGTAATTTCACTTTGCGAAATACAATTATAGTATGGGATTTCATTGGTTTCCTGCTTCTCGTTACGGAGAAACATATCAATCATAATAATTGGATAAATGTCAAAGATTTTATGTAGAAGATCTCAATACCATATAATTATTTAAAATTTGATGAGATTTATAAAATTTTATGTTACGAAATACCTCCCCCTAATAATTGACCAGAACAACGCAGACTTCCGAATTTAGACCTTTTTTAATAAGATTTAAAAGATACAATATTTGATCAATTCTTTATAACTTCGTTTTATCAATTTTGGATTTTAAGAACCCAATTTACATATATGACTTTAAATGCATTTCATTGTTATTGTGTGAAGAGTTTTTAGTATGCCTTCACATTTATGAAAAATAAATCTGAATGTATTTCCATTTATCAACACTAGTTTTCTTATTAATTAAAATATTAAATTTCAATATCGTAGTCATGTCATTCATTTGTAGACATGCAAATTCAATAATTCGCATAACTTGAACATGAAAAATTGTCAAGGAAGAAGAACATCTATCAACTAAATTTTATAAGAATATTAATTCCTCCTTAATAGTAATGATTGAGTTTGCTTTAAGTTTATAAGTGAAAGTGAGAAGTACCTTTTATTTTATGTAGCTCTATCGCCTCATAGTAAGATCATCTTGTTTTAAATAGATTTATAAAATAAAGGTTACTAAAGCCCACCTTACACGAACAATATTATTGAGTTAATATCGAATATATTGACCGTATGAGAGATATATTCTAACAATTATATTCACTTATGTTCGATGTATACAACCTTCAAGAATATTGTTTCAATATTATTGACTCAATAATATTGACCGTGTAAGGTGGGATTAAAAGCAGTTTAAATCCATGTGGAGTACTGTTATTATTATATTATTAATAATAACTACAATTAGTATCATATTTATCATACAATATAATATAATATACTACTAACTAAATTAATAAAACTACAATAAATAACCAAAAAACGTTATGAGAATTTATTAAACCAGGAAACAGGAAATACATTCTTAACCAGGGAAAAGGCGAGGAAATGAGAAGATATCCCAAAGTGAAGGAAGAAGAGAGTGACGGATTAGATGGAATAAGAGGTACATTAGGGTGGGGGGATGGTAAGTGGTATTTTGGCGGGTAGGAAGAAGTCAGGACACGTCTTGGGGCCCGTCCTCCGGCTAATGCTCACTGGCCATCCTCTTTTCCTTCCAATGGCCACCCCAAATAAGTTTTCCAAAAGAAGAAAGAGACCTCGAATTCGCTGGATAATTAGGGATCATTGGATCAATGCCGAAATAATCAATTACAAACCAAAATTACATGCAGTGAAATAAATAGTAAATTTTAACTAGATAATTCACTCTCATACAGACTGAATGCTGGACATGAACATGTTTTTAAAGGTTTTATAACTCCTTTATAATTGTTAACACCACTGCGAAATTACGAATTTCCCAATGGTCGAAACATGGTCTAAATGATTAAAATGATCTTTAATTCCTGCAATTAGAGTGCTACCAGAGGGTAGTTTTTCAACAAGTGTTTTCATGTGATTTTATTTCTGTGTACACATTTACTTGATGTATTTTTTCTTAATACAGTAAATATCATAAATAAATTAAAAAAATCCTGCAATAATTATAAATATTTTATGTAATACTAGAATATTTTTTTCAATATTTAACTACAAAATTTCACTGGATTTAGGAAAATATTGTGTTTCTAAACAACTTTATAATTGATTTGTTTTAAATAAGTAAACATTTCAGAAATATAATGGCTTTAATTGGAGCTTTCTTTTTTCTTTCAAAGGTATTTAAACCCAGATAAAATTCAAGAAATGTCAAATTAAGTATGTACAATGCTATGATAAAGTCAGTTCTAATACATGAATGTGATACCTGGCCTCTAACCAGCACTATAGAAAAAAGTGTTGAAAGATTTGAGAAACCGTTCCCCGCACAATAACCGGAGCGATCTGGGATCGGATTACTGACATATGGAGAAGAAAGAACAATAAAACTGGTTATAGAAATTGGTCAATCAATATCTCATGACATGAAGACACGGAAGAAGGGTGGGGCATGTAGCTCGTTGCCTCTACGTAAAAATGAGTGCCTCAATAGAAGGACAAAAAAACACGTGGAAGGCCAAAAAGCAGATGGATAGATAGAATCAACAAGTGGCAATAGAGCTGCGTACAGATAAATTGAAAGAAATATCCCAGGACAGGCAGAGATAGAGCAGGCTTGTCAAAAGTTCTACATGGTCTGTAACACTAAAAAAAAAAAAAAAGGTTGTAATCATTTAATAAAATTTTATATGGTATGGAAAGATCGTTACCTATCTATCATACGCACTCAGTAAGTGTTTGACAGTCATGAGTACATTTCACTGTGTGCAGAATGGTGTAGATGTTCCAGGAAGCAAATTTTGATGGGTAAACTGTTAGTCCGATTTGGAGTCTCGTCCGTATGACTTCTTGTTGTCAGCTATTTGGTGGCATATCATTGTGTGTGGGATGTCAAAACCGCCTGATGGCGCTGCTTTTTCCGTTTTGTTACCTTCAATTTTACCTGATATATCATTTTGACCTGGAATCAAGACAAATAAAACTTTGTAATTTATCTGATTTAGATTAACTACTCATCATTATATGCCGGCACACTTCATACATAATAAATAAATAAATTTCCACTCACTCATATTTCTATATATTATATTGAGATTTAGCCAATAAACTGCATTTTGGTGACGGATTTAGACATACCTGCTCAATATTAATGCCCTATATCAAAAGAAAAGATTTAAAGAGAATTTTTCTTAAAATAAATATTACACACAAAATTACTAACAATACATTGATAGAAATAAAATAAACTTTATTCTGGGACAAGGTCCCTTAAGAATAGTAATTATGAACGAAAAACAATAATCGTTTATAGCCAAAAACTGCAGTAATAAAAGTTTACAATATCTTTAAACATTTTTAAAATAAACATAATTTTGATGAAAAAATATAAAACAGAACTCAGGAAAAAAAAAACCTTATAAACATTATGAGTTGCTTCTTAATATCAAAACTGAAATAATATAGACAACCATTAACTTCAATTGAAAAACGATTCCTAAACTTTATTTTATGATTGTAGAGCGCACGTTTGAGAAGTGAGGAGGAAGTGGTAAAGAAGGTATTTGAATAAGGATAAGGAAGAGGCTTGACGGATATCAGATAGCAAAGAATTCAAGAAGGCATTGCAGCAAGCAAGGAAAGAAAATTCGAAGGTTTTAGTTCTGGTAGAAGTGAAATAAATGTCATTAACTCGGAATCTTATTTTCTGTAAGTGAACTACAGGTTTAAACTGTAGTGCAGAGAAAGGATACCGGGAGTTGATCGTTTGAAAAAGCTAAGATCCAAGGAAATATTGTCGGCAGAAAGAAGGAAAGAGGAACTTTATCTTTTGAGACACATGAGACCATACACATTTAATTGCGTTCAAATTAAAATAAATGTAAGTAAAATACTCATTTAAGTTTAAACATTGACAAAAATGTACTCAGAATTATTGAAAATTTATATTCAGTTGATTATTTATATTTTAATATAAGACGGAGTGATAATAGAAAGACGAAAGATAGTAGTAAAATAAATTTGTACTTTTACGGACAAAACCTAATAAACCTTACCGAACTACTCTTACCACACATTTAAGAAAAACAAGACACATTCAATTTTGACTCCATCAAAACAATACATCACGACAAAAACAATTTAAAATTAAATATTAAAGAAATAAAGAAATCATTTGGCCATCAAAGAATATAAGGAGGAAAAGTAAATAGCTTTTTTTTTTTTTTTTCGTTAATTGATATTTACAACTGCATTATAAAAAAAATACAACTAGTAAATGTGCACTCAGGAGTACAATAACATGAAATCTCTTGTTGAGAAACTACCCACTGATAGCACTCAAAAAAATTAAATACTAAATTTCCTTAAAAATATTTGAACTATAAAGTGTGTTGATCACAACACCGGATCTAAAATGTATCGAAGAAAACGGGTCATTATTTGTAAAGATACAGCTACATCAGTTTATTATGAATCACGTATCACGATTATGAATGACGTATTTTAATTCTACCAAGGAAATATTTTTCCCCATCTCAAAATCTCACAATACATTGTATTATTTGTTTCAATACTATTTTATCATATCTTCACTAACTACGCTAATTATTTTCATGAGCTTAATAGTTTACCAATACTCACGTTGATCTAATATAATGATCACAAAATCGTTTAGTTACTTACTTTATAACACGTCAAGAACGGAAGAAGAGGACGTGAACTTAGTTTCTGAATTTGATACAGGCTGAATTTGTAACTCATTTAATACATGGATTTACAATTACTCAAGAATTTATCAGTTAAATGAAAAAAAGAAATGATATTTTTGTTCTTTTTAATTTATACAATCAATAGTGAATCAATTAGACACGATCGCTTGAAATTGTCCATTTCGCAGTTTGAAATATTCAGAAACGGTAACGACTTGACTTCTATCCTAGCGGTATTTGAATAAGTTGTAAGAAAGTGGTTTGGCTGGATTGGAGACCGGGAGGGAAGCAAAAACTAATTCCATGCCGATTGAACGCACACGGCTCCGAGCTGAAGATTAATGCGGCTTTATTATGCGGCCAACGTTAGGGCACTGTTTTAGCACCAATCTCAGGGCTCCTCCTTGCCATTCAAATCACAGCTGCGCCCTCGGGACCTTTTTTACCCTTCAGCCCTTCGCTGATAATTAACAAGGGACGTCCCTGCAGGACTCCCGCTTCCACTCCTAGATTATATTGCCGTCGGACCTATCCTCTGATTGGAGATGAACTTTGCATTATCCTCTTCACAATAGCTTAGAAAAATTATAGCACAATGGTGATTTAGAAAATATTTATCATAGCCTCAAATTATCAGCTCGTCGTTATATGGAAATTGATTATAGCCATATGCAATGTCAGAATCTAAAATCTTCACACCTCCATCAGTGTGAAGTGCACACACCGCGCAGCCGGAAAAGGGTTTTTGAGAAAAAATTACTGTTGACTACGGATCTTTATTAGAAAATGTCATGGGTAATAAAGAAATCCTTCACAAGTGTTTGAAAACCATGGTTTCATGTTGATAAAAATACATAATTGAAATTTAATGCAAATGATAATCACTAAAAATAAACCAAATAAAAATTTCTCACCCGTGCTGGTATTAGTAGGAAGTAATAGTGATTCTTTTTAAATTAAAGAAAACTTCAAGCATCTTGTTTTGCTTTTTTAAATTTTATTTTGCTATTTAAATTTCATTTTGTTATTTTAACTTTGGGACTGGATGGGCAACTATGGTATAGCGGGTAAAACTCTGTTTGTGTAGCCACGTACTGCTGTGTTACCTTGAGGCAGTTTGAGAACCCTGGTTCACAATAATCGTGCAGTTAGGTTTTATTTATTTCAATTGTTTTGTTTTTTTTTCGAAATTCTTGTTCTCATAAAACTTTCGCTTGTGCCTCAAGAGTAGTATGCAGCAAGGTAGTAGTTCAGTACTTGCCTACCCAAAGTAAATTTTACCCGCAATAACAAAATTTCCCACCCAGTCCCAAAGTTAACCCACCTTACGGTAGTGCATTTATCAACTTTCATATGACTTAATACCGAGTACGGTAGAAAGAGGTTTAGACATACCACAAATTAACGATCATAAACCGTGGGAAAACGGATTTTTTGTTTGCGTCAAAATAAAACGGAAAAGTTTATGAAAAATGTAAGTATTGTGGTGCTTTAATTTTAAAGATGTTAAATTTCGGACTCGCTGACCAACAATGAGAGGGGCCCTCCAGACTTGCTGGAGGGAGGGGACCTCCAGACTTGCTGGAGGTAGGGGCCCACCAGACTTGCTGGAGGGTGTGACGTAGGATTGAACTCCCTACTCACATATCTTTAGTTCACCAAACACCACAAATAGTCATGGATCTCCCTAAGGTAAAACGCTCATTATCCGGAAGTAAACTAGTCCCCCGTTCGGGTCTCCGGGTGGGGACTGCTTTAGGGGATTCATGGCGCAAGTTCAAATATAGAGATTTAAATATTGGTACGTGGAACGTAAGGAGTTTAAACACAGCAGGGGGGCTAAAATCGGTCGCGAATGAGGTGAATGGGTACAATTTGGATGTCGTGGATCTGCAAGAGGTTCGCTGGCCAGGGGAGGGCTCGATGAGGGAAGGGAAGTACACTATTTGGTACGGAGGAAGCGGGAATCATTGTTTGGGTACCGGGTTTCTAATTAGGAGTAGATTAATATCCGCTTTGAGGGACGTACAATTCTTTAGTGATAGAATTTCGGTAGCTACATTTCAGGGACGTTGGTTTAAAATCGCATTAATAAACATACATTGTCCGACCGAAGACAGTGACCATGAAGTCAAAAGTGAATTTTACGATAAACTCGAATGGGTTTATGATAAACTACCGCGAAACTACATGAAAATAATTGTAGGTGACGCGAACGCAAAGGTAGGAAGGGAAGAAGTTTATTTTCCGACGATTGGTAAAGAAAGTTTGCACGAATATAGTAATGATAATGGGATCCGTCTGATAAACTTTGCCATCTCGAAAAACCTGATAATCAAAAGTACGACGTTTAAACATAAGGATATTCATAAGTATACTTGGACATCACCGGATCCGCAAACACGAAATCAAATCGATCATGTCTTGATACAACACAGCTGGCAAAGCAGTATAATTAATGTACGGTCTTATCGCGGAGCAGAATGTGGGTCGGATCATGAATTAGTAATCGCGAAACTTCGACAAAAACTTAATATAAAAAAGAGAAAAGAAAACCGTTTCGATTTTGAGAATTTTAATTTGGAAAAATTAAAAAATCCATCAATTAGAAACCAATTCGAACTAGATGTTAAGAATAGATTTGAAGCTTTAGAGCTTCCTGACGAGGACCACGAGGATATTGACAAGTTATGGATAGAGATCAGGGATAATATTAAAGCGGTCGGTAACTCGTGTCTAGGAAAAAAGGAAAATAAGAATAACAAACCGTGGTTTGATGAAGATTGCTTAAACATGTGTGAAAAAAGAAAAGCCGCTAAATTAAAAGCTCTAAATAATCCTAGCGAAGACAATCTGGAATACTTCCGAATCTCAAAGAACGAAACGACAAAATTGCTCAAAAATAAAAAAAGGGAATATCTTAAAAATAAAATAATTGAAATAGAAACTAATAGAATCGAAAATAACGTAAGAGACATGTACAAAGGTATAAACAGATCACGTAAATATGTAGGGCCCGTAACGTCTGGAATTAGGGATGATAATAACAATATTCTGACCGATCCGGTTGACATATTGAATAAGTTTAAGGACCATTTTGACAATATTTTAAATACGGGAAATTATGATCTGTGTCCTCCTTCTGAGTACCAGAGTGCTGAACCGTTAATAGAAGGACCAAGTAAAGAGGAAGTTGAAGTAGCTATCGGAAAATTAAAATCATATAAAGCAGCGGGAATCGATAATATTCCTACTGAACTAATTAAGGCATGCGGGGAAGTTGGAGTTTCTAAAATACATCGGTTGGTTAAAAAGATCTGGGTGAACGAGAAATTACCTGAAGAATGGAAAGAATCTATTCTTATTCCGATTCACAAAAAGGGCCCAAGGACAGATTGTAATAACTATCGAGGAATTTCACTCCTTCCGGTATGTTATAAAATATTCACTTCAATCTTAACCAGTCGAATCACGGAATACGCCGAGGAAATTATCGGAGACTACCAATGCGGATTTAGACGGAATCGTTCAACTATTGATCAAATATTTTCTTTACGGCAAATATTAGAGAAAAAATTGGAGTATAACGGTATTGTTCACCAGCTGTATATAGATTTTAAAAAGGCTTACGATTCTATTGACCGCCAGAAACTGTATAATATTCTAATCGAGCAGGGGATTCCAAAATAACTAGTAAATCTAGTCAGGATGTGCTTGACGGAGACACTCAATAAAGTTAGAATCGGTAATAATTTGTCCGAAAAATTTGAGGTTCGTTCGGGGTTAAAACAGAGGGATTCTCTTTCGCCTGTCCTGTTCAATTTGGCATTAGAACATGCCATTAGGGAGGTAATGCGAACCGAGAAAGGGTTGGATCTGGGCGGGACAACATCCGTGCTGGGCTATGCTGATGATCTGGTACTGTTAAGCGAAGACGTTGAAACTATAAAACTAAATACGACAACGTTGATGAAAGCCGGTAAAGAACTAGGACTCGAAATAAACGTGGACAAAACAAAATATATGGTTAGCTGCAAAAATGGCGATACTACTGGTGATATCGATATAGATGGTAATATGTTTGAACAGGTAGATAAATTTAGGTATCTAGGTTCTACGATAACTAGAAAAAACGAAATTGAAGAAGAGATTAAGGTTAGACTGAAGGCGGGGAATGCTTGTTATTTTTCTGTGACAAAACTACTTAGTTCGCGCCTCTTGTCCCGAAACTTAAAAATTAGAATCTATAAAACAATTATCTTGCCTACAGTTCTTTATGGATGCGAAACTTGGCCGCTTACATTAAGGGATGAGCAGCGTCTTAAGGTTTTTGAAAATAAAGTATTGCGTAGAATATTCGGACCGAAGAAGGATGAGTTAACCGGAGAGTTCAGACGGTTACACAACGCCGAATTGCGTGAGCTGTACCCGGGTAATATAATTGAGGTAATTTCATCGCGGCGAATCAAATGGGCTTGTAAAGTTGTTGGGCTTAGTAACGAGAGAATTCCTAAAAGGTTAATATTTGCTGTGCCGAATGGTAAGCGTCCGAGGGGTAGACCGAAGCGAAGGTGGGAAGATTGTATTAAAGCCGATCTGAAGGGACTGGGTTTGGACGGCGAACGGTGGAGGGAGGTGTGTAACAAGCGATTGGTGGTGTCGGTATCGAACCTTCGGGTTCGCTAAGCCTTATTATTATTATTATTAAATTTCGGTTAGCATAATTTTTAGCCTACATTGGCAAATTGAGGTATTAATACATTTTAAATCCTAAGATTTTTATAACATTATCAGCAAAAAAAAATGAATTATGAAAAAAAATTCCAGCCAAAAGTAGATGTATTCAGGTATAATAAAGAGTTGTAATAATTCAACTATAATAAACAGTATTATTTTGGATTTTAAAAATTAAACATATAAGGTTTTTTATTATTTGCCCAATTGAGCGTGCATTCATGTTAAGGACCAACTTTCACAAGATAAGCTTAATATGGTGATTTTCAACAAATTCATTAATTTAAAATTTAGATTCCTAGGTGCTAAAATTTGAATGTTCAAAATGATAATGTTCGCCACCAGGAGAAAAATAGTACTGTAGCTGACCCAATACTCCGAAAATTCACTAGGAACAACTAATGTATGTGTAATGAAATAAAGTAAAAAAAAAAAAATGGAATAAAAGAAACATCAATATTTAGATATGATTAAATAAAATTAATGTTTATTCCCTTAGACATATTCACTATGTCAAGAAATGAAGTTTCCCTCAAGAAGCTGGGATCAGAGAAGTCTTTGGGGTTACTATGAGCCAGGCAGGTGACACAAACAACCACAGACAATTTCCAAAATAGTCATAGATTAGTATAAATGTTATTATATTTACGGTTTAATAACGGCAGGAATATCTTGAATGAACTGTATAACTGCATTGTATTTTAAGTGAGTCCTGTAAAAACTCCTATTCGATTCACTCAAACGCTGTTGTTAATACTTTGATCAGAGGGTTTTTAAAATAATAGAGAACATTAAAATAAATCGTTTGTGCTTGTAAAATATATTTGATTCTCAAATATTAACCATTCTACTATTCCCTGCTAGATAATGCAGAGGATCTGTCAAATTATATTATTTCATAATTTTTATGAACGAATTTATTAATCAACAATTATTAATTCAATCGAATAACATAGATATGTTTTTTTGTGGCTTTAAGGCATCTAATTGTCATAATAATCAATATTCTAAGAAATCTAAGTACTTATATATGTACTTTATAAATTAAGTTTAGTCGTTTTTCTGTGTTTATTGTTTGAATAAATGCAATTTATTCAAACATTCCACTCAAGCATTCGGAAGGATTATCAACGATAGAAAAAATATATAACATACCCCAAACATTTTTATGGATTTAGATAGATAGCTTTATTAATCATTCTATTTAAAATAAAAATGTAATTATCATCAGTGTAACAAGATGTGATAAGAATGCTTGAAGAAACCTCTGATAACTAAAACTTTTTTTTAATATTCAATTCAATACCTGTCAGGAGCCATTTTAATATCAAAACTAAATCCTCGATAAATACCTCGTACTGCCCATATATTCCAAGGTCCAATAGGAACATTTATGTTATTTCATATTTTCACATTTATGGCTGTTATAAAGTGGCCTCCAGAATGTACTTCAGGGACGACTAAATCGAATCGTAGACTTATTATTAATATTAATCTTTGATACTTCGGGATGGTATTATGAGACTCCACCTTTATGACGAATTTGTTGAAATTTACTGACATTGCCTCCCTTCTGCCGTCAATACATCTTACAAATAAGCCTATATCAAAACTCAGTCCACTCATTGAGAACAATATCTCTTGTTTCTGACTTCTATACTCTCTCTCACAGAGCTAAAATCTTTTAACGTTCCTTACTTGGCCACTACGCTGTATTCTGGAACCATCCGCCATGTCTTTTCCCTTATTTTCTTCTTTTCCAATACCTTCGCACATCCCAAACAGATACTATGTAATCTTTTTATAACTTTTTATGGATGTGATTCGGATATAATTGAATGGTAGTTTCTAATGTTTATGTTTTTACTACAAGAATCAATGCTTAGTGTTTCTCTTTTTTTGACTTTCCATTTCCTTTTTTTTTATTAAATTATATTTGTTCCTAAGTAAATTATATGTCTTGTTTATACGTTTTTTACTGATTTTTATACATTGAATGAATTTTTTCTACAGTGTTTGTTTATTGTTTATTTGCACATTATTATTATTCTTAAAGGAACTTGCTCCGGAATAAAATTTGTATTACTTTATGTTTAAGTTAAGCTCTAATATGTCTTTTTGCTCGAACATAGACACGTGCAAAGCTAATTTCTCTTGAAAGCCACGATATTGATAAATGTTTCCTTTGAGGAGTTCTTTTCACAAAGACTCGACCTTTTATGAGGTAGTTCCATTGCGAGTGGAGTGAGATTGACAAATGGCTGCCATGCATACAATAGCTACTGTACAGGGAACCATCAGCATTTACCACTTGCCAGAATATTGTCTCAAAAGTGAAAGAAGGAGGAGAAGAATGATTGGCCCCTTTTAGGATAAAATATAGCTCACTGTTTAGCTAATGCCGGCTTTATGTCAATGTCGAAATTCTTTATGGCTGTCGAAGTCCTTGCCTGGCATTAGTCATGTTATCAGAAAGCTGTAGGGGCTCCCATTTCGAAGGTTATAAATAAAGTTTATTTTAAAGGGATAGCTTTTCCGTACTGATTACTGTTACTAGTTTGTTTCGGCGCTGAATAGACGAGAAATTCTTTGATCACAATTTTATTTACAAAACACTTCATGAGATGATGCATTTATACAAACGAAGTTTAATAATTATTCTAATAACATATAATAAAATATATATAAAAAAAAATGAAAACTAGATTTGTATATCATGTTTTTATTTATGTTTATTAACACTCAAAGCTTTAAATCATTTATTTATTATTTTAATTGATTTCTTTAATTGATAAATTTGTTTTGTTTTTATTTAGTTTTAAACTTTAAATATTTAATTTTTCCACTCACACCACTCATCTCTACAATCCTCCTCGCAGGCTGAAACGGCAGTGGCCCCGTGACCATTTGTAACATGTATATACTGGAGTTCTGGCAATGGCCAATTCTCCACTAAAGTCATGAGTGTCCGTGGTTGTAGCGCACTTACTCAATCTCCGCTGGCTTTCCATGCCAGTGAAATGGTTGAGGAAGAAGCGTAGGGATCTCCTAAAGCCTTGCTTCCCCTCCACGTGTGGGGGGATAAGTATGGTTCGGAGTTCCTATGGCCGACTGTAAATAGTGTAATAGGTATGCCTGCGTCTAAGATGTTTATTTTCATTTTTTTTTTCTCACTATGATATTTTATTTTGTTCTTTTGTAGCTTTATATTATTTGAAGTTAGCTTATTTTTTTTATTTATTTATTTATTTTAATTTGTAAATATGGTGTGAATGTGCTCTCAGAACTCTATTATAAATGTCCTTTATTGAGACAGATTGTAATATTTATCAATAAACCAAAAAAAAAAAAATTATAGTTAGTGTAAAAGGTCCATGCTCAAGCTTCTTAAGGAGGCTGGAATCCTTCGAGTGCTATGGGGCATGTTAGTTGTGGACATTCCTCAAATCAATGAGTTGGTATGTCCGTATAAGGTATTGTGAAATCTTTTGTAGTATGTTCGTATTTGGTAGTTAACTGTTGGTATCTGTAGGTATGTAAAATAATGTTACTGACTTACCGGAGACTCCTGAAAGTTTTTTTATTGAAAAGTCTGTAGTTTACGAAGGTGAGTCTTTTTGTCTGTACCATATGTCTGTGAAGCCTAGGTCCAAATGGGCCTAAGTTGGTAAGAATATGTGTTCAATTTCAGTCTGACTTTTAATTTCGTATGTCTTTAAATGAGTGGGTATAATAGTCATAGTCTTGTCTTAGGTTTAGAGTTTTACTATGTAAAATGTTTTGAGCGGATAGCGTGACCAATTTTTCAGTTTAATGGATATACTTAGTAAGATCTCGTGAATTTTTCAAAGCTATTTTAGTACAAAACACTACTAAAAAAAATTGCTATAGTTTAATCCTCTCAATATTATATATATATATATATATATATATATATATATATATATATATATATGTATATATATATATATATATATATATATATATATATATATATATATATATATAAAGGTATTGAAAAGGAGAAATGATGATACTATGAGAGAATAGAGGATCAAAGAACACTCCTCTATGGAGCTAGTTCAAAAGGACCACTTCAATTCTAGCCCGAGCTAATCACTAGCCCATTCAGTCTTCAGGGCTACTTCTGCTAGCTTCGTACAGTCTCTCATTTTGTTCTAAAAGAACTAGAACGTTATATTCAATTATTTACCATTTTATTAATTTTCTAGACAGACTTTAATAAAAGCTATGCTATCCATCAAGCAGATTCAATTAACAAATGCTACAATGGAGAGATAGAGGGAGGGATGAGTATCATTACAAAGTAAATTATGACTAGGGATGGGAACAACCCGATTATGGGATCAGTGTATTCTCCGCCCTTTTTGAAGGCTATATTTCTTCTCAGCTGATTAATTTGTCATTCTGGCGGAAACAAGAAAATTACCCGAAGGTTTTCTAATTTTCTCCAGCAGGAAGGGAGGGCTGATTTCTAATCAGGATTGCTTTCAGTAGGGTTTAGTGATTAAAGTAATTAATATTTATACCTTAGACATTATAATCATATTTCCGAAAATAAATTAATTTTAAATAATTTAAAAAAAAAACATCATATAAATATTGATATGAAAAGGAAAAAAAAAACAATATAATACCCAAAAACCCCTGGATCGACAATCAGTAAACATTAATAAACTTCCAGATTTTGACCAACCTAAGTTGAATGCAAATGGCATGTTGGGTGGCAAAAAAAAAATTGTGATATATAACACCAAAAATCGCAGAAAGCGACTTTTGATCGTTTTTTGAAAATTCATATCTAAAAAATGCTGGGTTTTCAAAATGGAAATTTCATCAGCAAGAAGTACTGTGGTAGTACTACACATGGGAAAAAAATAAAGTTGATACTCTTTTCTTTATTACAGTTTTGCAGAAATAAAAGTCACTTTTTATGTTAATTTTAGTTTTATAGTTGTCAATTTCTTTAGCAACTTTTCTAAATACTTATGAGGTATATTAAAAGGACAAAAGATTTAGAGTAAAAATCATAATAATTTTAGATTTTGTTTTGTTTTGATATCTGAAAAAATGCCGCAATCAGAGTAGGTAGGATTCGCTAATACCGACTCACACTAAGCAGCCATATTTTTTTTTTGCGCTATAACTAATAGATCCAGTTGAGTCTCAATAATAAAATTGATATTGATATCATATCATTATGAGGGATAAACTGCATCATTTCATAGTCATTTCAAAGTTTCATGATTTTTCAGTCTCTTTTGTGATATTCAAATTGAAATCTCGCATGACGACTTTTGAGCGTTTTTGAAAATACATATCTAAAAAAGAACAAACTTTTCAAGCTTGAAATTTAAGCAGTAAGAAATACAGTGGCAGTCATATACATATGAACAAAAAATTTAAGTTGAGATTCTTTTTTTGATTATACTTTTGCTGCCCTAAATGTACCTTTTTTTGTGTGTATTTTTATGATTTTTAAAACAACTTTTCTTTCCATTTAGGTGATGTATTGATTAAAAGAAATGTAGAAAAAATGCTCTAAATTATTTCTGTTTTTGCTTTGGCTTGATATCTACAAAATAATCTGACTTACAGAATTTTCCCAAAACATTTTTTAAGTCGAAAAAAAAATTAAAAATGGCTTCCGAAAAAAAAACTGTGAGCCTCATTTTTTTTTATTACGGTTTTGAACTCTCATATAAGTATGGAATAGCTAATAAAAAAAATTACAAAAATCAAAAATATCGAGCAACATGGTCTGGGTGATTTCAAATTTCAGTATGTAACTCACGATTCTTTTGCATATTTTTATACTTTTGATCGGAAAACAAAACAAAGTTTATTGAGAATTTTTTTTCAAGAGAGGAATAACTATTCTTTCATATTTTTATACTCTCAAAACATTCACTAATTGTTCCGAAATAAAATTTGTAATTACCAGGCTCAGTTAATTAATTTTTTCTTCTTAGATTAATCGTTAAAATCATGATTTCCTTCCCTCAATTACTAGGTTAATTGTTATTCCAATAGTTTCCACATGAAACACAATTATTATCACTGTGTCGACGAGCGAATAGGTTTCACATTTTTTCTAACTTAACATGTTGATAGATACAAACAAACAAAATCCAAGTGTACAAAAAAACCTTGGTGTACATAAAAATTTATAGACTAAACGTGCTAGTAGTTAAGCTATTAGTGTGAACAGAAACAGCTCTGATCCAAGAGTCGAAAATGGCACAAACCATCATTAAGTATCATCATTGCACTGCAACTTGAAAAATTATAAAAAAATAAGTAAATAACGTCCATATAGTGTGATACAGAACGAACTAACTTATCTTCTAAATTAGAAATCCTTCCTGTCTAAAGTTCTTCGAACAATAGTCTCTCTCCTATGTAACCAATACAATCCTGCATAATGAACTTAATATCCCCTTTGTACTTGACATAATCCCAGACTATTTTCACCTGAACCTCACCCATCGTCCTAATCCTATAGCACAATCTCTATTTAGCCTCTATCCTCCTCGGAAGTTAAAACGGCAGTGACCCAGCGTCCTTTTGTAAATATATATGTATTTACGTTGTATGTATGTATCAAGTACTAGCAATGGCCAGATTCTTCACTCAAGTGCTGAGCTTTTGTTGCTTTCCATCAGTCTCCACTGGCTTACTATACTATACTATAATACAAGTGACGCATCTCAGAGAGAAGCACTGGTATCTCCTGGAGTCCTGCTTTGGCTTCCACATTTGGGGGAAAAAGCTTGATACAGAAACCCCTGGGCCAATGTAAATATTGTACACAGGTGTGAATGGGTTTTATTTATTTTATTATCATTCAGCTTCAATATATTATTTTATTTATCTTAAAAATAAAATGAATATGTTTATTAATTCTCTTTCACTTATTAACTTTATCTTTTTATTTATCTATATTAGTTTTGTTTTTTACTTTAGTTGTTTGCATTTATTTTGCTTTCTTATGTACATATTGTGTAAATGAATACTGTAGCCCTATTACCAATGCCTCTCAATCAGATTGTATTAATAAAATCATTAAAAATATTAAATAGAAGTAATATGATCAGCTAGTTATTTTTCCAAATGCTCTATAGGCAGTGTCCAGTTGGAGTATTTACGTGTTTTCTTGTTCATTAAAATACTGCTTAATGGTACAAACACGTTCCTCAACATGATGTCAAACTTTGTTTTTCGACTTTTTCCCCGCTGGATTCTCAATTGGCCACGCTGTTTTGTGTATTCATCAGTGCTGCGTTTGGGATCTTCGAACTCGTAATTTCGCTTTGTTCTTCCTCAACGCATACAAACATTGCAGGAACTCAACTTTGGTGATGTACCAACGATATGCAAAAAATACTTTTGACAGCATTTAAAACGAAATTAGCATAGATTGAACTGTTAAAAATATTATTGAACTCTTTTATTTTTAATTTCGCTTATATATGTACATATGCATATATGTAATATATAGTAAGGGAAAGTATTTGCGAAAATTTTCGAATCTGAGTTTTAAACGGAAATACACCTTTTGAGGTGCCCTTAGTCCAAATAACAAAGCCAAGCAAAATGATCTGTGTGTCTGTGTGCCTGAGTATGTGTATGTTAACAGTCTAGCTCAAAAACGAAAAGTCGTACGAAACTGATATTACGTATTTAAGATAGGCATATGCCTTAGTAGAACATTGTTCAAGGCAAGGACATTGTTTAAGATACTATTACATTGTATTTGTGTAAAAGAAGAAGTGATATATAAAAATATTTCATGAATATGTTTATAACCTTAAATATATTTACTGTAGTTTAATAACTTTAGATCTGATATTATATTTAAATAATTAGTTATATATCGTACGTTAATTCCAAAAAATCATCATGTAACCTTTTAGAAAATTAAATTAGTGAATAGTTTGATGAAATTTCTCTTTTTTATATTCCAACAGTATCCAATTGCAATCAGGGTAACGACTTTTGACCTGCTTATGACGGGCAATGCAAATCTCTTAATTCAATTTCAGTAAACTTTGTAATGGAAATAACAGTTTAATAACTAATAGTCGTAAAATCCATAATCAACCGGTAATGTAATAAATAGGGCTTTTGTTATTTTAATGGTATTTATGATTTGTTAGCTGTAAGATTTTAGCTTTAGATTGGTTAAAAATACAATTCAAAAATTTTATAATAGCCCACCCAACATGGCCAGAAAATAATTTCTATTCAAAGTTGAGCGGTAAGTAAAAGATGTGTGTTGCGCAATAGATTTTTTTATTGCAGTTTTAATGTACATTTTTTAAATAACTTTTTGGTCCGAAACATTTTATAATTAAAAGTTGGAAAGAGTATAGTATAATGAGTTATACTCACACTCGAGTGTTTCCGAGAAAGCATTAGTCTGACACCGTGTGACCTACGACCATTCCGGTACCTTTCCTTTATAATAAGATATTACATACTCTAAAAAACAAAATTTAAATATCATTATTAATTTATTTTTAATTCAATATGAAGCATGCACAGATTCATCAAAAGAAAAGTATGTTGGTTGTTGATTGATATAGAAAAATATTTCACAATTAAGATCCACAAATTTTGTACAGAAAGTAATGAAAAAAATAATGAAATCACTTAATCATTGGCTGTCAATATACTCCAAGAATATTTAATAAGGAAGTGATTTAAAATCATTTTTGCTTGAAAACAGTAGCTTGGTATTTCCTCAAATTATCTTATGTTTGCTTCTAATTTGATTTCGCTTTTATCCTAAAGGGTTATTGAAAAGGAAGGAATCGTCTTTATATTCAGTAATAACATTTATTTGTAAAAGGAATAAATTAAAATTAAAATATTTTTCAGGCAACCTAAACATAAATATTGTTTCTTTAGACAATTATTAAATAATCTGTAGGTTCTAAACACCAGGAATGATTCGTAGAATGTTGTTTCAGCTTTCAAAATACTTTTTGAAAACTTATTTTGACAAGCTTTGAATATTTAATTTTTTTTTAATTATTTATTTTTTTTTGTTAGTGAATGAATCAGGTCTGTCAGCCTCAAATATGTAAAGCTCTGGTAAAGTCGGTTCGAGGCTATTAATTGAAGTGTTTTTGAATTTGGATTAAAATATCTCAGAATCTAAAAATCGGAGCTGCGCAGTTTAAGCAAGAGAAATTGTCACTATTTTATTATCTTTGGAATAAGTTATAATTGGAAATTGTGTTTTGACGTTACGCGGAGTCAGTGATGGAAAGGAAAAAAGATGTTGTCGAAAATCAAATGATAACGAATTTTGTTGAACATGAGAATTAAAATATCTCAAAAACTAAAATTTGTACCAGCATAATGTAATCGATAGAAATTTTCAGCATTTCATCCTCATTGTAATGAGCTATAATTCAAAATTTTACGGAAGGCCGATTTGAAGAGTAGGAAGGTGAAAATATAATAATACTAACTGTTATGAACATTTGGACTAAAATATCTCATAATTTAAATACTATGGGGAATTCAGAAACTAATTTGTGAAAGTCAATATAGATTTTTTTTTTATTAGCCATAAAAATAAGGAATAAGAAATTATGTGTAATTGTATATATTGTAAATGTCATTACTTTGTGAATATAGAAAAAAAAATTACGTTTCACATTATTAATCTCGCCTTGTTAATTTTTTCACACTATCGTGTGGTCTAAAGCAAACCAACGTAGTATTTTTTTGTTTAATAAAATAAATAGTTTTTATCCTTCTCTGCTACTTCGAGAAATTCTGTGGTCGTGAAACTCATGCTAAAACTTCTCATTTTTTATTATTTCATTCTCTCACTCTAACACCTCAAATATTATAATGAGTTGTAATCTTACGGACTTTATTTTGTAAAATGTACGCAGTATTGGTTGAAATCGCACTTTCAAAGATAAGTAAGCCATTTTGGCCTCGATACGACCGACGTAAACATGTTTTTCATGTAATCTCGTTGATATATCCGTCTTCAGTACAATTGGTTCAATGCCGAAATGTGACCGGCAAAGATATTTAATGTTAAAGGTCTTATGACAGCTCTTCATACAAAAAAAAACAAAAAAAAAAAAACTATTCCGCTGCCATTTTTTTGCCCCTATAGTATTTTGCCTTGACCTAATAGGGCTATTTCAAATATTGTGCGATTTTAACGATCAAACAATAATTTTAATACCTGATTTAGACTGATATTATTTAATGTAAATTGTAACATTTTTTATCGTTTTCTTAATGTTATGTATTAACTACTTTATGTGGATGGTTTTCTGTCCTCTATGCGAAATACGGGGAATTAAATGAAAAATAAAGGATAATATATTACTTTTTTCTCAATGATTATGTAATAAACTTTAGTGTAAACTTTTTATTGGTCAAAGTGAGCATAACTTCATCATATGTGACCGTAGGTAGTACTGATTGCGTTTTTAGAAAAATACCAATTTTTTCCGATTTTATGAAATTTTTATTAATATTATGTCTTTTATTTCTTATTAATATAAATGACATGCAAAAAAACATACAAGCTGTAATAATTCCAATGAAGATAACTCATTTAATTTATAAAATTTACTATACCCATGACTATATTTATGATTGAAAATATAAAATAACAATTTATCATTTATTATAAAATACTTCAATATCGGAGAAAATGTTAGATTTTAAAACAATATACAGAACAAAAACAAAGGAGAACTCTGCATCAAGTCTTCCTTTGCCAATTAGAAGTGGGGGAAATACCTGGTAATAGAGTAATAGAGTATACCTGGTAATGTAATAGAGAAATATCTACGACTAATAGATTTTTTTCCGGAAATCAATATAGGTATGGATTCGTATGTAATAACAACCCACGAATTTCAGAGGACAGGGTCGAACTCAGAGCAGCTTGTTGCCGAAAGCCTGATGTGAGACAATTTTACAAAAGAATTTGGATTTCGGGACTCAGTGTGTGAGAGGGGATTTCTAACTCAAGCCCTCGCCCCCTGGTCCAGATAAAAAAAAAACGTATAGCTTTAAAAGCAAGGAAGTAAAGGGGAAAAAAAAGACACATCTCATAGATCAATTTTTTTTTTTTCGGAAAGAACCTAAATATTCTTTTAAAAATCGAGTAAAATAAGTTTATTTTTAAAGCCTGCATTTTTTTTTAACGGTTTATTATAGCACGTGAATTTCTTTAGTATTAAAAAAAGAAACCAAAAGCTTTTTCCACCGATTTTTTTAAAATGTAAAAATTCAACCATAAATTTATTTCATTATAACATTTGAAGTTGGATTTCTATTGTACAATGTTAAAACTTTTTCTCTTTAAAATTTTTCTTGTTTCTTTAAAAAATTTCATTATAGATAACAATTTGGAAATAAACGACTCAATTATTAGTGGAAACGCCAATGATTATTTCTAAATGGCTAAATTTGTTTGTCGGTGACAATATATTAAAATAGAACTTAGATAGAATGTATTTAATTGTGTTTATCCGCTATAAAGGCAGTCCATAAACTCGTAAAATCTGTAATGATCCGCAAACACAATATTCCTACCGAAAGAATAAAGGATATAACTCCTCATCGTCCTTCAATACCTGAGATGACCCCACTGGTCCAATCCAATCCAGCCGATGTCCTATAATCTTCCGGAGGTGAAGAGAATTGATAAAGATGTCTTGGGCTAAGCCCCTGAGGCCAGGGAATGGAAGGGCTGGGAGGAGTAGATAGTCCTCTACAGGTCCACGCTTCCACATCCTGTCAGTTATTTTTCTCTAGGTGACGTTAAGCTTGTATCATTCACGATTCACTTAGTTCAGAAAGTGATATCTTATTGAGTGTTCCACGTCGTTGCAGTAAAATAGGTCACATTAAGTAAGGAACTAAAGCAAACTAAAAATGTCATGAGTAAATCAAAACAACAATATATTCAGGAGTAATAAATGAAGTACAGTATTTTCTTGATCTTTCGGTTTCATGGTCGTAAATTTTATTAAATAAACATAAAGTTAATCAAGGATACTATGGCATATTATATGCAAAAGAAAATGTTTAAAGCATTCCTCAAACTTTCAAATATTAATAAAAAAAAAATACTAACACTAAATTTTTTATTTACTCGGAAAATAATTAAAAAACTCATAAGACTATATCCGATCTCCATTCGTTTAAATGTTATTGACTAAATACAAATAAACAAAATTTCGCAAATAAAAATATTTCATAGCTGCATTTCGGTTATCGAAGCTTTATTTTAATAAAGTTCGAACATACCTCCATTAACTATACATATTTCAATAAGATAGGAAAAATTGAAATTATATTTAAAAGTTATATATAGCAGTGACGCTGTTGAGAGATAGGCTCAAGGATCTACTGGAGTCCTGCTTCCCGCTCTGTGGAAGCATTTTTTATTTTATTTTTTTATTTACTTTATTTTTTATTATTTTTTTTTATTATTATTTATTTTTTTTTTTTGAAGCCGGTGTTTCCCAAGGCAGTGTGCTGGATTCCGTGATTTACATCCTCTTTACCGCTGACATCCCTGTTCATCCCGATACCTTCTTTGTGCTATGTATTCTAAAGACCGCCGGTGGAATTCATTTAATTATTTTAAAGGTATAAATAAATAAATATCATAAGTGCTCACATCTGGCAGTACCTGAGCGAAGGTAATGACACACGAGGAGAACTATTTATAAGTGGTAATAAAAACCCAAAACACCGACAACAGTCTCACGCCTGAGTGTTTAAACAGGATCCAAATTACCATTAACACCTTCCAGAAATACCTTTCACACCTTCCACCAGAAATACGTAAATCTGTACCTGCTGGAATACCTTGGCCTAGGGGAGAGGGCGTGGTCATCTTAGGCTAGGTATATTCAGCCAATCAGAAAAGAGCACAAAAAGGGAGGGAGATGAAGAAAGGTGGGAAATATAGAATTGGGACTGAACATTGAGAGCTGGGACTCAGGCTAGGAGACTTGATCAGGAGAGGCGGAGAGAGCAAGATGTAGACTGATAGCTGGGACTCAGGCTAGGACAATTCAAGCTGGGGGTCAAGCGAAGACGGTTGAACACTGGGAGGAAGGCGGAGGCTGAGGAGAACGACATGGAAGGAGACTCGAAGATGATGATGAACCAGCTAGGTAATAACCCTCATTTAGTAATAATGATGTAAACTCGTGTTGGCAACCAATAATCAGAAATAATTTGTAAATAGCATTCTCCTCTGGTATGATTCCCTAATATCATTGTATATATGTTTGATTTTATTTAAGCTTGTAAATATAACAGTAGGTAAACCATCTTGTTAATTTTACATTCTACCTTGCATGCCGCCAAGTAGTAATAGAAACAAACAGTAAATTTAAAAACACGATACCTCTAGAAAAGAAATCCAATCAAAATTATATGATTCAATCTAGGATACTACAGTAGGGGGTCTGTGGTATCTAACATTTAAATATATAATTAATCTATTTTTCTGTAGATCGGTTTCCTTCTGGAACCGATATAAATACAAATATAATTATTAAATACAAATAAATGTGGTTTCTGGAACCTCCTACTCGCCGTAGAAACGCGAGGCCAGGAACATAGCACTTGCAACATTCGCTGATGACACTACAATCTTATCATCCAACTCTGTTCCTGAAATAGCATCCTCAAATCGGCAAAGGCACCTCTCCTCGATTGAGAACTGGTGTAATAACTGGCGTTTAAAGTGAATGAATCCAAGCTGGTCCGAATCCTCAACTCAAGCCATGTATGTGTGATTATTGGTATGTGGTCCTTAATACTATTAATGCGACTGAGTAACAGGCGCTGGGATCTCCTAGAGTACTGCCATTCATTCCACGAGCGAGGAGAAAGGCTTGACTCGGAGTTCTCCTGAGTGAATGGGTTCTGTAAATATTGTGTAAAAGTATGCTCGTGTTGTATTTGTTATTTTGATTAGTTTAGTTCTTTTATTTATATAGATTTCCTTTTAGTAATATTATTTTTGTGTATTATTTATTTTTATTCACTGTAAAAAGAGTGTGTATGTGCTCTCTGAACACTACTATAAATGTCCTTAATTTTGACAGATTGTAATAATTCTGAATAAATAAATTTTAAAAAAATAATCTTTACATCATTTTATTTTTCTTTATTATAAATGATTTTTTATTATTACTCGGTAGTTATTATGATTGTGTCTATTTTATTTTTTCTGTACATATACTGTCAATGTAATCTGTCCTCACTATAGCTATTGGAAATGACAGAATGTTATATTACACGGTAAAAAATAAAGTTACCTACTGTCCTTATTGAGGACAATAATAATAATGATAAAAAAGCACATTCACAGAATATTCAAATATTTCAACTATTAAATACCATTTTCCCACTTACTTATAAAAACTTGAATGTTCAGAAAAAGTAAGTACTTGAGAATTGATTAGAAAAAAACAATAATAATTAATTACTGCTGAATATAATTTGCTCCTGAATGAGATACAGTCATGGTCATAGAAACCGCATTACCTATTTATTTTGATTCTTATACTGACAACGTTGATTTCATTGAATGTTTTTTGGCTGTTTTTTTTTATTTTTGTTTTTTTTTTGCTTATTAAAGTTACAAGAAAACTATAACAATGTTTTTCAGTTCAGTATTAACTAATGCCAGTTATAATTATGACCTCCGTCAAAAACTCTCCTAATCAAAAAACATTAAAATTGTGATGTTACATCAATTAAAGGAATTTTCAGGGAAAATAGTAACGACGATAGGGTACCATCAATAAATAGTAATCATGGTAGTGAATAGAGCATCATGGAGCGAAAGAAAGAAACTGGAACGAGAAAAAAACAAACGAACAATTCTACCGCTTAATGGTGCAATTGTTTTTAGAACATAGTTTCCTAATTGGCAAAGAAATATCCGGAGATCTTACAGTACCGATCTGGTAACTAAAATAATATGTTTACTTGGTGATGCGATTTCTAGGACCACGGCTGTATTGAAATAACACTAAATGAAAATGTTTTGACATAAGTGGTTTTATACTTTTACCGGCGTTATGTAGATTATAAGACTATTAGAAATAAGGGGAAAAGAAAGATAAGAAAATGTTGTTAAGTTAATAAAAATCTGGAGATTTAATATCATTCTTTATGAGTTCATGAAGGGCGGGGATTTCCAAATATTTTTTTAATATCATCTAAAATTAAATTTTTCTGTTTTCACATCAATATTTCAAGAAATATATTAAAAAATATCTAATATCCAAGCTTAGAGGAAAGGAATAATTGAACCAAGAAAATTACTCATAATTACGTTTTATTCATGCAATGACAGAGGTTATTATTCCATTATAGACATAACTGTAAATCTGACATCGATACCCGGCATGTTGGCAGGCGAAATCCGAACTCTCTATTATCCGTTATCATCACGTCTACGGATCGTATTTCACCATTCCACGGGATATTAGTGCATAAATTATCTGTCGGTAACCGAACCCTGAGGGTAATGTATATGCATGCGTAAATGTTAATTAATTTTACTATCGATCCATGATTAACAACCATTGTGTTAATTCGGACTCAATTTTAGTGATGTGAATTAATTTAGATACAGTTTGGCTATTATCTCACTTCCTTTTGATGGGATGACATCAATTTACGATAGATTATATTATGAATAATATGATTAAAAAACATTAAATTGAGAGTTAGTTATAGTATTTTTTAAAATGATTTTATTTAGTATTAATACAGTCGGCCACACTGAAGAGCATTGTACGGGGCCTACAATATTCATTCACCCATTATGTGTATAAGAAAATAAAATAAATATAAATAACTAAAGTAAAAATATATATATTGATAAATAAAAACATAAAGAGAATTAATATACATATATACAAGATAAATAAAATAATAGATTGAAGCCGAATGATCATGAAATAAATAAAACACATCCACATCTATTTAAATATTTACATTGCCCCATGGGACTCTGAATCAAGCTTTGTCCTGCAAATGTGGAAGACAAAGCAGAACTCCAAGAGATTCGGGTGCTTCTCTTCCAGCCACGTAAATGGTAATGGAAGCCAGTGGAAACTGATGGAATAATAGTATTAATACTTAAATATTACCCTATGATATAAATAAAGTAATAGCCGTTCGAAGCAAATAGGTGAGTTTACAGAATTTAAATCTAGCAGTGTATTTGTAAATAAACTTTTGCTCTAATAAAAAAATGACATGTTTGACAATTTAATCTCTCTGTAAATGTCTATATTTTTTATTTTACATTCCTGTGGCCGCGGATCTCCTGAAATACTGATTTGCCTTCTAGCAGTAGAAGCCAAACTTTGATTCGGAGATAACAATGGCTATGGAATGTATTCGTATAAATATCAGCGATATATATACTTTTTCAACCATTGTGCGTAAATTGATATATATTATTTTTTTTTCTTTTAAGATTTTATTTATTCATTCTCAGATATTCATACATGTTTTGAATATATATTCACAGCTTTGACCCATTGTTCTTGAGTATTGCAACTTCTATTTTAACCAATAAAAACTTTTGAAGAGACAAAAAATAATGTCAAAATTAAAAGAGATCATAATTTAAACATAATAAATATTAAAAGAATAGCAGGTAAAGACTGAAATTGAAGAGGAAGCTAATGTATTCAAGTCCTTTCTAAGAATTCATCAACAGATTGCCTTATTATCTTTCCCTCTATTAAAATAATTACTTATGCAAATGTTATTTTTTCTGTTAGAATTTACAATTAATACAAACAAACAAAAGTTGTATTTTTAAGAAGAAAAATAAATTTTATACAGGGATCGATTCCCCTTAGAATAACTACAATGTACAATTTAATGACAATTTTCTGACATTAGAAATAATTAGGAATAAATGAAATTATAAAGATATCTAGATCTAAAATTACAATAAAGGAAAGGCACTGGTAGACATATAAATTTGTATATAAATTCAGATATGCGAGTTCACATATTTGTACTTGTAAACAATGTATATGATGTATAATTATCTGTAGGATAACATTAAATGCGACTGCCAATAATAATAAGAAGTAGTTTCTATGTCGAAACACTAACAAACATTGTTATATAAGCAAGGCATAGTAAGTTTCACATATAGTGAATATTACTAAAAGCAGTACTCCACTTATTAATAACATTCAGCCCGAAATTCTCATCCGAAAACCTCATCATTCAAATAAGCGTAGTTTTTATGTTGAACTGAATTAATGATTTGCAAAGCTCAACTGTGTTGAAAACCGATTTAACTTTTACGAAAAAAGATACGTTTTAATCTACTAATCACATTAAATATTCACAACGGTCCTAAGGAAGAAAATGTTATATGTTAATAAAAAAAAATCCAAGTGTTAGGTTGACTAACACTTAATAAAAAGGTTTACTGGTCGACTAACCCTTTGGCAGAGCATCATGGAGTCAAAATTAATTGTTGAATTCCTTAATTCCATTAATTCTCCATTATTATTTTCTCTTCTTCCCCTAATACAGGGATTTTCCTTCTTCCTTTATCCACTTATTCTTTCTAAACATGATCCACGTGTTCGATACATATCGAAAGGTTTGGTGTTATAATAGCTCCTCAACCAGTACATCTGGTAATTAATTTGTGTTTTAATTTAGGATGCGAAGCCTAAAAGTTTTTTAGCATCAATGTAACGAAAAAATTGTTTTGCTGATTCCGAGACTTAAATCTTTTTTTCGTCATCTTAAGGGGAAAGTTTAATCATATTAATTCTTAGAACTCTTAACGGGGCCATAGGAAAACTCATCAAAACTCCTGAAATCCTAAAAGAATTTTAGACAAGAATCGTGAATGAACGTTTCGTAAGTCCGAAAGGTGAAAATAGATTTCGGAAAAAATCATTTCGATTGGTTTTATAATAGCTCCTCAACGAGTACAACTGATAATTAATTTGTGTTTTAATTTAGAATGCGAAACCTAAACGTTTTTTATTATCAATGTAACGAAAAAATCTGGTGCGCGCAACACACAACTTTCACTTACTCTTTGAACTTTGAATAAAAATTATTTTCTGGCCTTGTTAGGCTATTATAAAATGTTTTAAATTGCATTTTAAACTGAGCTAAAGCTAAAAAAACACAAATGCTATTAAAATAACAAAAGTCCTATTTATTATATCACCGGTTGATTATGGATTGTACGATTCGTTGATTATGGATTGTTCGATCCATTCATTATGGATTGTACGACTATAAGTCATTGAACTGTTATTTTCCATTGCAAAGTTTATTAAAACGGAATTAAGAGATTTGCAGTGTCTGCCATAGACAGGTCAAAAGTTGTCACACTAATTGTAAGTGGATTCTGTTGGAATATCGCAAAAAGAAAAATTATCAAACTATTCACTAATTTAATTTTCTAAAAGGTTACATGATGATTTTTCGAAACAAACGGACGATAGATATCTAAATATTTAAATATATTATGAGATCTAGAGTTATTAAACTACAGTAGGTTTAATATTTAGGGTTATAAACGTATCTATGAGATATTTTTGTATTTCACTTTTTTTTTCACACAAGTACAATGAAATGGTAGTGGAATATCACAAAGGGAAGATCTATCGAATTATTCACTAATTTAGTTTTCTAAAAAGTTATATGACAATATTTTGGAATTAACTTTAATACCTAATTATTTATGGAGAAATACTTTATTAAAAGTAATGCTGCCCTACTACATACGGTTGCTTCGTACACAGCGTACTTATCAATCCATACGGACATTAATTTTATATTATATTTTTCTTTTTTTTTCTCCCGATTCATAACAATACTCTTACAAATCATTAACAATAAACCATATTAAACAATAGACATAGCATAATAAACACTTTCCCAAAATAAAAAAAAAAATCTTTTTTCTCTTTAAATTCTCAAACGCCAGGAACGCAATATAACATCTCACAGATATATAACACAGCAATTTCTTGAATGTATCCAAAAAGATAAGACGATTATGGACCAATTTAAAATTTAATAAATAATTACTAAACTACAGTAAATGTATTTAATATTATAAACACATGATTTATACATCCATGAAATGATTTTATATTTTATTTCTTCTTTCACACAAGTACACTGAAATAGTTTTTTTAACAGTGCCATTAACTTGCTTAGGTGTATTTTAAATAATTTCTAAAGACGTAAAAATATTTTTTAAAGTTTACATTTTTTCAGTAAATTCCATTTAATTTCCTTGATGTTAATGCTTAAAAGCATGTGATTTACGTTGAATATTATCAGTTTTCAAAAATTGTTACTTATAAGTTTTTCGCCGCTCTCCGTTACCTTCTACAACTTCCTATATTAGATATTGTTTTTCTAAAATTCTCCGCTTTCCAACGACATATTATAAGTATTCTTCTGACTTGTATTTCCAGAGATTTATTTTCAAACTGTATAAGCATTTATATTTTTTTTCCTATATTCAATTATCAGATTCTATCAAAAGTTATATTAAGCATTTTTTCGCTAAATATTTTTTGCTAAGTATTTAACAATGGTATATTATTTGCAAACAATTATACATCTAAAGTAACATTACCTTCCAAGTTACAAAGAAAAATAAATAAAAGGTGATTTCAATTAATGGACTAAACTTTTCTATATAATCATTAGTCATATGCTAAAAAAATTAGCATTACCTTATTAACACATTCAAAATTCAAAAACCGAAACAAAGGATATAACCATTGCAGAAGAACGAAAAAAAAAACTAGAGAACATATCTTATCTCCTAATTGTCCGATTTTAACGATTTTTTTTTTGTTTTTTAGGCTATTCCATAAACTTTTAGAAAACCATATACAACATTCCCAAAAAAGTGTATACTTAGATTCAATAAAAAACGTGACATACTTTTAAAAACACAAAACTTAATTTTCTACTGTTCTATAGAAAATTGGACATTTGTTTTTGTATACTTACGGGACCCTACTTATAATTGACATTTCCGATAAATATATTTGAAAAATTTATTATAAGATTAGCAATCTAAACCAACCCTAATCATGTTATTTTATTATTTAACATTCTTTTTTTGAACTTTGTTGTTGGTATTAATACCACCTACTATTTAGCGGACCATAATTATTCAGTGGCCTCCAGACATCTTAAATATCGAAAGATTTCACTATCACAATACTACCCTTCCTACATATTTCATTATCCGTTTGATAAAGACAGTTTGACTGTCATAGAATTTGAAAATGCAGCCTATGGTCAACTAGATCTAAATATTAATATTTTTAATATACATTTTTACTTAATATTTTTATATAAATATTAAAACAGATTGTCAAAAACCTGTGGAATAATGGCATTAAGAGGGGTGTATAAGTTGGGATGTGACTGTGATGCAAAATCCAAGCTTTCGACATCAGAAATCTCTCCGAATCGCTTTTGAATTTCTAGAAAACAACGAAATTTTCATTGATTTTCCACATTTTGAAAAATGTCCCTTCACCATGAAGGGAAACATGACAGACAAAAAACATTTATTACTTTTAAAAAATAGATGAAATTTACAACAATTTGAGAACAGGATAGTCTCAGTAAACCTAATAGGTTTCGAACTACAGTTTTTCAAAATTTGATAAATTTTCCAAACTTGAAAATTTTAAGCTATTATGATTTCATGATCGAAAATGAAATACCAAATTTAATTAATAAACATTAACATCAAGCGTAAAAAAAAAGTGTAAATGAAGTGAAGGAAATTACAAATTAAATGTGAATTAATGATATTTCGTACAATTGAAAGGACCAAAACCTAGCGAATCCGCCATTCCACCTTCTTCAGTGTCAAATCCATCGTCCTTACTGAAAATATCCTGATTAAAATAGATATTTGTATAAACGTTTGTCCCAAGGCAAAACGTTTTCGAAAAGTCTTAACATAAATTTATATTAGAATATTTAGTATAGCATCAATTGATGCCATGAAGGAGGTGGATTGGAGGATTTGCTAAGTAGAGTTCTTTCGAATCGTAGGTGACACCTTTAATTTACATTTCGTTTACACTTCCATTCACTTCATCTACACTTTTTGTATATACTTGATGTAAATGTTTGTTAAATGTTATTTGTTAAATGTTTGTATATACTTGATGTAAATGTTTGTTAAATATTAAATGTTAACAATGTTTGTTAAATAAATTGTGTATTCCAATTTAGATACTGTTTGTGAACAGTAAAAAAACTCTCTCTCACTTAACCTTCTCCCTCCTTCTCCATTCCCCCTTCAAAATGTTTATTATATTTTTTTATTTATTAAAATTTACAACTGTATATATACATACAACAAATAAATCTGCTATAGGAATATATAATATGTACTTCTTCTAAGAAATAATGGAAAACGCTATCCATTGGCAACACTTCAAAGATTATAATGATCCTAGGCCATCTTCTTTTCAGACGCCTCACAGGGTTGTCAGAAATTGTATTGGATGAAAGGTTGTAAACAGAAGATTGGGGTAGCCAAAGAGTTTGGGATACTGAGCTCTTTGTTCATAATTTTATTTCTGACACAATAAGCATTTAGGATTTGACGGAGGGTTTCGGATTGTAAGGATTGGATTCGCGAAGAATTCGATGTTTTTGTAGAGCAATAAAGTTCAATTACAAATGGGCCTCATGATGGTACTGTAAAAATGAGTTTTTTTTGTAGAAAATTGGAAGTTTAGAGCGTTTGTCAATTAAATGATGTAGTAGTATGAATCTGTTAGCAGTTTCTTGTCTTTTAACTCTAGTATGAGGATTGCAGGTGGAATATTGCCTTCAAATGTTAAATTGAATTAATTTTTATTTCTCTCGTATCAGGAAGATTATTGAAGATATGAAGACGATGGCGAATGATTAAACGTGAAAATTATTATAGCTCAAAATATCCAATTTTGAATTTTTCCAAACCTTGAAAAGATATCATTCAAAACCTATTATGTTTTCCCTAGGATATTGTAGTATATTTAATTTAGTCTGAAAATGTGTTTTTGATCGAAAACTTGCTTGTTCATGGTCGAAATGGGGGGGAGAGGGAATGTATAACAGTTTTTAGAAAATGCCATTGTGATCCGGGGACGTCAAGATCTTGGATTTCAAGTAACGTCCCATTGGGGGCGGGGTGACCGAATGGACTAACGCTTGTGCACAGCACCGCGAGTTGCCCGGCAACCAGATGACCTGAATATGAGATTTAAAAAAGTATGAGTTCGCGCCTTGGTGCCAGAGGGGATTTTAAATTCTCCGGCCCGGGAAAATCCCGTATAGCCTGAAAGGCGAGATAGGAGAGAACAAAAAAAAAAAAAAAAAAAAAAAACATACCATAAAAGGGAAATAAAATTCTTCTACTACCACTCGACAACAATTTACGATTTGTATAGGTTACTATATGGTGGGCGGGGTGACCGAATGGGCTAACGCGTGTGCACTGCACCGCCGTTGCTCGGCAACATGATACATAACACTTTGATAAAAAAAATAGTCACGAGTTCGCGTCCCGGTGCCTGGAGGAGACTCCCTGGCCCGGGAAAAAACCCCCGTGTAGCCTTAGAGGCTATATATATATATATATATATATATATATATATATATATATATATATATATATATATATATATATAATATATATATATATATATATATATATATATATATATATATATATATATATATATATATATATAGGTTACTATACTATGTACTTTTTATCCCAATATATAACAAAAACAATTAAATTAATAATTTCAAAAATAATGACATCTCACAAAAGTAAGATTATTTTTAGCACAATAACTGAGAAACGTTAGTTTATTTTTTTTTAAATACCTTAGCAATAATTTTTTGTATTGTTGATTACTCAATTAAATATTTTTTTATTTACGAATTTCTATTTAACAAAAACTGTGACACTTAAAAAAAATTCAAAACTGAAGTTTCCTTAAATGAACTTATTTTATAGCTCTTGAGGTTTACAATAGCATCTTTAAATATTTCCTTTTACCTTCCCTTACTAACCGGAATACACTTTATTAATTAATTTTATACATTTTTAATATTAAATAAATATAGTATCAAAATTTTTGATCATTATGAATGTAATTTCAATATCTATTGCCAGATTTTGGAATAAGTAACAAACTTGGGAATATAGAGGTGAAATCTACAGAAGGTGACAAGGCTATATCGGCGAGACGCCCTAAGACAAGGCAGTAAGACCCCTCGGAGCAGTGGCGGGGCATAGTTTATTGCGACAAGGCAAGCAGCTGCCCCAGCTCTCTGGGCTCATGTACATAAATAAGTGGGACCCTTCTCTTGACATTCGCTAATTAATTGCTACTCAGGTCAGTCTGTCCGTCCCAACCCACTCCAAATTATATACTGCTCCCTTCTCAGCCTCGGCAGCTAAATTATATAGGCCATTGTCGCCTACTGCGGGGGTATATCTTAACACTGTGACCCTCTGTAAATAGATTCAGTGGCAGAAGCCTATTGGAAAAGTAATAAAAATAATGGTCAACCCAAGTGAGTTTTCATTGATGATCAATTGACCCCATCTATTTATAATATAATTGATGTTGAATAAAAAGTTTTAAATAGTCGAAACAAAATTTAACGCTCAGCGTTCGGACTGTACAATCTAATGGAAACATATAAAATTTAAATTCTTTTTAGATTATGCATCTTGAAGTTTGGCTTCCTCCATGAGCCTTTTAACAGCCCAGTAAACATCTGATATTAAGACATTTGGTATTGTACTTCCTGTTATGGTATTGAACTAAGTTTACATGTAAAATATATGACTATTGCAAACATGAAATATGTAATGTTCTCATTATAAAAAAAATAAAATAAAGTGTGTGCTTTAGAACACACGGTGGAAGCGAAAAAATCAAAAAGATTAATATAAAGATTGAGATTAATAATATGAAATATAAATTATAAGTGATAGCTCATTATAAAGAGGATGAAATGCTGAGCATTTCTCTCGTTTATGATTTTTAGTTTCTAAGATATTTTAATCCATATCTTTCATAAAATTTCTTACCATTTTGTTTCGGTCACTATCTTTCCTCCCCTCCCCCTACTCTCTAACACGGTGTCGCGTTAAAACACAATTTGGAACAATAGTCCATTACAGAGAGGATGAAATACTGAATATTTCCCTCGCTTACAGTATACATATAAGATCTTTAGTGTCTGAGATACTTTAATCAATATGTTAAACTAAACTAGTTATCATTTGATTTTCGACAATATTTTTCCTCTTTGCCTCCCTAACACGGCGTTCCATTTAGATACAATTTTTAATTATAACGTATAACAGAAAGAATGAAATGCTGATCAGTTTCCTCGCTTACAGTATACAGGTCCGATACAGTATACAGTATGCAGGTGTTTTGTTTCTAAAATATTTTAATTCATATGTAAAAACATTTAAATTATTCGATTCTATCTGACTTTAGCCGAGCGGTAACGCTTCGGAAATTTGATGGATCACAGATCTAATTCACTCTCCACAGAAAAGTACAAAACGCGCCTAAAGAAGTATTCTCTTCAAAAATTTGTTGCTATTATTAAAAAATTGCGTTATGCATAAGTCGACTTAATATTTTATCAATTCACTATAAGTATTTTATAAGGCTTTTCTCCACGGTCCAAATCCAAATTTTTAAATAAAAATCTTAACAAAATTTTTTAACTAAGGCGTGAAATTCAGTAGTTGTTCGTTCTAAAAACCAAACAATAACAACATGCTATTAAGTTATTAAATATTTATTATTAAATAACTATTAACTTTCAATGTTTATTATTATGTTTCCTCATTGTTTTCTTTTGTCACTTCTGCGTAGTCCGTGGTACAGACCCCTTTTCATCGAATCATTAACATCCTCCTGAAACTTCGCAAATAGTTTCATTTCATCGTAACCTACAACTATTTCATTTTCGAAAACTCTTGGAATCGGGGTGTTTTCAATCTGGAGGGGAGCAAACTTTGTCTATTTAATTAGGTACTAAATACTCGTAAATACCCATTTCCTTTCTACTTCGATAGTAAGATAATTTGGTCACATAATCGAGAAAAAAGTCGGCCCTCAAAAATATTGAGCCGTTTGGCGTGACCTATACCCCCAAATTTCCAAAATAACAAGGTTATATAGGACAAACGGCCCAATATTTTTGTAGGCCAAGTTCTTTATCGATTTTGTAAACAAATTATCTTATGATCCAAGTGGAATGAAAATAAAATGTAGTTTAAAAACTACTAAAGTACCTGATTAAATAGACAATATTTGCTCCCCCCTAGTTTCCTCTGAAGGTATGTCCGCTAACGCTTTGTTTAGGATATATTCAAACCTTAAGATTTTCGTTATTATGAATTATTTACGTTATTTGAAATAAATAAAACCTACTTATCTGTTCTAAATACTTTATTAATTTCATGTAAATACTAATATTCAGATTAAATGTTGTTCAGAGTGAAGGAATATCCACAAAAGCTTTGTTTAGGAGATGGATTGGCCGTGCAGGACCAGTGATTTGGCCTTCTCTTCAGACCTGACCCCACTCGATTTTTTCTTTTAGGGTGATATTATACAAAAATTCTATGCAAATCCGGTCAATGACCTTAATTTTTTACTAAGAAGGATAGTTGAATCTTGTGAAACAATAACACATATCCAGTGCCGTTCTGCCACTGATGCCTAGCCTGTCTTAATGCTCAAGTAAGTCACTTTGAACAACATTAATATGAATTTAATGTTTACGTTAAATTAATAATGTAGTTGGAATAAATAAATAAGTTTTATTTACTTAATATAACGTAAATAATTCATAACACTAAACATCTTTAGGTAAGAATATCTCCTAAACAAACCATTTGCGAAAATACCTTCAGAGGAAATTTTTTTCTTGTTTTAAGGTCTTTAGTTAATATTTTTAGTTTGGCCTCTTAACCCTGAAACACCCTGTATGTATATATATATCCTGAAATTGTAAAAAAAAAAAAATAAAAAAATAAATAAAAAAAAAAAAAAACATAAGTAAAATAACAACTACATAATGAGCAAAAAGTAAATACCAATAATCAATAAATCAATTAATAAACATTGAAAAAAAGTGAAAACTTTTTATATAAAAAGATTATATTATGAAAATATCATTCACTACTAATCAATATGTTTTTCTTAAATTAAACTTTCAATATTGTAGAGGTCCTGTTTGGTAAGTAAGAAGGTAATAAAAAAGAAGTTATTCGTATGAGAATAGGAAAGAGGCATGACGTTTATTAGATAATTAGAAATTCCAGAATGTGAATTAGTTAAGAAAGGAATGTTCAAATTATTTAGTTCTGTTGAAAGGAATATAGAGGTAAAAAACACGGGATCTTGTTTTCTCTGAAGTAACCAACGGTTTGAATCGTAGGAGACTGTAGCTATATGAAGGATGTTGAGCGTTAATAGTTTGATAAAGGAAAGATCTGAGGAAATATCGTCAATGGAAAGAAGAAAAGAGACAATTTAACTCGTTCTAAAGATAGTACACATGAGACCGTCTCAAAGATAAGAGCGCCAAACCACATTCGAATACTTTGTATGAAGATATAATCCTTTTCACTTCAGAAAAAGACGCATTTAAAAAGTGGTATATCTGTAATTTAATCAGAGTTGGAAAATCGTTTACGGTCAATGTCTTGGATTTTTAAACGTTCAGATTGAAATTTTAACATAAGATCAAAGATCAGTCAGTATGTTGAAATTACCTTTCGAACACACAAATTGTACTCAGACGTTAATCTGTAATATATTAATTCTCGACTCAATCCTTTTTTTATTAATCTAGTAACAATAGAAGAAGCTTAAAAATTAAATGCTTGTGTATGTTAAAAATTAATACGAACGCATGACAGAAATAATTGTATGTTGAAATAATTATATTTGATTGCTTTCTCATTCATTTTTAAACTTTATTTCCTCCTTGATTCGATTCTTCCATATTATTTTTTTACGTTATTAAATATTCAAAAGCGTTTTTAAAATACGAGGAGAACATAATGATTTTTTTTTTTTAAGACAAAGCAGATGGCCTGGATAGAGATAACTTATCCCTAGTCGACGAACTGTTTTGACAGTTTAAGTCGATTAAGAAAATTCAACTTGTTAATTCTGTAAAAGCCCCTTTTAGCGGCTTTTCACAGACTTATAACTCGAACGTTAATCCGGACGAAATTAAAAGTCATTTCATAACGGTTGGTATCTTGGTAGGACTCGCTTCCTAAAGTTCTCCCAGTTCCATAGAAATCTTCTCAATCCATTGTTGACTAAAGATGGATGGAGCGCTTCACTTCATTGTTTCCGACTAATGGAACGAGCCTTCCAATTTTATTTTATGGCTCCTTCTCAAAGCAGCCTGTAATTACATGTGCAATTAAGTTAATGGACTTTCAGTGGAGGGTTGTCTCTGATTATCTTACATCTCTGGTTCCTAGTTTTGTCAAGGCGATGCCTTTGTATCTTCCAGCCTCAGAGTGGATTTCAGTTAAATTTAACTTATATGTTTACTGCATGTATTTCAGAAGGATTAAGCTTGAATCTATAAATGTTAAATAAGTTAACATTAGTGAAATGGTGAAAATGTATTGGTATTTAAGATGTACAATTTTCAAAATGACAGAACGCTTTTAGTTTGCAGACGCTAATTGTGAAAACTACTGTACGTATTCACACACAATATTTTGCAAAATGGCCCTAGTTGTATCTCAGAAATTTAAGACTATTAAAATCCTCAATGTAAGAATAAAAAATAACTTTTCAACCGTGTGTAGAGAGGTTTTTATGCATTTTATTTATTTAAATAATTATAAGTTAGGCAGGTTTAAAATTTTCCATCTGCAAAGGCTTAGCAATAAGCAAATCTGTGAACATTGTTTAATTATATATAAATTAAGAAAATTGTAGGGCCTGCACCACAAAAGGTATGGGATGTACGGGTTCGTGGTTGAAATTAGTTCTTGTGCTAATAGGTTTGTGTTGTCAGTGTCTCTTTTGGAAATTTTTATAGTACTTTGCTGCACTTTTTTTTTTTTTTTTTTTTTTGTTCTTCCCTACCTCGCCTTTTAGGCTATACGGGATTTTGCCGGGCCGGGGGGTGAGGGCGGGGAATTTAAAATCCCCTCCGGCACCGGGACGCGAACTCGTACTTTTTATATCATCTCAAAACTCAGTTATCCGGTTGCCAGGCAACTAGCGGTGCTGTTACACACGCTTTAGCCTATTCGGCCACCCCGCCCCGTACTGTGCTGCACTGTATAAAACCGTTGGATGTCCAAGTATTCGTAGATTTAATTCAAATTGTTGGAGTCTCAATTGTATGTAGTTTAAAATGCACCCGAAACAACAAACTATTGACCACAACTCAAATGCAGCCAATATAAAATGGAAACGAAGTAAATGCAATAAAAACAGCAAAACAAAACTTCTGCCAAGTAAGGTCAGAATAGCTTCCTCATCGTTTGCATTGGTAAAAAAATGTCAATATTACAAGGTCTAAAATTTTTGCGTAAGAATAAAATCTCTGGAAGAAGCCGTTTTCGGAAATTCAGTAATCCCTTAACATATACGGGTTCGATATCCACGAGTTTTGTTCATCAGCGAGTACTAAAATGCGAAAAAGATCCGCATAAGTAGATTTTATACTCGCCGATTTGGGATTTTAAAAAAAACCATTGCTTACTGAACATGAATTTCACTACAGCGTGAAAAAAGTCGAATGTAAACATTGAGTGTTTTACAGAAAAACATAAAAACTAATTGATTTATGATTTATTAGTACAATTTCATAATTTATTGCCCTCTGCTATTTTTCTTCACAGCAAAATGCTTATATCAGTTGCAGAATACAAAATGTCACCTTTAGCACATATATCATTAAAAGTTAAACATTTTTACATACGACCTTTTGCACTAACAGTATATGTACTTAATCGACATGTTTTCCCTCTTAAAATCGATTTTGCAAAAACTTCATAAGAGAAATAAGAAAAAATAAACTTCTTAATACCAGACCAATACTTTTTTTCAGTCAAAACAAAACTATTTAAGCTGGAATATATAAATATATGTGAAAATCACACATAAATTCAATACCACGATGAGCTGGTTGAACTTCAATACAAATAAACACATAATAAGTTAAACACATCTTATCACTAATAAGATTTTTCTTTTTTACAAACTCAGATCAAAAATTAATTTAAATTTATTGAAAATTAGATGAAATATAAGTAACGTTTGGAATCTGCGAAACAATACAGTATAAATTAACTCTTTGAATAAAACCTAAAATTTTATAACCCCATAAAAATATTGACATAACCTAATTCCCACTCCATATGATGAGTGCCTTCCGCATTTCAAGCCATTATATTGTTAACAATTATATATATATATATATATATATATATATATATATATATATATATATATATATATATATATATATATATATATATATATATATATATATATATATATTAATTTTAATTGTTAAATGGAATTCAATGAAATTGATACTAAGTAATTTCTATACTGTTCTTTAAATTTCCTCCAAGTTTTGGCCAAATCGAATGCGCCCTTTTCAAACTATACGCATTTACTGATCTGAAAACGGAAGTACTTTTTTTGTGGAGTATTTGATATAATTTGATCAAATTGATACCTATATCATTTTACGTTTACCAATCCGTAAATTCTCTCCAAATTTCAGCCAAATCGAACTTGCTGTTTTAGAGATATAGAGGTATCAAGGAAAACACGTTTGCTCATGTATACGAGAAATTAGCCCTTTCTGAAATATTGGCATGTCTAAAAAAATACGTTTTTCCTAAAATATGTTCATGAAAATCGGATGAACTTTACTAGGTGATATGCCCGTCACCTCGATTTGACTACAGACAGACAGACAAACAGACAGACTCGAACCAAATTTGATCCTTGATGTCTGAAAAGTAAAAGGAGAGCGGAATTTTTCGATTCTGAGCACAATTTTTTTTTTAACCTCTCGCACGAACACAATGCTTCCCTACCATCGGTAGCGAGAAAGCAAAACTTCTTTAATAATCTATTTATTGAATAACAATACAATCAGCCACCGCTGGAGGGCTATACGTATTAGGGCTAAATGTTCTCATTCATACAATACATACAAATAATAGAGAAGTAAATATAAATATAAAAAGTAAATAAAAAATACTGATGAAGAAAGTAAATAAAAAACAAAACAAATAACATAAAATAGAAACCTCTAAACACAACCATACCTATATACAATATATACATTCGCCCAGGAATCTCCGAGCCAGGATTTTTCCCCCACATGTGGAAGGCAAAGCAAGACTCCAAGAGATCCCAGTGTCACTTTTCCAGCCGCATCACCTGAATTAGAAACCAGTGGGGACTGAAGGAGTAAGGAAGCAAAATAGATTACATATAATTAAATAAATATGTATAAAAGGATATCACATTTCTTTATCCTAACCGCTAAGCGCTAAAATTACTGAACCAATTTTTACAAAACATTAAGTATACAGTCGCAATGGTCCACGATAATCGATACCGTAACAATTTAATGAAATTTAATAAATTTTTATTTTTAAACTATTGATATAGATTTGATTTATAAAAAAATCTGTAAAACGGTAAAACTGGAAAAAAAATGTTACTAACATGGACTGTTATTGTATATTTTAATATTTGATTAATTTTTAGTTTCATAATTAACAATAATTAATAATTATTGTTATTTTATAATTGTCTACTTCACCGCTCTATTCCTTTTTTTTTTATAACTTCATTTTAAATAACTATGTTCCATTATTTCGTTAGTTTCTAGCTTTGATACTGTTATTTTATATACCTTAACTTTTCTTCAGCTATTTTCTATTCCCAACTTTATCACCGTTATTTTATATTTATTTTATTTATTATCATATATTTGTCTTTCCAAATATTTATCAATGCTAAGTTTACTCTTTCCAATATAACTAACAATATTAGCCTATAACTTTTATCTACATATTCTTACTTTCATCGTCTAATAGTTTCTTATATTCATGTTATATAAACTTTTCCTAGCCCTGGTGAAGGCCTAAAACTTGAGATGAAACGTGAATACAAATAAATATAATTTATTTATTTTTACTTTGTTCTTTGTTTGACTAATCACTCCTCCCCCCCCCACTCCTCCCCAACCAACTTCTCTTCAATATTAAAAATTAGATATAGTTCTCTGGTAAGGTGGATGATGGACAAATTCCCTAGGGGAATTGGGAAACCAGCCGGTGCTGTGGAATGTAGATGGCCAAGATTTGATCTTGGGGTTTACATTACAAATCCTAGTGGTCTATCAGTTCGGTTTCCAGCTCCCACTTTCTTAGTGTGTCGATAAATTATTAACAATTATTAATGCAGGGATATTCATATGACAACTTTAAACAGGTATAATATATTAATCATAATAGGTATGGATGATATATCACACTATTCCATTAAAAAGAATATCAGTGATCACAGATTTTTTTTTCTTTAAATATGTACCTGTACCTGTTATGGTATCGACAATCGGCAGATGTGCCGTAATAAATAAGGATTGATATGATACCTCTTCCTGGTGATTATTTACTTCCTTTTTTTTGTTGTGGAAGTTCGAGGACGGCCTGCAGCCAATCTTAGTGTTCAACATTGTGTGATCCAGTGGATGGACGAAAACTGCATTCAGTCCATCGAACTATATTAAAAATATAATATATAGTGGAATCCTATAGATTCAAATTATAAAAAAAAAATTGAATGATGCTGTTTGGAAGGGCGGTAGAAGTGCTTTTGAGATTTGGAAAAATCAGCTGATAGTTCTTCTGTCAGGATTTCGAATAGAAGAGAGAAGATGAATAACAAGAAACTCTACTTAAGCAATTCCTGAATAACAAGAGTAAAGGAACAGAAAATGTTAACTATTTATTATAATGAAGCATGGTTATTACTTCTTATTAACAAAAAAAATATTAATTTTAATGTTTTCTATTACACCTCATTCAAAATTTTGATACAAGTTAAAATTTATTGTGATAGATTTATCGTTAATAAATTAATTATATAAATAATAATGTAATTACAAAATATTAAATTAATTATATTACTACATTAATTCTTAGTTATAAATCAATTATGTTTATTTTCATTTGTTAAGATTATAAAACGGACGTCATGCTGTTTCTTCAACTAACACGTGAACGTAGACTAAAAAAACTTTCCATACAGTTAATTTCTTGGTGTTATCAAAGCTGACTAAACAGGTTCTTGAATTTATATTTGACATATTCAAATACAATTCTAACGATTATTTCTTTATTAGTACCATATTTTTAAAGATGTAACCACTATCCTTAAAAAAAAAGTTGTCGAATTATTATTCGAAACATAACAGCCATATTTTTATTTAACAATTTGAATGTACGTATGTATATTTATTACAATTAAATAAAAAAAACATTGATAAGGGTCTTATTCAATTGTTTAATTGGACTACAAACAAGCATTTGATAATTAAAGTTTGACTATAACTATTAATTAATATCTGTATCTTTCTATCTAATAATATCTGTATTATTTATCTGTACTTCGAATCTATACTATACTTTGTTCCAACAAGATGTATTCAAATAATATTTGCTTACACCCTACTCCTATCTTGATTTGAAGACAGAAATAACTTCACGATTATTAAATTTACACAACGAAAATACAGTAATATCAGTTTTTATTTACAAGGTTCGCTTTGTTAGTATTTTATTAGCTTTGTTTCTCCAACCAAGAACGTCTTCCGTTTATATTAAACATCACTTTGAATTTTGTTTTTACATTTAGTATAGTGTATACAAACACATATCAAATTCTTAGACATTTTTACTTTCACTTAACTATACATGCAATATACTAACAATAGAGAAAGTATTCCGATCGTTAAAATCTCCGAATGCACGTTTTGAGGTCCTCTGGGTCCACTAGCTGATTCAAGGTGTAATTTTTTTTATTTGTGGGAGGGGAACTTCAACGCGAAAGCTTCTCTTTCATATATATATATATATATATATATATATAATTAACTTGAAAAAAAAGAAAGAAATTAATTAAATATATGAAATGGTGTTTAAGTGGTTCTTCAAGTCCTATTTAATGTAATTACACGAACAAGATTATTTTAAGAGATAGTTTTTAATATCTTTTTCTGTAAAAGATGGTTCTATTTTACCAGTTTGGTGGGAGGGGGCTTCAGCCCGAAAGCCCCTCCCTCTACCCCGTAGATCCGTATACGCCTGGGTCTAAATAACCAAGACCGCAAAATGGTATGTGCGTGTGTATGTATGTGAACAGTCCAGATAAAAAACGAAAAGACGTACGTAACTGAAATTGCGTATTGAAGGTTTGTTTATGCCTGGAATGTTAAAGCAACTTTTTCGTCAAAATGGACTAACCGGAAGGGACGCTTTATATTATCGATTTCACACATTCTTACAATTTTCTCGAAAACGGCTTTGATTAAATTCATTATATCAGTGTCAAATGAAACAATTTCTGTTATAATGTAGGTCTGATTCTTATTGTTGTTCTCTAACGGTCTTTAAATGTCTAATTTCTTCCTCTAAAGTACCTTTAATTATTTTATTTGAAATAATTAACCCTTTCACATTAGGAACAGATATAAAAAATGGTTTAATATGAAATATAATAGAATTCGATAATTACCTAAAGGATAGGTAACCTAATATAATTCGTCATTAATAGAGCACTGACAAAACCCAATCGTGCAGTCGATCTTGGTCGAATGTTAAAACATGCTTCTATATACATAAAAGCATGTGCGGTTTTCAGAAATGCTAGCGTTAATATTGTTTAATATTTAATTGTATAGATTACACCAATAAAAAGATTAAAATTTTTATTTTTACCGACACCTGAACAAATTAAATACAATAAAGAAAAAGGTGAGTCGAGAGGTCGTCCTCACGCGGCTTAGGATCGACATACTAGACTGACACACCTCCACCTCATAATAAAAGATCTTATCCCGAGATGTCAAAAGTATGACCGGTCATTAACTATAAAACATATTTTGGAAGTATGCCTTTTTTACACCGCAAGGTTAAAAGATCTCGAAATAACCCAAAATGAATCAACATCCCATGGAAAATCAAGAAGAAATCCTTACCAAAGTTATGAAGTTCCTAAACAATGAAAAAAATATAAAACATAAATGACAAGTTTATAACTAATGATCCTTTGCAGATTTATGTATTTTTTTTTTACTTTTGAAAGTTCATTGATTTATTAATTTCAATTCATTTATTGATTTTATAGCTATTTTTTTTTTAGTTTATTTATTTATCTATTCTATCTTGTTATCTATAAGTGTCTCTTATTATTATTATTTACTTATTTTATTCTATTAATTCTTTTATTTTTGATATTTTTATCCTTTTTTTATTTTTATTTTTTGTACCAATGACCTTATCAGTATAAAAGTAGTATTATTTATTTGATCGGGCCCTAATGACCTGGATGTTTTGCGCCTAGACATCGAAACAAACAAAAAAAAATACCTATAACAAAATATAAATAGATATAGCTGCTTTCTGTTCACTTTAAAATATAAGATAGCAGAATAACATTGACATGTGTAAGATATGTCTCTGTAGATGGGAAAAGAGATCGGAACGTAGGACAGATACATAAGTAACTGAAAAAATTCATATAATTATACCTAAAACACCATTAAACTCTTCCTTAAGTAAAAACTGAATATCTAATAATGTAAGAAGAGTACAAACATATGTTGTTACGTTTTCTATTTAAGATATGCAATGTTTCCACGAACTTAAAATTCGTGAACAGTACTCTCAATAACATGTAAGTGAAAAAAGCCAAAACATTCCAGATAAGAGGGTTTTATAAGACGTTTAAGTCTACCAAAACTTTTAAAGTCCACATTGCCTTGGCTTAAATGCATTTTAAAAAACCATAATATCAGAATAATAAAAAAAAAAGTACATATTATCGGATAAAGGAAAAAGGGATTAGAGGCAGGAACTTTAAAACGGAAAAGATAGACCCAATAATCTGACATACAGGGAATATATAAGGATTTTTTTCCTGCAGACGTAGACTTGTGTAGCCACGTGGCAGTTTTTTTGCCACCCCCTGATGATCGGGATCTTCATTTGTCGATCAATCACGAGAACGTGCGAGCATTGTGTGGTCCGGAGGGAGGGTTCTAATCGAACCTCTGCTACAATGGGGCTGTTTCCGAACTCAACAGAAATGGTTTAGAAAGTCCTCATTTTAGTATTTATAGGATAAATTAACAGTACTAAATAAATATTAATAAACGCTTCAATAAAAATTTAAGTTTATTATTGAATTACTGCTAGTGAGTTTTAATCAGGGATAATACTTTTGCAAATATAAGAATATTTGACATAACGATCAGACGTAGAAATTGAAGGGTGGACTTGAATCATGAAATCCTAGGATATGTTGCTACACAAGATTATCATTGGATATACTTGCCTACCTACATGACTTTTCCTATTTCCTATTTTAATTTTAGTTTATATAATTTAATTATTCTTGTAGATTAGTTGTTCTTGATCTTGATTTTCTTGAGGTTCTTCGAAATATTAAGGGGAGAAACGATTTTCTCGACCCCTTTCTGTTTTTATTGGGGGAACGGAGAGGTTCGATCTATGCCTGTGATTTATTCTCATATTTTTATTGGAAACAGGTGAAAAATAAGTTAGTTGTTTAATTAACTAAAATGATTAGAATTTCGAAGCGTTGGAAATTATTTCTCAATTCTTTATTTTTTTCAAATAGATAAACATGGAAAACGTTTGACTTATTTACCACCACATTGTTCTCTAGCATTGGCTCCATTGTTTAAAATATTTGTTAAACATTTTTTTAATATTCATAAAATATTAAAATTATGCTTAAACGGGTATTAGGACTCATCCTGAAGATTTGTAGCTTCTGAATAGATAAAAATGAAAAGCATGTAGAAGAAAACAATACCATGGCTAACCCTGAACGTTAAGAAAATTAGTGTTGAACATTGTTCTGAAGTTTCATTATTCATCTTTCTAAACTATTGTATATAACTCGGAAAATTACTTGAAGAAGATTGTTATAGATTTCGCAAAGGAATATTTATTCCATTTTCGAGGCATTCGTTTTCATTTTGTATGGATATTTTCTAGGGTGCCATTAGGAGGGAAAAACATTTCTCCCGCTAACAGCGGGAAAAAGATTTATCAACATTTCCCGGTGTTGAGCTTTGTTTAATGAAAAGGAATGTTGTTGAGGTCTAGTGGGATTAGGGGGAAATCCCTTCTGAAAAAAGGCCTGGTTCCTAGGCGTGTAATTTGAACTAAGCTGTTTAATCTCCACATTCCTGTCACAGGTTTGCTTTACACTCCAGTTCTCTTTGCCCAGTTTCTTCATGGGGCTTTATTTCTTATTAAAACATAAGGTGAATCATTGCATAAAAGAATCGGGGGTAGGTAGGTCTACCAGTCTTATACGAATGCTAACTCTTTTGTATGCTCTTTCACTACTAAGTATTTCTTCTTTAAAGGTGTACTTCTTTAAAATTAATTAAAACATAAAAATAAAGCCAATATTAGTTTTATTGAAAAGATATTTTTAGGCCAATATTATTTCAGGTCTATGAGTACCGGGCGGACCCAAACGAACAATGATCTGGAACTCCAAATTTTTCCAATATTATCAAAGAGATGAGGGCATTTTTTTAGAAAACTTGATATCCCATGTGATCTAACATCTTTTTATTGAAATAAATGTTCGAGCGATGAATAAAATTTTACGTTGAAAACCTTAGTTGGAATGTTGTTTTCGGCCTATCCACCGAACGTCCGCACAAAAGTCTCTCATAATAGTGACACGGCTTCACTTCTTATATAAGCTGATCTTTAAGTTATTTAAGCAAGATATTTCCTTAAGATCTCCCGTTAAGTGCATTTAATGAATAAAAATTTGATAAAAATCCTCTTTAATATACAGAGCATAACTAAGATTGTTCGGCACCTTTCCTTATAGACTAATTTGAGAACCAATATTTGAGGTGCCTAACTAGAGTATATATTACGAAAACGGCAAAGATGTTTCGAAAAATTGATTAGGATGGACGTTTCTTTGAGCTTCAAGACGTTTATAGAGATCGATAAGATTGCTGGACTAAACCATGAGTTTTTACAAATGTCTTACTAGCATAAATCTATTTGTAGTTATTTATTTATCTATTTATTTATCAACCCTGCCGTGCCTAGTAGGCAATACGGGTGTCTGCAATAGTAAGATGTTAGGCAGGTCAGCTTAACATCTCACTGCTGCAAATGAATCTTGTTCTGCTCTTTCTTCATTTTTTTCCTCTTTCTTCATGGTTGCTTTTCTTATCAGTTTCCCGCCAATGGTATAGTACCTCTTCCTCCTCTTCTTAAATTAAAATGGGCTGGCCCCACCGCGACTTTCCACCCGTACACAAAATCTTTGTAGTACGGGTAGTTTTCCGCAGTGACTAACTGAGGAAAATCGTTCTCTGTGAGAATGTAGAGACCGGTTTCCCTCAGTAACTTAGCCCTTAGTTCTTCAAAGGCGGTACAGTCCACTATGATGTGCTCAGCAGTCTCCGGAACACCGCAACTAGCGCATAGGGGGTCGATGTCCATCCCATGGCAATGAAGCTTTGCTCGAAAGCCCCCATGGCCTGTGAGAAATTGCGAGAGCCAATAGTCCGGGACGATCCACCTTGTTTCTAAACGTGACCGGACGGTGGGGAAGTACTTTCTCAAGGTAGATCCTTTGGGGGTTATCACCCACCGCCGGTTCTATTCCTCTAATGTGTCGTCCCATATAATGTTTTTTCCATTTTCAAGGATTCTCGTCAATTCTCACCTTAAGATTTCCCTGTACACCTGCTGAGCCGTTTTTCTTAAACATGTGCTTCATCATGTCTTCTCGCAGGAGGAGGTCGAGAGGCACCCCTCCTGCTCCTATTTGTAGTTAAGGGGCTGATGGCCAATCTTGTTAGAGCATAAACCGTTTTAACATCCAATCAGTCTAAAATTTTACGACTAATAACAGCAGCTCCTGGTACGTAAACAACAAAACTTTAACGACTTATGCAACCATCTATCGACATAAACATGCGACCCTTTTACTTTTGATTTCATGATAAACTACAAGGACACAATAGCAGACTTGTAACTGAGATGGCCACCGTCTGACATGCCCATTAGGAGGAGACAGAAGAGGATCTGGATGAGATATCTGCTTCCCCAATTTTTGAAAACAAACAAAGACCAGGAAGAGGTGCTATCCTTCCTCATGCCTGACATGCCTTTACCATCTATATTTCCTTCAGATTTGCTGATTGCCACTCTCATGATAGGTGCTAATGAACGTATGAAGAGAAAAAAAAAACATCCAGCCTGGACGACTTAAAATTCATTTCGTGGTGGACTCATGGAATGAATCTCGGCCATTCCTCTGTAGTTAGAATATGTTTATAGTGTGAATATGTTTAGTTCGAATATGTTTTGTTATACCTCTAGAATAATCTCTAGCATTCACCAGTGTGCCAGAAATGGCAATGCTATGGATAATCTAGAAGAAGATAAAACAGTAAAAAAAAATTTGTTCATAATCTAATAACAAAATATACTTAGTGCAATTCGTCTAACAACTGTGTAACTGATTGCAATGGGAAGAGTGTTGCTAATTTAAAACCCAAAACATATATACATATATATATATATATATATTTTAATTATATTCACCACTATTCAATCTTCTGGAGTTATAATTAAATACGAAATTATTATTCCGAATTCAATCTTTGTATCTAAAGTGTATGTAGTTAAAATCACATCTGGTAACGAAACTTAAGGTTTAAATTTAAAAATAAATAAAAAAATACATATAACAGACGATTCGCAACCATAAATTTCATTTTATGGACTGAATTTGTGAGAAATAAATGGTGGTGCCTACTGTTTAAGTTCTAACATAAAATATCAATGATCTTTGATTATTATTATTAATATTTATTTTTTTTTCTCTTCGTCTCATTTTGTGCTTTTTCTTTCGGGCATATATGTTTATATTTTTTGTCTCTCTGTGTACCATTACGAGTATGTACGTATACATAGTTCCTTTTTTTTCCTTTATACCACAAGTAATCCTGAGATTTTGGATTACCACAAGGAATTGAGGTTACCACAATTGATCCTGAGATTCTTAGCGTTTGCATCTTATTATATGAATCACTATAGATATTACATTTTGTATTAAATTATTTTTCTATTAGATAACCTATTGTTTATAAATTGTGCAGTTATGTACATATAGATATGCAATTTCTTTTCTTTCTTTTTTTTTTTTTGTTCATTTTTTAGTGGTATGTATACTACTTTTTGAATAATGTATATAATGTTAGATTTTTTATAAATTAGTTTTTGGCCAGATTTGTATTTTATTTTGTATTAATTCATCCTTTTTATTCTAAGGGGACTTAGTTCCAGAACAAAGTTCAATTTTCTATTCTATTATATATATATATATATATATATATATATATATATATATATATATATATATATATATATATATATATATATATATATATATATTGCAAGAAGGTTGATATGGTTGATGGAGTCCAAATATAGAACGTAGATTAAAAAGTATAAATATACGGGCAGAACAGAAAAGTGTGCCGGATTGAAATACAGTAAAATAAAAATACTCATAACTTTTAGTGCACTGAACTTAAACAAGAATTGTACTTCTACACTTAAAAACCCAAATGGAGTCACCTATCTCTATTGTTGAATCTATCTGAAACATGGCTGTTAGGTCAGATTGGTACAATCGATAGCTTCTAAAAATAGAAATCAGATCTATTGTATCCTTTATTATTCATAACAAAATCCCAGAACTTTTATTATATATTCCCATTCGTTCCTACAAACTGGCTAAGCAGTGCTTTATATGATAGACTTTTATTATTTTAATATTACCTAATGTGTAATTTATTTATAGCATTGAATACAGTCAATTTTGGCAAAAGAAATATTCTTTCTTTCTAAATTTCGAAGAAAAATCTAAATGTTATTATTTTATACATTGTTATTTTTTTTTAATATAATAACTCCCTTAAACAAACCAAACAAAAAAATACAACAGTAATACTTCGCTTATCTTTAATCGGGTTACAGGTTAAGCGGAAGAGCTGGTAGATGCAGTAAAAGAAAAAAAATCATCCAATATTAGGTAATTTCTTAAAAGTGAAAATTAAAACCAGGAAAAATTTCAAAGAAATACACCGAAGAAATATAATCAGCATTTTTTCCTTAACGTATCTTCCGGAAGAAATGAATAGTGGAATGTAATTCACTAAAAAAAATAAATGTATTACTTGACTTGAATGTAATGAAAGAATCTTTCTAAAAACGAAGTTTCCAACACAAGCGTATTCTAATTCTGATAGCTGACTTAATGACTGTTAATTTTTTACTTTATCGAACAAAGAAAAACTTTAGAGTTCATTAGACCCTTTGAATTTCAGCACAAATATTAAATCAGTTCTCTATCAATTTCCATTTTAAACAAGCTCTCTTGTGAATACTTCTCATCACCTCTTATTAATAAAACATTCTGAATAAATTATAATGTTATCTCTCCGAACCCTCGGGCTAAATTTTACCACCCCCCAAAAAAAATATTTGCTAAGAATTTTAAGTATCTCAGAATTGATTCAGTGTAAAAGATTTTGTTCATTATAAGCTACAACAGTATATTTATCTTGAAACTTGTACTAAGAAACAGAAAATTGCTTTGGATTATACAATGAAGTAGGGAATAAAAGTATTTTAAATTTATTTGACTAACATCTACGGTGTGGTTGGTTTGTTTGAGACAATTTTAACCATCAAATTTTATTTTAAAATCAAATCATATTTTAAAAAAATGAATAATAAAGTGTGCAACGTTAACAATAATATGAAGGGGGGATAATAAAACAATAAGTTAGCAAATTTTAAAGATGGGAAACATGAGTCTGAAACTAATTAACAATGATACGTTTTTGTTAAATAATAATGTTATGCAGACATTATTACTTTTTCTTAAAAAAAAATTACAATAAAAAACATATTATTGACTTTTTTCATTTGTAATGAAGTTGTGAGTGAATTTTCCAAATAGAAAACAGTTTTATTTGTAAATTTTAAAAAATCTCAATTAGATACTTAAGAAAATTGCATAATTTTATCAGTTTTCTAACGGTATGTTCAACTTTGCCAAGCTAGTATAATTTGGAGGAGATATTAAACGTAATTAAATAAGATAATAATAATAATAATAATAATAAGGCTTAGCGAACCCGAAGGTTCGATGCCGACACCACCAATCGCTTATTACACACCTCCCTCCACCGTTCGCCGTCCAAACCCAGTCCCTTCAGATCGGCTTTAATGCAATCTTCCCACGTTCGCTTCGGTCTACCCCTCGGACGCCTACCATTCGGCGCAGCAAATATTAACCTTTTAGGAATTCTCTTGTTACTAAGCCCAACAACTTTACAAGCCCATTTGATTCTCCGCGATGAAATTACCTCAATTATATTACCCGGATACAGTTCACGCAATTCGACGTTGTGTAACCGTCTGAACTCTCCGGTTAACTCATCCTTCTTCGGTCCGAATATTCTACGCAATACTTTATTTTCAAAAACCTTAAGACGCTGCTCACCCCTCAGGCAAAATAATTGTTTTATAGATTCTAATTTTTAAGTTCCGGGACAAGAGGCGCGAACTAAGTAGTTTTGTCACAGAAAAATAACAAGAATTTCCCGCCTTCAGTCTAACCTTAATCTCTTCTTCAATTTCGTTTTTTCTAGTTACCGTAGAACCTAGATACCTAAATTTATCTACCTGTTCAAACATATTACCATTTATATCGATATCACCAGTAGCATCGCCATTTTTGCAGCTAAGCATATATTTTGTTTTATCCCCGAATCCCCCAAATTAAATAAGATATTGATAATAATTAAGTAGGCATAGTACTTTTTATTTTCATTTGCTTATATATGTAATATATAGTAAGGGGGAGTACTGCGATCGTGAAAACATTCTAATCTGAGTTTCCAGGGGAAATACACGTTTTCAGGTCAACTTCAGTCCGAACAGGTCAGGAGTCCAACAACCAAGTTCACAAAATGGTCTGTATTTCTTTGAACAGCCTTGCTCAAAAACGAAAAGTCGTAGGAATCTAATGTTGAGTATTTATATATTATATAGTTCCGATGTGGTAACAGCTTTGTTAAAATTTTCTAACCGGAAGTGCCACTTTAAATCAACGGTGAAACACATGTTTATAATTTTATCAAAAACGCCTCTAAGGAATTTGATTAAACTCGGTGTATCATTGTATAATTAAGTGGTATTTAAAATCATTTCGATTATATCCCCATTGATTTCACTTTAAATAGCTTAAATGCCCAATGTTCTTATAAGTCTTCCTCTAAAGTACCTTTAATATGGATTATTAAAAAATAAAAAAGAACTCTCTTTTATAGACAGCAACTATAAAAAATGGCTAAATATGAAGTTTGAAAGAATATGATAATTGAAAACTGGAGGATAAAACTGAAATGCTTATTCAGTTTGAAAATGAATCTCCTTGAAATAAGTCAGAAAGTATACGTATAATACATCGTTGTAACATGGAGCATTTTAGAAAAATAAATAAATAAATTTGTAGAAAGTTTGTGGAAAAATATAAATAAAAATTTCAGAAAACTAACATTATTTAACGAAAATCACATGTTTCCAAGGAAATTAAATGAAATTCTCTTACTAACTTTTACATTTTTAAGTAAAAGTTAAGTAAAAAAGTATTTGAAATCCACCGAATCATGCCAATGGCATTGTTTAAAATACTATTTCATTGTACTTGTGTGAAAGAAGAATGAAATATACAAATATTTAATGGATATGTTTATAACCATAAATATATTTACTGTAGTTTAATAACTCCAGAGATGATATTATATTTAAATAATTAAGTATGAATGCCAATAGGCCGTTTATTGTAAAAAATCATCAAGTAACCTTTTAGAAAATTAAATTAGTGAATAATTTGATGAATTTTACCTTTTGTGAAATTCCAACATTATCCACTTACAATTAGTGTGACAACTTTTAATCTATCCATGGCAGGAAATGAAAATCTCGTAATGTCGTTTTAGTAAACTTTACAATGGAAAATAACACTTTAATAACTAATAGTCCTACAATCGATAATCATTCACAGGTTAAATATTCAGATGTACTTTCAAATCCCTCTAGGCATAAATGAGCCTTTCGCTTGACAGAATGACTAACTCCAATATCAACATTCTTTATTATTAATTTCAGTAATGTTTCCAGTGGCAAAATGTATACGTTTATTCGCAGTTTTATATTTCAACACTGCAATCACCTACTCTGGAATCAACTTACTCACTGTCTGTACATTTCCAACTAGAAATATCACTAAAATGTTATCACTAAGTCAAAAATATTGGAATTGTAGTTAGTCATTTTGTCAACTGGAAGGCTCAGAGACTGAAGTCCAGAAAGGAACTGGATATGTGTTATTGTTTCACAAGAGTCAATTATCCTTCTTCGTAAGGAATTAAGGTCATTGACCGGACTTGCATAGATTTTTGTTTAATGTCACCCGAAACAAAAAAATTCAGTGGTGTCAGGCCTAAAGAGCGCGCAGACCAAGCCGCTGGCTCTGCACGGCCAACCCATTGATTGGGATAATTTACATTTAGCCATTGTCGTGGACCTCTTCCGTAATGTGCAGGACATCCATCTAATTGAAGCCACATACCGAGCCAGCGGTATTAAAAGCCAACGGAGGCTGAGTAAGAGCGCTACAACCGCAGACACTCATGACTTGAGTGGAGAATCTGTTGATTGCCAGAACTCCAATATATACATGTTACAAGAGGCCACGGAGCCGATGAATTTTAACCTGGGAAGAGGATTGTAGGCATGGGAGGTGCTGGATAAGGATTGTGCTACGGGATTAGGATGATGGGTATGGTTCTGATGAAATTTGGAGCATTTGTCTTTGTTTTTTTTTAAATATTAATATTAAACTCACCAAATCACTTTTCAATAAAAAACATATTGTTTTGGTATAAATTGCTTTTAACAGTTACCGATTGGGTTATTAATTGTGTACGCTTGGGCGTGTTTAGATGCTTCCAAAAAATGAATCTTTTGCAAATGTATGCTACATTCCACAAAGAAAAAAAACCTGATTCAATTACTCCAAGAAACTGGGAAAGTGCATAAGTAAAGAAGATGTTCAAGAGATCGTGTATCGAAAAGGAGTGTCGTCGTTGGGTACAGAACCATAATAGATTGTTATCTATGCGAAATTGTTTAACGTAAAAATCACGAGAAAGAATACCTCTTCGGATAGGGGGAATGTAGGGGACTTCTGGCTTCCTTCATGAGCAAAATAGAATTTATTTATGTCCTTTTATTGTTTTATTGTTCCTTTTATTGTTTATATTAATTTTAAATAAATACATCCAATGTTGTCAATTTTAATTGTTATTTATGACTAAATATTTACCAATTTATTTCTTTATTTGAAAATGAGTTTATAATTTCGTAACAGTAGTTATTAGCAGGTGTGTAAACAGTGACAAAGAAATCCAATGTTTTTATTAAAAACTAATTTGCGCTGGCTAAGTAAAAAATATCCATGTTTCCTTGTCTCTTTCTTGGAGATGTTGTTTGTTTTTACTTAATAGTTTTTTAATACAAGCTCTAATCATGGATGAGTAGGTTTCATAACCTACAAACTACTAACACCTTCCCCAACAGTGTATAGCAATATTTTCAGTTGTGCTGTTAAGCTAACACCCTAACTAGCAGATATTTTCGCTACAGTATCGATAGTTTTGTATTAGGATATATATGGAAAACGATCGAAACCATTTTTGTATTTTTCCTCCTATTTCGATAAATTAATTTCTTTGTTGAATGATTCTCATTGTTTACTTAGAGGTTGACGCTTGACGGGTGAGCCAGGACGCCGTAGATAAGGAAGCGGCCCTGTCATCAGCATAGCGAGTAGGCAAGGCAATTATCCGACAGACATCAAAGGCTGGCAAAAGATGACAGCGTTATTATTCCAGACCTGGCCCTGGCTAACTGCTCCAGGGAACTAACAGTGGCTCCAATTATCGAACACAAACTTGGCCCAACTTGCGACAACTACTTGAGAGCCGCTAACACCTAGTCTCTCATTAAAATACCCCGGCTTCATGTCCTCCACCCAAGTCTCTCTCAGCACAAGTCTCCTCTCGACTTGCCAACAATACATTACAATTATATTTTACTATTTAACAATATTGGAAAAGTGAACAAAACGCTTACCCTAGTTTCTAGAATCTCATTTAAGGCCAACTGTGAGATAAAAAATTTTCTAGGACCTTCGCTCTTGTGTCTGAAAATTGTTCTGGATAACCCCTCTACGAAGGAGTCACCTTACGCTATTTTGGAAATATAATTAACGTCTATACGTGAATTCTTACCAGATTTTCTCTACGCATAACAGTTAATTTGGGAACCAAGACTCTTCATTAGTTGTGGTGAAAAAAATTAAACGTTTATTTTTAAAACGTTAAAATCTACAATTCCATTTTTTTAAGATTAATAAAAAGTGTTTAATTTATGATGACATTCCCTTCTATAAATTCGGAGATATTATCATAATACTTTTTCTTTTCATCTGGTGAATTAAATTACTGTTCGCATTACTGTTTTGTATAAAAAGGTGAACTAAAAATGAAGCAAGTATGAACGTGTTTTTATATTTGTATTTAATGTAGTCTCATGTATTATTTCTTCTGCTTTACTAAGTTTTCTTTTACTTTTCTTTTTTAAAATTTTTCCATTTTCTTTTTATGTCATTGTAGATAAGTTATGAATCAGTCTCTTACATCTCAAATACTAATGTCCTTAATGGAGGAAAAATGTATTTTTTTTTTTTTGCTGAAAAAATAAATATTTAAAAATAAAATTAAAATAAAGAGGTGGACTGATTGTTGTATTTTAAATAATAATACAATGCAGAGTGTATGATTGGAATCTAATTTGCTACAATACTATTAATGGGTTAATTAATTAATTTTGAAATCATTTGAAAAGAACTATTGCTTTCTCTCTCTCTCTCTCTCTCTCTCTCTCTCTCTCTCTCTCTCTCTCTCTCTCTCTCTCTCTCTCTCTCATCTCTCTCTCTCTCTCTCTCTCTCTCTCTCTCTCTCTCTCTCTCTCTCTCTCTCTCTCTCTCTCTCTCTCTCTCTCTCTCTCTCTCTCTCTCTCTCTCTCTCTCTCTCTCCTCTCTCTCTCTCTCTCTCTCTCTCTCTCTCTCTCTCTCTCTCTCTCTCTCTCTCTCTCTCTCTCTCTCTCTCTCTCTCTCTCTCTCTCTCTCTCTCTCTCTCTCTCTCTCTCTCTCCTCTCTCTCTCTCTCTCTCTCTCTCTCTCTCTCTCTCTCTCTCTCTCTCTCTCTCTCTCTCTCTCTCTCTCTCTCTCTCTCTCTCTCTCTCTCTCTTTGTCTCTCTCTCTCTCTCTCTCTCTCTCTCTCTCTCACTCTCTCTCTCTCTCTCTCTCTCTTTTTTAACCTTTTTCCTCCCCTTACTTGCTTTTTAGTCTATGCGAAAATACACCGAATGTATAAACGTACTGGAAGCACAAGTGTTAGTATGAATAAATCCAACATATATATATTGTCATTCTCGATTGACTTCGTATATTGGGACTAATTTATCTCACCTTCAGTATATAGTTATCCCACCTACCCACTTATATTCCATAGACTATGGCTGCTTAGAGTAAGCTTTAAATGTGCTTAATTGTGTATGGAAGCCTTTTAAAATCTGATGAGAATCTTTTTCATTAAAATAAAAAGTTGAGTAAATTTATTTTTGTGAATCACTCTATGTAAAAGTGAAATTCATAAAATAAAAGTTGAAATTCTTAATCACGGTTGTGAAAATATCCCTATTGTGTGCCAACCAGCTTATAATAATTAAGTTAAAGCGCGGACTAGTTTCAAATTTTTATTAAGGACAGATGAAGAAAGTTTTGCTGTTCTGCAAATTGGTCCGCCCGGAGTCAGATTGCAGTTGGACGACTTTCTTACTAAATCCTTAATCAGTAAAAAGGGTTCCTAGAGGAGTTGTTAGAACAAAAGTAACGGAACTTTTTAGAAACCAGAACTGCACCGAGCAATAAACAAAACTAGCCAGTCAGCAATAGTTTGTACAATATAAAATACAAGCTTTTTGTGAATTATATTTTGAACAAAAAGAGAAAATACGTATGATATAAGAAAATTTTTATACAATAATAAAATGTCGGAATATATCGAATGACATCCGAGGAAGATGGGGATACATTTTTTATCCGTTTTAAAATCCCTAGAGCACGAAAGAATTTTTTTTCTAGTGATGTGTGATCTTTCTATTGACAACAATTACTAATCTACAAGGCAATACTGAAATCTATTTGGACCTACGGACTGAAACTGTTGGGAACAGCAAAATTTTCTAACATCAAACTTATTCAATCCTTTCAGTCCAATAGATAATGCTCCGTTCTATGTAACCAACGAAACCCTACACTGTGTCGTTAATATTCCATTTTTCCTAGAAGTTTTAGCCAAAAATTATATAAATTCCATCAAAACTTTACAAAGCATCTAAATCCACTTGCACAGTCCCTATAACATAAAAGCTCCACCTATCCCTACTACCCTTCTTGAAGTTTGAAGTGGCAGTGGCCCAGAGGCCTATTATAAATAACCATATATCGCAGTTCTGGCAATGGCCACATTCCCCACTCAATCTATGTACGTCTAGTTATAGCGCCTTTGCTCAGTCTCCACTTGTCCTTGACAGAATGAGAGGCGCTGGGATCTCCTAGAGCGTTTCCGACCACGAGTGGGAGTTTTTCTGAGTGAATCGATTTTTGTAAATAGCGTTGTATAAAATTATGTTTGTATTTAAGTTGTTATTTTGATTTGTTCAGTTTTTTTTTGTTTTAGTATAATAATTAAGTTTTAGTTATATTATTTTTCTGTTTAATTTATTTGTATTTATTGTACATAGAATGTGAATGTGCCTTCTGAACACTTTTATAAATGTCCTTAATTGAGACAGATTGCAACATTTATCAATAAACAAGTTCTAAACTGTTGAGGCTTGATAACATTGATTTAGGTAAATTTAAATAAAGTTTTCTTTATAAATATTTTATATTCTTCCGCGACCTATTTCTGTAATTAGGCCTTCTTCAGACTGAACTGCAATGATCCTTCTCTCCTGAATGTTATTTGAGGGCTTCTCAACGTTCTTAAGAACTTCCTCAGTTATTTTCCTCAAATAAACTAAAGATATTTTTTCTCAAAGCTTCCTAAAATATATAAAATAGAGAAAACTTCTTCCATGTCAGTCTAGATCTCCTCAACGTCCTCTGTGTTGACAATCAAGAGAGAAGGACCACCGCAAATTAGCCTGATGAAGGATAAACAGGTCGAGGAAGAATACGAAATAGAAAGGAAAAATATCTTATTTTTATTTAGAACTCCTAGAATACTTGAATTGAGGTTTGATATTAGAGGTATAGTAAAATTTAACTAAAAAGACTGCTTAATATTACGGCGAAGGTCAACTTATATAGCAATGCGCTACATTTATGTATACACTATATATTTATTTCCTACTACATTCATGTATACACTATATATTTATTTCCTACTGCATTTATGCATACATTATATATTTATTTCCTACTACATTTATGTATACACTATATATTTATTACCTACTATATTTATGTATACACTATATATTTATTTCCTACTACATTTATGCATACACTGTATATTTATTTTCTAGAACATTTATGTACACACTATATATTTATTTCCTCCTACATTTATGTAAACACTATATATTTATTTCTTACGACATTTATGTATGCATTATATATTTATTTAATGTATATATTATATTCTATATTTTCCACACCTAGTTCCGACTACTAGATCATTATCAGGCTGATTGCGATTTTCCTTCACTCTTTCTTAGCATTTGAGGATATTGAGTAGTCCTTAAATAGCAAGCAAGAATTTTCTCATTTTTAACTAGAATTTTTTGAAGAACTTTTTTTAAGTTAATTTGTGGGAAATAACCAAATAAATAATAAAATATATTTGTATCGTGTTCATTTTATATTAATATTGAAAATTTCAGCGTGGCTAAAACCTACCGCATATCATGAATATTAAGCAACTAAAACTTGATGAAGATTTATTCATTAGTTTTTAGCGGTTTGAAACGAAATATAGATTATATATTAATTTATGTATAGACATGTGCAATGCATTTTATTTAATTCGTTGTGCCGTTTCTTCGATTTTATTTTGTCTTTTATTTTGTTTCTTCTTTGAACGCATTCGTGCTACGAACAATATTTTGTAAATAAGGTTCCATCATTTAACAACAGCTACATATCATACCAAAACAAAATATAAAATTAAATGTTATCAGGTATACTTGGAAAATTCTAAATTTTAATACTCTATATATTACTCTGGTCGAAGATTTCAGTGGCTTAAAACTTGTGGTAATTAAAAAAAGGGGTGCCCTTTTATGTGATGATCTTAAAATAATTGTAATTTCCCATGATAACAAATTTGCTCTGCAGAAATATACGGAGCTGTTCAAAATTGCATAGCCGTTGAGCAGCTTTGTGAGTAAGGCATTTTGATTCTAATTTCAAGAGCCAAAGTTCGAGACAGGTTGTGGTAGATAATTATCTATTCTGTTTCATCAGCCATGTGACCGATCCTTAGGTCGAGAAAATCCCCCAAGACAACCAAAATATTTTCATCTGTAAAAATTACAAATCAACCCAATATTCATAATATAAATATTTGCATTAACTAATAAGTTGATTTACTTTTATGAAAAATAGTTGAAAATTGGAAGATAGTATACTTATATGCTCCAATGGCTTTGCTAAATATAATCTAACTGGGTAAACAACACTGTAAGGAAGCCAAGCTATAATGAACAAATTGAAAATTTACCGGAAATTTTGTCTGGTAAAGCTCCGAGGTTCTTGATGAATGATGACTGAATGCGGTATCAGGCCACCGTATATGTTTGCTCATGGTATAATTATGATGAATGTTCCCTCCCTGCCAATTAACACAGTTAGTGGTTGTCAATATTGCCTTAGCTCCCTCCCTCTCCGGCCTGTTTTTAAAGCAATATTTCCAAGGCTCTATCGGCCTCGTGGCTGCCAATGATAAAGTTATCGAAAAAATTAAACACTAAAATATCAATATTCATTTACAGGAAGAATGATGCATATAGGGATGCGTATAAATGGCGAAGCATGGAGCGAACGAGTACAAATAGTTTTTGGCCTGAAGGCTGATATGATCTAGTAACGGCAGAATAGGGGGTTGAACAGGAAAAAAAAAATACTTACGAAAAATTCAAATTCCAAACAAAATTATTACGAGTCTTGATTTCCTCAAGTCTTGATTTTCTCACTTCCTCAAGCAACCATTGTAAATTAAAAAGTCATTATTTTCTAAAAAATGCAGCTCATTTTCTGATTCTCAACAAACATTTGAGAAATTAAATTAATGTTAAAAGATAAAAAATAAAAGAACAAATAGAGCTCAGAAAACATGATCATGAAAACGTTGAGAATAAAAACTACAATTCCGATTTTTAGAATTAATTTGAATTGTGGACCACTACTAAAAATTGGAGATTATGGACCAATGTTTTTTTTTGAGATATAAAAGTATTTCAAAATAAAGTATATGCTAAAATAGTTTTTAACTAGATTCACAATTCTTAATAAAAACTATTAAAAAAAACATCATTCTTCTTTTCTAGTAATTTATGAAATAAAAAAAACAATTTTAACTGTTTCTTCTTTTACGGTTATTGGTATTATTTTTACGTGCTAAAGATCATAAAGAAAATTAAATTAAATTTTCATTAAAAAAAAATCATATTCAAAAATTTATATTGTTATACAAAAACCCCCTGCATCCCTTTCCTAAACTTAAACAGACTTCATGAAGTTTAAAAGAAGCCCGTATTGCATAAATAAACTCGAAATACGTGAAAACATTGTCCATTTTAATATAATCGTTATACACCCTGAAGGATGATAAAATCAAACTTCCAAACTTAGAAGGCTTCGATAAAAGCTTTCTTCCTGCTCCCTCTCGTAAAAAAAAAAACGCCCTGAGCAATTCCTTCCTTTCTTTACCAGCCCCTTAATTCTAATGATACTGTATAAAGTCGGCAGCAGGCGACGGAGCCCCTAGAAATTCGGGTCAGAATGGGCAAGTTGTTGCTGCAATATCTTTTTATTAAGGTTGTCCTGTCTTATTTCCTTCTTAATGATTTCAAACTGTGGCAGCTCATCTAATGTTTAAACCTTTAATTGAGTTGAGTTTTTTTTAAATTGAACTGATTTATTTTAACAAGTATATGTTGAAAATAAAAACAAAAAATTCTGGTTTTACAAGAAAGAATGCATAGATGACAAAAAAATCTATATATTACATGAACGACAAATAAACTGATCAACAACCTCTGTTTTATGTTGAAAGAGATGTGAAGAGAAAAATCAGTTACTGCTTCAAAGATATATTATAGTTGTGTAAAATGAGTTGTCTACTCAAAAAACGTTATAATATCATAATAATTATGTATGTAGTTAGAGGAATTTCAGGATTAATTTTCATATTATTGTCCGGTGCCCGATTTATGCTCACTTCCGCCAATACCTCCTACCTCATTCCATTAACATCATCAGGGCGAATTATTCGGAATTATTCAAAACTGACAATGAAGTCTTCCTCAAGAACCTGTTTTATTACACGAGGTAATGTTGAAGATTGAGGTCCTTTATTTTCAATGAATAACAAAAACTACATTACATATATTTTTCCAAAACTTTGAAGTTTATTTACTTTGTTCTGCTTGTGGTATTTATTATTCATGCATATTGTGTTTTATTGTATCATTTGCTATTTACTATTGACATGTTTATATGTTATATATTGTATACTAATCCAGTATTTATCTTTATTACTAGTGCTATTTATTACTATTTGTCATTTTATTTCTCGCTATATTTAGATGTATTATTTTGAGTTATTGTATTATGTGGGGTATTATATTATATTTCATTGTTTATATTTAGGCATATAGTCAGATGCTTGGTTGTTATCACTATCGGATGTTGTTAAATCCTAATGAATTTGAGTTGAATGAAATATAAGTTGTAAATGTGTTTCATATTAATTTGTTCATAGTAACCATTATAGCCAACTCTATTTGTATGGGGCGTTCCCCGAAAAAAAATTTAATGAAAATTATTATTATTATTATTATTGAATGAACGGCAGATAAAATGATCAACCTCTGTTTTATGACAAAAGAGGTGTGAAGAAAAAAATCAGTTACTGCTTGGAAGCAATCTGATAGTTATGTAAGATGAGTTGTTGACTCAATAAACGTTATAATATCATAATAATTATGTATGTAGTTAGAGGAATTTCAGGATTAATTTACACCATTTTTTGGGGGAGGGGAGAGAGGATCATTAGACAACTTCTCCGATTAGATTAACGGGTAAGGTAACATAGTTAAAACTTATAAGAAGACGCAGCAACGTTTTTGTCGAAGTTTTTATCATCTTATACATGAAGCTCAGCTATACCTTACAAGTTCCCTACCTTATCATGTTGAAAGAATAATCATGCAGTTACACACTACCTATGATTATAGTTTTAAAGTAGGTGTAAATAACAACTCCACAAGACGCAGCGTAGGCTGTTTTTCGGAAACTTACAGTTTGATTAGGTCGTTATACCTCTTCCTCCGTAGTCTCCAGACCTTTTCCATCCAATTGTTACTTGTTTCTTTCGTTAAAAAATTCTTTTCGTGATAAAGTTCACAAATCTGAAACCGAAATATAAACGCATCTCAATGAATATTTAGAAGGTTTCAACAATTAGGAAAGAGATGAATGAGGCTTCCTGGATGATATAAGAAGGTTCATATATAACACAGAAAATCAATCTTAATCAGCAAATAAAGAAAAAGGAAGAAATATATGGGACACCTTATACTCCGTAGTACAGATAACTTTTTATTGAATTATTAAAATCCTCCTGAATCTTCGCAAATGGTTTCAGCTCATCGTAACCTAAAACTATTTAATTTATGAAAACGCGCCGTACTTAGAACCACCTATTTTCCTGATCCTTGGAAATTCTCCATAATAAAAATGATTCTAAAACCCAAAACGCTACCTGAATACCCATCCTCTTACCGTCCTATCTCCCAACTTATCATAGGAAAAATACTAGAAAAACTTATATTAAAACGCCTTTTAAGCGGGGAATGCACTACATTGCAGCTTTTGATCGAGTCTGGCATGCAGGTTTACTGTAAAGATTCCGTCAATTCCTGCCCCCTACATATTTCATATTAATCCGCTCTTACCTCACAGATAGAACCTTTAAAGTAAACTGTAACTCTGCTTATTCATCTCTCTTTTCCCAGTCCGCTGGTGTTCCTCAAGGAAGCTTCTTAAGTCCCATCCTTTACACAGTATATACAGCTGAAATCCCTATCTATCCTTCAACCGTGATGACACGAGTGTGTTGTCTGTCAATAATGAACCAACTATTGCATCAAAAACCCTGGAGTCACACATTTCAGCCATTGAAAAATGGTGTGCAAATTTCAGAATTAAAATTAATCCAAACAAATTCCAACAAATTACTTTTACCCTTCTCCGTAAACATACATCCTGTCCCACCGTATCCTTTAACATTATTCCACTGATCCCTGCCGAACAGATCCGTTACCTAGGACTCCTTCTTGACATACGCCTTACCTGGAATCCTCATACTAGAATTAAAAGACAAGAAACTGCCAACAGATTCCGACTACTACTTGACAAACGCTCTAATCTTCCAATATTCTTCAAAAAACTAATTTACACTACCATCATCAGGCCCATTTGGTAATACGCTATTGAGATTTGGGGCTCTACAAAAACATCAAATTGTTCCCGTTCCCAATCCGTACAATCCAAAATCCTCCCTAAATCCTAAATGCTCCTTATTATGTAACAAATAAAATTATCCATAAAGACCTCAACATTCCTCTTGTATAAGACTTGGCCCGACTAGATATACCTCTTTTCATTCCACACTCTTTGGTCACCGCAATCCTCTAGTTTGTAACCTTTCATGCAAAAAAAATTCCTGACAACCCTCCGAGGCGTCTGAAAAGAAGATGCCCAAGAGACCTCCTAAATTAATTTATTTTTAAAGTGTTACCAATGAGTAGCTTCTTCACAAGTCACTTCATGTAATATATTCCTATATCAAATTTGATTGTTTTATATTTGTTTACAGTTGTAAATTTCAATAAAATAATTAAATAAAAATAAAAAAATTTACGACAATTCTTGGAATTGGGGCATTTTCAATCTGGAGGTAGGCAAACTTTGTCTATTTAATTAGGTACTAACAACTCGTAAATAATCATCTGCTTTCTAATCGGATCGTAAGATATTATGATCAAGAAATTGAGAAAAAAGGTGGCCTACAAAATATTGGGTCGTTCGTTCTATATAACTTCGTTATTTTGAAAATTTGGGTGATAGGTCACGCCAAACGGCTCAATATTTTTTAAGCCTACCTTTTTTCTCGATTTTATCATCAAATTACCTTACGATCCAAAGTAGAAAGCAAATGAGTATTTACGAGTTTTTAGTATCTAATTAAATAGAAAAAGTTTGACCCCCTCCAGATTGAAAATGACCCAATTCCAAGAGTTTTCGTAAATAAAATAATGGTAGGCTACGATGAGATGAAACTATTTAGGAAGTTTCACGTGGATGTTAATAATTGATAAAAAGGGATCTGAATCACGGGGCTATCAATGCTAAACTGAGAAAAATTTGTTCAATGTGATGCGGGTATGGTAGCACTACCCCGTGAAATCTTCTATGCCGGTTAGTATCATGTTACTTAGTAATGAGGGCCCATATGCAAGAACTAATAAAATGAAAAAAAAAATGTATTGCATTTTTGAGTTGACATAAACCATATCTTGTCAGAAATTACCCTTGTTTTTGACAAATATGTTAACGAATGCATACATCCTTTGAGGCATAAGCAAGATTACTCATGGACTTGCGGATTAATTCAAAGCTTAATGGAGGAGTTCCTATGTGTATTATTTTATTTAAAATGGCTCAAACCCAGAATTTGATAATCTGGACTAGTTCTTGCATAAAAGCCTTATTAATTATTCGTTCAATGACAAACAAAAATATCCGAAATATTCAATAATGAGGGAGCTGCAAGAGATAATTTAGGATGGAATAAACACTTGATATAAAAAAGGATTACTTTTCTCTCATTGTTAATTAATCTCAATGCTATAATATATATTATATTTCTTTTATTATTGTTTATCAATCAATATTCATGGTTATAGTTTATGCTTTAAATTTTTTATAAATGTTATTTTTATCTCAAATTATTAAAATAATTCTGTATATGTTTTATCATTTATAAATTCGCCATAAAATATTCTAATGATATTGTTATACTTTTGATGTACATGTATAGTATCTATACAGCTTCGATGCGGCTAGCACTCCAAATTAAACTTTAAAAAAATATTGAGATAAAAATTGTACGAAAATTAATGGCTACGAAGATTAAAGAAATCCTTACTCGTCTAGAGGAAATCACAGGATGTAAAAAAAAAAATCCTGTAACGTCCTACAACAAGCTCAGTACCATAATGAAGCTACGTGAAAAAAAAGGTTTTTGACATATCATCATCTTATTACATAGAATAGTAAGCTATTTTCCCGATTATCAACAAACAGTGACAGGTGAAAATAAATATTCGAAGACAAAAAGAAAAAAAATTGATAATTATCAATTATTATTATAATAATCGATATCATGCAATGCGAGTAGGATAGTAGTATACCTTAAAATTGAATATTCTAGTTGGCACCATACATACTGTTTTCATTTCTTTTGAATCTTAAAACTATATGGTTCAATTATATAGTTTGGTACATCACTATGATCCTCTGTTTCGTGATATTTCTTTACATATGGTTACAATATCAAAGTTTATCTATGGTAAGTCCTCTTCATTAGTTTTTTTTTTTTGGTTCATTTTATCAAATATTCATCTGCAAAATGTTGAAAATCAGCAGATGGTGTGATGATAAAAATAATGGAAATGGCTTGTCATGCATGAGAAAGGATACCTTTTTTCTTTGCTTGATTCAATTACCATGTTTGTTAAGTTTGGAGGTATCAGTCTCTCCTCCTCGTATCCATGGGCATCTCAGCTGACACCATACGTCTTCTTAGTATATTAGTATACCGTTGACAAAGAGTCCTTAATTTGTAGGTCCTGTTGGCAGGTGGAAGTCAGTATGTATGGTTTTTTTATTTACGTACCGAAGTGCTTTAATTATGAGTCATAATACTTTTGACATAAACGTGTGCTCGTGTTTTAGTTGTTATTTTTAATAGTTCTGATTAGTTCTTTTGTTTATATAGATTTACTTTTATCATTATTGTTTTAATGTATTATTTATTTTTGTTTATTGGAAATAGGATGTGAATGTGGTCTCTGAACATTATTATTAATGTTCTTAATTGTGAAAAATTGCAAATTAAGTTTATATATATATATATATATATATATATATATATATATATATATTTAATATTATGTGCTATGATAGTTTGATCAAAAATTTAAAGTTTTTGTTATTATATCTATTTAATTATATCGTATAACATTGATGAATATGTTTATATAGATTTAAGTAGTGTATTGTTTAATATATATATATGTCTGACCTACCGGAAAACAACGACCCAATACTGGCTACTTTTGCAGACGTACCGCAGTACTAAGCTCAGATAAAAACCCTGTTCGAGCATCTACCATCCTTCAAAATCATCTGAACGATATTGCAGACTGGGCAACAAGGTGGAAAATTAAAATGAATGAAAAAAAAAGTGTGCATGTGGTATTCACTCTTAACCATAAACCTTCCCCTGAAATATATTTTAATAACATTCAAATCCCAACATCAGATGTAATTAGGTATTTAGATTTTTACCTGGACAAAAGACTTACTTGGAAGACTCACATCAGACAAAAACGAATAGAATTAAACAGACGATACGGTCTCTTATCCAGATTACTTCACAGACGTTCAAAATTATCTTTAACTAACAAACTAACCCTGTATAAAGTCTTACTTAAACCTATTTGGACTCACGGCATAGAACTGTGGGGCTCTGCTAAAACTTCCAACATTAAAAAAGTTCAGTCCTTTCAGTCAAAAGTGTTGCGAAGGATAGTTGACGCACCTTTTTATGTCGCAAATGACACACTACATAAAGACTTAAACGTACCTACAATTTTAGATACTGCAAAAGAGAACTACATTAACTTTCACCAAAGACTGACGTACAACATGAATCCTCTGACAGAAATCCTTCATCGTACAAGAAACCCGTACAGCCCACCACGATGATTACGTAGGCGTTGGCCAAGAGACCTGCTGATTTGATTTATATCCCGGACGTGATGGGAAGCTGTGAAGCTGCTAAAAAATTTGCTTATTGCAAAGAAATTTGCAGATTGCAAATTTAATCTAATGTTCCACATTTTTTTTTGTTTAGTTAATAAATAAATCTTCATAGAGTTTGGGTTAAGTAGTTTATATATTTAGTTTCGAGTTCGAGAGTATATAGTTTTGAAATAAGTAAATAAAATAGTTTGTGGTCAATTTAGGATCTTCCATTTTATTTTAATATATTCACCACATGTGATCCGATTGTGATGTAAGTTCTAAACTTTAAAACCATATTGGTAGGTTTCATGTCTCAATGTAAATTCTATATATTTGTCAAGCTAAATTTATATTGATTATAGAGGTTTTACACCAGTTAATTTTAGTCGTAATGTTGGTTCCTATTTGAAGGCTCTGATTTCTGATGGGTTTTGAATCTCTACGCTACAGAAGAGGATTATTTCCAATGCCATTGGAGAGAAGAAAAGATCCGAGGGATTTTGTTCCACTAAATCCTACCTATCTTAGCAGGAGTTTGGATAAGTGATCCTGTATTGAGAAGAGCGAAGCGCCTATCTATAAGTTTAATTCCGAGGGCGAGATAGGAGCTGGAGACAGATAGGAGCTCGTGAAGCGGAGGTAGGCTATTGATGAGAGGTAGTTAGCTTTCGGCCGCAACAAGCTGCAAGCAGCACTACGCTCTACCAGCTAATATAGTGCAGTAATTATTGAGCCGGCCTTCCTTTCATTAGAGTAGGCCGCTACTATTTGTTGCCTAAGTTAACCCACCACTCACCTTATATATCCTCGCTCTATCTCCCACCAACTTTGTAGCTAGCTCCAACACCCCTAATCCACAGCTATATAGCCTTGGGTTAGCTAACACTAAATGATTCCTGTATTAAAGCAACGGTAATTAATCCTGGCATACTTAGTAATTATTTTAACACTATCTAAAGTTAAATATTTCTTCAACCGTTGCGCGCTAAGAATGTACTTCATTTATAAGTAGCTGTACTCTTTGAAATCACCAGCGCATCTGACTAGCTGATTGTTTAGAATCGTATGTCAAAAACAAGAAAAAAAAATCACGGAAAAAATGTCACCTTAATACGATCCTCGAAATTCAACGATACCATGCTTCAAATTCAACTTACTTTTCAATAGAGCAGCCGGAAAACCTGTGTCGGTATAGACTGTAGAGCGAACGTCTTCTTCTTAAATTTCTTTAAATTTATGTATATACTTCTCCGAAATGTATCTTAAAACAAAGTTACGAGAAATGCAAAATTAGATTTCCAAATAATTAAAAAGCTTAACATTTTTTGTTAATTATCTAAAAATTGGCAATTGAGTGATTAAGTTTATTTAAAAGTTTTAGAAATTTGATATAAAATTTGAAAAATAATCATTGAAATAGGATGATTATTATTACCATATCTTAATAAATATCAAAAATCCAAACAAATTCTTACTTTAGCAAACTTCTTTCATTTATTATCTTCATTTCGTAAATAAAATTAATATTTTGTTACATTTCATCTACAACTATTTGGAAATAATAAACTATTGTGAAATAAAATGTTGCGATATTAACTTCAGAGTAAACCCTATTTTTATAATTCCTCACAATGGTTTTTGTAAAAAAATATTTTAACGTTTCAGCCATAGTAAAAAGTAAATAAGAATAAAGTTAGAGTAAATAACGCCATAGAACTCGATACGACGCAACGCAATGATGAGCAGAGGACGTAAGTGGGACGCAGTGATTAGACAATTCAACCAAAAGAAGAAAAAAAATTTATCTTTTAATCACTATTTAGTTATTTATTGTAAGTTATATTATTCTATGATCAGAAGATCTCCTCCTCATTATTTCATAGTTACACAGGCGGACAGGTATTATTCTTCGTTAAATTACATTTAATAGGACTTCAAGAATCACTTATACACCATTTCATATAGGTTCTTTCTGTTAATTCTAAAGATACATACACACACACATATATATATATATAAAGCTTGAGGGTTGAAGCACCTCCAAAAAATTAAATCCTGGATTCGTTATTGGTTACATCACTGTCAAGAGCTCGGGCCAACTCCTGCTTGATTCTCATGATTCCTAGAGCATTTATTCTAGTATTACTTATCAGTGTTAGCATTACTTATAATTCGTAGTGTTAGTGTTAGTATTCCTTAGTGGAAATGAAGTATTCCTTATTATTCATTAGTGGGAAAACTTACCCCTTCCAAAATCCAAATCGCCCTTTCTTTCTTCATGATTTCTTCAGCACCCCCTTTGATATTTTTACTCTTGCTGAAAGTAAAAAGATACTTTTTTTTGGTAACAAAAAAAGACAAAACACTATTATCTTGGTATAGCGATGCTGAAGAAATAAATAAAATGCTGGTATTGTCCTATAAATAATATTATATTCCTTTACTCTGTTCATGCAATGTGGAATAAATCGTTGCGAAAGAAATTTTAACTTCTGGATACCATTTATTCTCGTAATTATAATTTCCCTTAACTATCGAATTGACTTGGACTTCATTTATCATCCAGTACCGTGGAGGGACGACTTGGTAGATTCGGAAATGACATCGCTCAACGCCAATGTAATCTTTCCAACGCATTGTGCCCATTAGCATCATCACCGGGCGACTCATGTATTTATCACACTCAATATCATTGATTTTCTGTCGTCGAGAACAAATGACCCGTTCATTTGATGAATGTTGGCCTAACAATATCATTAAAGTTCACGCAATGGCGCTTTTTTCTCTTTTTTTTTTTCTCCCATGTCCCTTGGATCATTTGTTAAAATTAACAGCCTAAAAATTGAATATAAGCATTACTAGTTATTAGAAATTCGAAAACATATAATATTATTGATTTTATATAGTACATATTTTGTTGATATTATTTTTTAAAAATTTATTATAATTATATAACCTACCAAACTCAAGGAAAATATGTTTTTGAGATGTAACTGTCTATTCAAATGCGATCAGATACTAATATTAAGATCATATAAGTAATTCCTGAATTAAGCAATAATAATTAATAATATAAGAACTATGAATTAATTGATAACAACAGTGAAGTGCAATATATAATGAATTTATATATTAATAAATATGTGTATGCAATATTGCCCGCAATGCTTTCCATACTTCAACTGTCATTATCAGAGATTTATTTCAAACTTATTTCATGAAGAAAATAAACTGCCGGGACCAGAATATAATCCAAATTTGAACTGCAATTAACAGGAATCAGATTTTTATGTATAAAACAAAATGCTAAATACGTATGTGTATATATATATATATATATATATATATATATATATATATATATATATATATATATACATAATAACAGTTAACATAACTAATTAATTAACAGTTTACATAAGATTTACTTGCTGATTAACAAAATAAAAGTACATATGGACAAAAATAGAAGTATTAGGAGATTTATTAATTACTTTTAGTAATGTGTACAAAACCTTCCAATTAAAGAACACTTTCTCATTTATGACTAATATAATATAATTTACTCACAAGAAATAGCTAAAACAAAGCGTTATGAAAAAGAGTGATGAGAACACTTTCTCATTCATGACTAATATAATATAATTTACTCACAAGAAATAGCTAAAACAAAGCGTTATGAAAAATAGTGATGATGATTGGATTTGTTTTGATTAGAGAAGAACGAAATGATATGATAGAAACAGTACTATATGAATAGTCATTTTATCAAAATAAACAGTAGTATGTGTAAACATTTACTCACTCATTTCATATTATGACAACTTATATAATCCTATCTAAAAGTAAAAAGTTTGTTTCTAAATTCATACATTAGTTTTAGTTGCTGTAAAATTTTGGGTGAACCTTGAACTTTTTGAAGAAAATATTTTATCATAAAGGTGTAAGAATGACTTTTATCTCACGAACATTTTTTCAATAAGTTTGCTGAATACTTTTGAAATCAAATTTATTATAAAAAAATTATGCCTCTTTCGACCAAGTACTAACACCATCAGTGCTGGTAGCATGTCCTCATTACGGGCCATGCTTGGGTTGAAACGTCTCCAACAAAAGAAAATCTAAAATGACTGCCTCCTGATTATTTATCACCCTAAAAAGAAATCTACTTAGCCCTAAAAATCGGAGTAACTATGGATTTCAATTGATTGTATCGTTGAAATAATTTTGTAATAAATCCCTGATAATGACAGTTGAATTAAGGAAAGCATTGTGAGAAATATTGCATACACATATTTATTATTATATAATTTCCTTTTACATTATATATATTATACTTCAATGTTGTTATCAATTACTTCATAATTAGTATATCAATTATTATTGTTGCTAAATTTAGGAATTATTTATAGAAATATTTTTTCCTCTTTTACCATTTATCAACACCTGTCATGGTATTGACAATCAGCAGATGTGTTGTGCTGATGAAGATTGGCATTATATGCATTAGGAAGGGTAGTACCCAGCAGCACCTCTTCCTGGACATTATATACTCCTTTAATTTAGGTGAGGAGTTCTCTCATCTAGCTCCCTTTTAGTCTCCTCCTGAAAAGGAGCTGGATGAGAGATCTTCTCACCCAAATCAAAGAAGTATATAATGTCCAGGAAGAGATGCTGCTGGGTACTTCTTCCTGGGTATTAATATTAACGTTAATATGAACTTAATATTAGTATCTGATCTAGTTTGAATAGACACTTGCATCTCAAGAACCCATTTTCCTTGAGTTTGGTAGATTATTTAACTATAATACATTTGGAAAAAATAATATCAATAAAATATGTACTATATAAAATCAGTGATATTATATGTATTCGAATTTCTAATAACTAGTAATGTTTGTACACAGTTCTAGTCTAAAACATTCAATAATGATATATTGAATAAAAAATGTAATGTATCTTTAATTAGTTTATTTGTTAGATAGGTATATTAAGAATAAAATATTAGAAGATTTTTTTGTTTCTTAATAAATTACTCTGTCCGTTAAAAAATAAAATGTTGCAAAGTTATATAAGTCAGGTATGACTGATTTATCAGAGAAGTAAGAGATAGAAGGAATGGTAAGTTCAGAGCGTTCTAAAATATTACAAGGACCAACAAGTATATTTCATTTCCCGAGAGGGAGAACTTTGTAAGTGATAGCCTTCAGCGGTCCTACGTGATGCCTCTATATCCCGGATCATCCTCTCACAGCTACTTTACCTCAGTTTTTTTGCCCAACCTCAATTCCAGGGGTGTCGACTTTTTTCCTAATAGAAACCTCGAGTGTAGAATATCAGGGGAATAGTCAAATATAAAACGATATGTAAGAATACCATATATTAAACCACATTATTAATTATTATGGACATAATCTTGAAGAGTGGTATATAAAAAATACCTAATATCCGACCTATAAATTTTTATCATTCAGGGTTTAATGATCAAATAAAGACTAATTAAGTTAAAGTAGGGATTTTTAGTAATTAAAAATAAGACTTGACAACGTCTACAAAATATCTTCCTTACCAACTAATGCAACTTTCCTACCGATAAAAAAAAAATAAAAATGAATGTAAAATCAGTGAAAGAGATTAGCTTATGTTTTTATTTTGTTTATATATGTATACATATATACATTTACTTACATTTATTTTTAGTACTAATATAATAATATTTTACCATTATTCTAATTAATTTATTTTTATTGATTGTTCAGATTTTGTGAGTGAAGTTCTGTAACATTATTATTAGTGTCCTTTATTGTGAAAATGTGTAATAAAATCAATTTGCTGCAATATGATATATGTAATAATAATATTCAATACGCTGTATACGTTTTAATATGTCTTTTTAAACGTTTTGGACTCAGATAAAGAGTCTAATATATACTTTTTGAGTTATATCCTCCCGAAAAATTGCTCCTATCTATATCTTTTTTTTTTATTTATATATACATTACAACATGTCATACTGATAAGTTACATTTTTATGGTAGCACATGACATAATAGTGGTTTGAATACTACTTAGAAAATTGAAATTCATTTTTTATAGTAGGAAAAATCTCATAAAAAAACCTACATAAGATATAAATGAAAAAATTAGGTTTTTTTTTTTTTTTTTAATTATTTTAATGGAATTTGCAACTGTATTACATAGAGAATACAATAAGTAAATGAGAAATTTGTAACGTGGCATGTACAACATGAAGAGAAACTACCCATTGGTAGAACTCAAAAAAAAAAAAAAAAAAAAATTATGTTACAATCATTAAAAGTACAAGAAAAACTAAATATAATTTATGTGCAAAAGGAAACTATAAATATATATTTACGCACACACACATACACATACTTACTCACACAACACACACACACAACTTCTATCTATAATGGTTTTCCGGTATGAAGCGTTAACCAAGTATTATAAAAATCTGTATAGCGATATTTGCCTACAGATTTACAAATCTACAGCGATATTTCACATCTGAAGTTTGCAAAACTAACTAAACTATTCACCAGTGTTTTTTTTTTTTTTTTTTTTTTTTTGTGTGTGTGTCCAAGAGATCCGTTTTGTAAAACTATATAAAACCAAAAATAAAAGAGGCAACAAAATTGGTTCACTGGTTAAAGAGATCATCGCTGTATAGTCACACACACTCAAACATATCCATGATTAAAAAAGTCTTTTTTTTTTTAGGGAAAAAAGTTTTGTCACATTGGTTTCAGTTCAGGCATCACAGGACAATAATCTGAAAACTTTGCTAGTTGTTGGATACTGTTTGTTTTTTTTTTTTTTTTTTTTTTTTTTTTTTTTCTCTGCGAATACTCTAGAAAATTAAGAGATTTAGTAGTACATGGTATGAATATTATTAAAAAAATTAATCCATAAATGGTGTTCCAAACTAGCATTATCTTTCACTAAATTGATGATGACTACTACTATTACGTGGCGAAACCGCAGCACAGCCCCTACACGAGGCTTAAAATAAAGGAGCAGACAGAGTAGGGTTTAAGGACCGGTCCTATAATTGAGGGTCCGGCTAACAAGACCCTTGACCCCGGCGAGAAGGAGACATAACGAGACAGCTCTCTCATTATGTAGCCTCCTTCCTATACTCTCCTCCAATTATTGTGCCACTGTCAGCACATCTGCCAAGGCTACCCTCAGTGAGCCCTTTTCGGGATTTAGCAATCCCTTGGGTTGTTGATGGTGGGTAGGCATCTCCTGCTGTGATGAGTCTATCGCGACGGATTGGTTCGAAGTCATTAGTCAAGTTTTAAAATCACAAAGAAAGTCACCCATACAGAATCAGTATAGATTGTTCATAATAATATTGGTCGTTTTGACAGTTTAGGGGTGAATCATCTAGGTTATCAGTGACCGATCAATAAAATAATATTACTATTAAAATATTTATCTATTTGGTAAAAAAAAGTAAATAAATTCAATAGAATATGTTAATAAATAAACCTAAAAAATAAATAAATATATTTTACTTTTAGGAAAAAATGTTTCCTCTTTTTTTTTTTCTTTTACTATCCTAAAGGCGAAAAAGAGGGAAACAAATTAGATAAACTTAAAAAAAAACATAAAATAAAGAATAAAAATAATGATAAAGAAAAAACCATATATATATAAATAATTAAAAAAGAAAATATAAAATACAAAATACAATAAAAATGTTGCTAAACCTGCGCTGCTGCTTCATACTAGTAATGTGGCTGAATGAGAGGCACCATGATCTTCTAGGGAAGGCTTAGCTCGGAATTCTTCTGAGTGAATGAATTTTGTAAATATTGTATATAAATACATGTGTAGTTAAGATGTTATTTTTATTAGTTTAGTTTATTTTTGTATATATCCATTAACTTTTGGTATCATTATTACGTTGTTCATTTATGTTTATTTATTACAAATAAATGAGTGCAAATTAGCTGCTATATAACTATCACTGATGCACTTAAATGTGAAAAAACAGGATACATAAGATACATGATGTAATCCAAGCTTGAGATTGAAATTATAAGGTACCAGATTTTTACATGTAAAATAAAATTATTCGAGAAAATTCTGTTTCTGTGTTTAAATTTACTTAATATGTCGCTGATTTAGCCCGAGCCACACATCTATTCTTTCATGATAAACTCCAGTACTATCCAAATCCCCTTGTTTTCACCCTTGCTTCTTCCTCGATCTCTGATAATCCTCCTAGGTGACTGAAAAAGAGATGGCATCGTGATCATCTTACTTAGAATTATTTAGGGAGTGCTACCACTGTGTAGTATCTCTTCAAGCCTGTTCATGTCATTATTTATAATTTGGGCATATTTACTAGTTGTATTTGTATACAGTTGTAAATTTTATTAAATAAACGAACAAAAAAAAAATCACTTAAGCTATTTGATGTCATTCCAAATCTCGAGTACGTCATCAAACAGAATTATTCCACTATTCAACAATGTTAACGGCTTGTAGATTACTTATCTTTCTCGCTATAAACAAAATTGTATTGTCCTGGCGTTTTTCTTCTCATAATTCAGGCTTTTGATAGATATGGGATATTTCGATTCTTGGAGTTAAAAGAGCATTTATTGTTGTTAAATTATTTTTGCATGTGTAATTATGAACATTATTTTTTAAAAAATTAAGTGACAGTTTAACAAATAATACCGTAAATTTGTTATAATTGATTATGTTTTTTGAATATTTATTTACCTTGTAGCTAACATCAATGCGAGTATAAAAGATTTGTTACAAGACATATAAAAGGCATAATAATGCGTTAAGAAAAAATATATTAAATTGGGCTTTAGAAATCCCGTTTACGTATATGAAAAAGTTTTAACCTGAAAAAAGCATTCACCGATGAACAAATATCATGAAATTATTTCTATTGAAATTCGTTTCTTTAGTACAAGTTGTCATCAACAGATGCAATCAACCGAACATTGTTTTTTTTTTTTTTACCTCAGGCTAAGTGTTCCATTCTGAAAGATTAAAGCTCTCTCTTTTTTCACAAACAATGTCCAAGATTATAAACAATTCATATGTTTGTCAGTTTATTTCTTGGGAAACATTCGGTCAGAAAATTGTTCAACGTAGGAATAACTGTAATTTAAAAAAAAATATTTAAAAATGTACCGATAGAAAAAATATATTTGTCATTTCCTAAATATACGCATCTGTTTTCTACTTTTATGCCTGGGCACAAGCAGAACATTTTATAACGATAATCATTCACTTTAGGGTACTTGTCTTAATGTGTATTATGGTTATGTGAAAAACTCCTGAAAGTGGTCGGTAATACTGTATATTTTTTTTAAAGAACAAACATTTAAGAAGCATAACTAATTGTTTGTACGCCATTCAATGATTCCAAAAAGAAAATTCCAATTCCACCCATTCAGTCTCTAAGAGAACTGAAAAGACGAAAATCAGGCAAATAAAACCTATCTCACATCAATCATTTAAAAAAGATTTCGAGAAAATCGGATATATACGACATAAATCGGATACATCAGTCCATCAGTCTAATATATCAGTCCATCAGTCTTTGATTGTCTTTTTTGTACTGTCAATGTGAGGTGTGCTCTATCTGGTTTGCACAGTGGTAATTTCTTTTTGTCCTGCCAATCCTTTTGCTATATTTTGGAGGAGAAATTTATTCGGCATACCACTGGATAATTGTTTATGAAAATTATTCAGAAATATTTAATAAAAAACAAATTTGAATCTATACAATATTGATTGGTCCAGAATTAATTAATTAATTAATATCCAGGGTGTGGCAAGGATGGTTTTGATTGGTTCTTAACTTCGACGGGTGAAAAAATTATTTGCTCTAGCCACACCCCAAAGGTAATCAGTTACTTACTTAATCCATTACTCGTTACCAGTTACTCTAAGACAAGGCCTTATCCAGCCCTTTATCCTTAAGTTACCTGCTCTATATCTCAATACATAGCGCTTTGGAGAAACGTTTAAGGGCTAATTATTGACCTGTAACTTTTTTGTTAGAAAATTTTCATTTATATTCAAACATCCATTTGTAAAAATAAACAGAAATTATGAATATTGTCAGTTTATTAAAGGAAGTTACTAAGTAAATTTTAGTCGAAGCTGTGCTTTTAAGAATGTTCTTGTGAATTTCGACTACATTTATCGATAAAAAGTGAACTAAACTGAAACATATCCTATCCTTTTATATATTAAAATAGTTACTCATATTATTTTTATTCATATTCATATAACAAAGCACAATTTTCTTAAAAGGAAAATTAATCATAGTTCTCGGTGGTTTAAGGTGATGAAATGTCAGTTAATAAATTTTCGCAATAAAGCGATACATTTTTCATCCACCAAGGTCGAAAAATATTATGAACTCGTTTACGAAAATAATATTCGAAATTTTGGATTGATGACATCGTTGTTACCATATTCTTCCATTCGGTAAGACAGAAAGAGTATCTTACTTTGCAACTTTACATTGAAATCGAAATATAATTATAACTATATTATACGCAGAGCCCAAATTTGTAGGAAAAAATGCACAATATATGCCATAGAATAAACAAACAAATTGTGATTTTCACTTGAACTAGTTTGGGATTAGAATTTTCCATCGGTTGAAAATAGTGTTGGGGCTCATCGAGATTTCATATTTGAAGAAAATTTTGTACTTACTTGAGATTTGAAATAATAATAAGTATCACTGACTGTAAAAAAAAAAAAATCAATCTAAAAGCGGAAGTTAAATCTTAGTATAATATTGAAAGGTTATTAGAAGAAGATAGATAGAAAAAATGTATATTATAAAATGTCAGTTATTGAATTTACCATTGGTTGGTCGATTTATTCTTTTTTTGTCCATCGAAAAGAAACCTACTATTGTGGTATGAAATTTTATTTTAAAGACTATGTTTTAATTATTCTTTATTTTATGTTTTTAATTTAAATCTTCAAAATATAAAATTGTGTGTATTTATAAATTTGGATGATTTTATCATAGTACATTGATTCGTATGCAAATCCATAAAAATCCGTCATCTGATTATACCTTCGGTCCCCTTGGTATTTTATATTACTATAGTTGATTGATTTTTGTTATTTTTTGTAGCTAATTAAGGTAATAAATCAATGAATGAACAGTCAGGAATAGACCAGCGTATAACACACGCAAACTGAGCTGAGGTTTCTTTTTTAAACATTTAAATTCGATAAAAACGTTTCAAAGGTTTAAAACTCCTGAAAATTTCAAATTAATATCGGGTAATCACATGATTTAGCCAGTTAGCGTGCATTTTTGCAAGATGTGATCACTGACCAATAGGAAGGAATGATGAAAGAAAAATAGTCCACACGAGAACCGTTGTAGTCTAAGATAAGAATACTAACTCATGCAGGATAATTACCAAGAAAGAACTGCCTGTGTTAATTAGTCAATCCAGATCTTAAAAATTAAGACAAGAAGAAGGGTGAGGCATGCAGTTCCGCGCAATCCATCAGGAACCCACTACACAGTAACTGATACCTGAAGAGTAGCCAAGAGACCATAGGAAAGACCAAAATCGAATTGACGGACAGAATCATCAAAGATGCCGGAGAGCTACATGCAGTTGCGCAAGTTAGGTCGAGATGGAGAAAAAAAGATAATGAAATATTTACTTCACGTGCAAAGTTACCAATGAGGTTTTATTAAGAGATTTTCTTTTATTTATTTATTGAAATTCACGAATGTACTACATAAACACAACTAGCAAATATGAGCAAATCAAGAGTAATGACATTAACAGACTTGTGGAAACACTATTCAATAATTCTGTTTGGGGCCCACCCTAAATAATTCTATGTAAAAAGATCTAGAGGCCTTCGTCTTTTCAGATGCCTAGGAGGATTATCAGGAATTGAGGAAAAAACAAGGTTGGAAACACGTGGATTCGGATGGAACTGGAGTTTGTCATGAAAGGATATATATTTTGTTTGGATTAAATCAGCGACATATGTAACATTAAGGTCTATATAATTAATTAAGAGAGAAATGTTTACATCGATTAGAAACATATTTTCACTATGTTTCTCCTTAACTTCAATCAATTTTAAAATAGGATCGTGAAGAGACGGATGGTTGGGATAATCAGTCAGAAATAAAAAGGCAAAAATAAATAATAATATTTATTTTATCAATTGCCAACATGACGCAACAGTACATCTTCCCCTCCCCTACCATATCTACACTCTATTCCAGCAATCTCTTGGAACAGGTTGGTTTTCTATCTTATTTCAGTCTTCTCCACTTTTTTTCCTCCTTCCTTTCATTCCTTTTCTCTGTTTTAGCTCTTTATTCTATTATACGTTGTCAGTACAATTTTATAGACTTTAGAATATCTCAATTTTCTATCTTTTTTTTTTTTATTAAACGCCTCTGCCGTTGGTTATTAGGCCATTCGGCTCCAGGCAGCCCAATACAACTCCGCTATGATTCCTTTGTTTGAATTTTCTATCTAACCGTTCTATTTACAATATCTTAATTTTACTATTTATTTTTATTTCTTATATAACTTCATATTCCTTTTTTCAGTTTTACATTTTATTCTAAGATTACCATTTTAGTACTTATGTCACCTTATTTTGATTATGTTTACTTCATTATTCCACACTTTGTAACGGTTATTATTATTTATTTTTTAGTTCTTGTTTTTGTCATTATTCTACCCAGCTCATTTTACTTTAATTTTTTTTACCTATATTGTTTATGTTTCTCATATCATGTTATCTGGTTCTTTTTTTAGCCCTGATGAAAGCCTGAACTTCAGATCGAAACGTCGGCAAATGTTAAAATAAATATTATTTATTTTTGCCTTTTTATTTCTGCCTGATCACCCTAACCATCCTTCTCTTCATTATTCACGACAGTCAACCATCAACCCACAATTTAAAATAGGATCATATATCTAGCAATGGGTTTTAATTTCGAAAAAATTGCCAAGTGCATAGTAATACTGACAATAACACAATTGAATAATTGCCGACTATACAACGTAATTTAAAAAAATATTATTTCTGCTGAATCCAAGAATCACAACCTGCTATATTTTGTTCAACAATTTTGCAACATATTGGAACGATTTGGTCAAACGAAATAATAAAATCACCGAGTATGCGATTTTCATGTTCTTTTCTCTATGACCATTTCGTCATCGATTGGTTTAAGGCACCTGTACTCTTTAAAAAACATAATCATTGCGGATTTTCGTTCCAGAGTAAGATAAGTCAAAAAGAGAAATGGAAAGAGAGAGCCAAAAGCAGAGCTGTGAGCTGAAGGATGAGGTCTGCTACCAGACACCCGGAGCCCCCGAGGGAAATGATATCTTTCAGTTCCTGCTTCTCAAGCTACCTCCGGGTCGAGCCCTGTCTGAGTAAACTGAGACCTGCCTCAGGAAATTTTCAGTTAATTATATTCCACGAGAGCTACGGTATTTATTAGCATTCGTTAATTAGAGACTGGATGTTAGGGCAACATTAAAAGGGTGCAATATAAGAGACGTCAAAAAAAAAAAATTCTTTTTGAAATGAAAACCTCTTTAGGCGCGTTTTGCGCTTTCTGTTTGCGCGAGAGTGAATTAGATTGAGCCGTCTGATCTTCGATTTGTAAAGCTCGAATAAAGTAGGCCGTAGTAGAATAATTGAAGTGTTTTTGCATATAAATTAAATATCTCGAAAATTCAAAATCGGATATGCATATAGTTTCAGAAAGAAATGTTCATAATTTCATCCTCTTTGTAATGGGTTGTTATTCAAGATTGTATTAAGATACTCGTGCAAAGTGCTTTAAGACGCGACGTCGTGTTAGAGAAGCAAAAAGGGAAAAAAGTAGTGTCGAAACAAAATGATAATGAGTTTTATTGAAGATAGAGATTAAACTATCTCTGAAACAAAAAAATCTGACCTGCGTACTGTAGGCAAGCGAATTATTCAGCATTTCGTCCTCTCTGTAATGTGCAATTATTCGAAATTGTATCTTAACGCAAAGCAAGGTAGGAGAGATGAAAGGGGAACAAATATTGCCGAAAACCAAATTATTACGATTTTTTTTTTAAGAAATAGATTAAACTACCTCAGAAATTAAAAATCGGACCTACATACTGTAGACAAGAGAATTGTTCAGCATTTCATCCTCTGCCTAATAGGATATTATTGAAAATTGTATCAAAACGTGACGTGTTAGAGAGGCAAAAAGGAAAACAATAGTGTCGAAAACCAAATTATAACAGTTTTATGGAAAATATGGATTTAAATATCTCATAAATAAAAATCGGACCTGTATAATCTAAGTGAGGGAATTGTTCAACATTTCATCCTCTTTATAACGAGCAATTATTTATAATTTATATTTCATATTATTAATCTCGCCTTGTTCATGTTTTCATTTCTATCGTGCTGTCTAAAGCACACTCCTTGGTTGTTGTTTTTTTCGAATGACTCAAGATGTTCAATGTTTCGTATAGAAAATTTGATTTATATCTTTTTTATTTCATATCTTAAATCAGCCATTTTCTTAAAATTATGCACAGGAACATGTAATAGGAAAAGATAACTTATTATTGTTACTAATGTTTTAATTGTTTTATTGTGAATTTCTTTAATTTAGTTTTTAATATTTAATAATCTTTATTTATATTTATATTTATTTATTAAATATATTTATATACAGTTGTATATTTTTTTTAACATGTATTTTAACTATTTTATGAAAAAGGAAACATGAACATTTCTCAAATTTACTTCTATATTTTTGAAGGTGTTTATTAATGATTTTCTTTATGTAAAAATGTTTTTGATGCTGCCATTACTTCTGTAATTGTAAATATTGCAATGTACAGAATTTTTGCATTCATTGTGACTTGAGATTTTTGAGAAAGAGGCCTTTCGCCAAAATCTGTAGTTGTCCCTAAGTCTTGATAAATGAGTAATGAGTGCTTTTAGATAAGTAGCACTAGAGTATCAGAAATAGTCTTTTCTTTTGTATTAAAATCGTTAAGAAATTATAGTAGCTTCCATAAATTATATTAGCATAATTATTAAGCTCTAGTGTTTAAACTAATATTGCCATTATCATAATAATATTATAAAGCTCCTATCATTTGGTACGGATATCCCAGTTACCTAAGAGATATCAGATTCAGAAAAACTGCTATGCGATTGTCTGAATAATGTTGTGAAATGATGAAAAAGATAACGAGGATTCCAAATAATATTGCTCTGTAGTTATTTAAATAACTTTCCGGCGCACGATGATGTATTCATGGAACCATCTTCATATTTTCAAAAAGCCGCTCACGTTAAGTGATTGAACTCTGTTCCTGAATATGGAATCCTATCGATTTTACGCAATCAAAGCTACTCAATAGCACGGAATATCCCGCTCAGCTGGTGCAAAGTAAGCAGAAGAGCTATGAGAAATCAATCTCTCAACAGAGAGCGGCATTAATTAAGTTTGTCCCTCCCTTAGTTGAGTCGTAAGCTTTTGAAACGCAAAGCGTAACTTTTAAACCCTCCCCAACCCCCCGTTCTCAAATTACATGCAATAGCGTCCCTCCCCGAAGGTACAAAAGAGACAAAGTGAATATCAAATTGTTTGTCCCTACCTTCCCATATTTAAATCTCCAGCAGATGCTTCTCCTTTTTCAGTCCCGTTTATATTTTCGCCCCGTACGCTGGTATTTTCCTTTGTGGAGGGCGGTTCTATCCAGTGTGGGGCTTTTACACAGACCTAATGAATAATCCCATTATTGTTTTAGAGATTCACTTAAATTTAAACACCGATTTTAATTTAAATTTCCCCACTCAATTATACCGCTTTTAACCGAGTTAGTCGAGTTGTTTCTAGAACTTCGTTCATTGGTTTATTACCTGGCAAGAATACTGTTTTGTATCTGTATCGTTTCACTAGGCAATAATTAGCCTTTTATCACCTGATTTGAATTATTTAATTCTTTGAAAATTGTATAATTTAAATAGATTTTCTGCCCTTGTCTTCTATTTAGTATCAAAACTATAATAATGTAATGTTATTTAATTTGTAATTCTGATCAGTTTGTTTGAACTTGTCAATATAAGTAACTTTTTAAACTTTGTAATGTTAAGTGTTCATAATTTTAGTAACGATTTGATAAATTCTTTTTGCATTAGAACCGCGAAGCGCCGAATTGAAAAGTCGACAAATTAATAAACCAAATGAATAAGAAACGTATTAAATGAAATAAAATACAGATATAAATAAAGATTAGGAACGTATAAAAATCTGGACACAAGGCTCTGCATATTCTTTTCCAACAGGAAGTCTGTGCTCCTCTTTGGCTCAGAGATGTAGGGGGTGACCCGATCCATCTCAGCCTGTCTGCAAATCTTCTACAACGGATAATTAAGGTCTACTTTGGTAATTTGGTCACCTAGCAGATTTCCAATGAGGCGTTGGACCCGAGGTAGCCGAGCGGGATAAAGCATGTGCAAAACAAGCTTTGCAAGGCAACCCATTCTGTCGGAGGCTTTTGACTTTAACATTAATTTACCACCCTTTCCTCCTGTATAGCCGAATAGGAGAGGTAGGCCAGAAAAAAATAAAATAAAATTTTAAGAAGAAACTGAGAAAACAAAGCAGAGAAAAACAGAAAATGAAATTAGGCTAAGGAAATGGAAGTGGTTCGGGCATACCTTAAGGAGGAAGGATGCCATCGCACGGAAATCTCTAGAGTGAAATCATCAGGAACAACTCAACAAATCAATCGGGTTGATAGGTCGAAGAAGACGTGGTGGAGTTCTGTCCTGGAAGAGGCTTAGAGACAAAATCACACTTGATCCGCCACCAAGGATTTTGCTCCGGATACAGACAAATAGCGTAACTCCAATTAAGGCCATTTGCCCAATCGAGGGATAGAGGTAATAATCAATAATTATAGGAACATTCATATTTGTTTTTCAACATAAAGTACGGATTTTATTCATTTAATCAGAAGAGCTTGTCTCGTAATCTTCATATGTATGAAACAGACATGTATAATCATATTTTAAGGCGGGTGAAACGTCAAGGCACGGCTAGATAAGTATGAGCAACCCAATGGAAATATAACGAAACATTCATTGCTATGTAGACATGTTCTGATGGATTGCTTCAAAAATTAGACTTATTAAAGCTGTTCTTTCCATCATCAGTAAACATAAAAATTACAAATACTAAAATACTCCATTCGTGCAATCAGTTATACGTTTATTTTATGAACGATTCTATATCAACCTTAGTGGATATTCAAATCCATTAGTTCAAGAGTATAATTTTAATACAACTATTAATATCTTAAAATAATTAAGAGTAAAAAACACCTCCTTGGCCCACGCTGTTCTTTACGTTGGAACTGGAATAGTGGAAAATGTTCGAAATTAATTGCATATTTCAATTTGTTAGGCATAGTTATCATTGTATGTTCTTCACATCAAACATTCATTCACTGATTATCAGGATGCTTAAAGATCTGAGAGTAAATCAATTAAAAAATAACCTAATATAGGGTTTTATTCTGAGTTATAATTGTTACAAGCCTACATAATTAATTTTTTTTTGCTTTTTGTTATTTATTATTCCACATCTTCTAGAATACAATTTGACGATTAATGGATTTCCTGGAACAATATTCTATATAATGATGGCATGTCAGACACGAGGAAGAACAATACCCAGAAGTAAAGCTTTCCATTGATCTAGCTCTAAGTGATTACGAAAATAGATTTCTCGACTGCTTCCCTTCCAATCATCTACTTGTTTTTCCTGGTATATATGTACTGGCCATTGAGATAATTAGTTACATTGTTAAAATTATTATAGACTAAATCATTTGGGAAATATTTTTGTAATGACATTATAATATATTCTTGTCTAACGTCTAAGTAAGCTGGCTTTTCCATGCTAATGCTATCAATAAACGTATTCAGGTGTATAAAATATAAGGTATATACAATACAAGATTTTTACATTCAATATATATACACTACGAAGGATTTTAGCTCCGTTTAGGATGTTCGGTACATATTTTTTAATTTAATTTAAATCTGTTAATAAAAAATTCGGTTCTTCGACTTCAAAATAACTTTCTTTATCCGGGGGGCATTCCAGAAGTCTGGTATGGTGGATGTTCCAAGAGAAGGTCTGGTCTACTGCCCTTGTTCTTACTTCTTAAGAGGAAAATCATTCTCTGCAAAGAGCTTGTATCTGATTTCGATCAACAATTTGAACTTTAGTCTAATATATTTAATATTCTTATTAGACTAGGGGAAAAACAGCTAAAACTTAAAAGGCCCTTTGCATAATATCATCTTAAAAAATCTTCTTTGCAGTATACTAGTACAAGCCATACAGAGAGTATATATAGAGGTTTATAGAGGATTTGGCCAATTACTTAAGTCCCCCTTTCTAACAACTATTCTGAAATGGAGATAGAAAAGGATACCGTAAAAAGTTGGTCTACACCATGCCTCGCATATTACTATTTACGTGATAATAATTATACAAGTTGGAGAGGATTTAATAGTTTATATGTAAAATTAATGAATGACCAACGACAGAAATAGAACAGCGTATAATTAGCGCAAACAGAGCTTTCTTCTCCATTTCAATGGTATTGAAAACCCGAAAAATATCAACAAATCTCAAGTTAAGGCTACAATAAAGCCAGTTCTAATATACCGATGTGTGACCTGGACACTAATCAGCTTCCTAGAAAAAAGTATTGAATTATTTAAAAGAGAAATCCTCAGAACGATAACCAGAGCGATTTAGGGAAGAACTGCTCACAGAAACTGATAAATCAATATCCCGTAATATGAAGGCACGGAGGGTAAGATGGGCGGGGCGTCTAGCTAGTTGCAATCCATCTGGTAACCCCTACGTAACAATGGATGTCTCACTAGAAGACAAAAGATCACGTGGAAGGCCAAAAAAAAGATGGCTAGATAAAATAAACATAGATATAACAGAGCTGCATGCAGATAAATCCAAATAAATAGCCTATTATTATTGAAGCGGCAAAATATCTACTTAGTCTGTAATGCCAACAGATGTAAAAAATATTTAAAATTAATAAAACTTCATAGCATAAATGCTACAGAGCTATCTGAGCAAACTGAAAAGCAGTAGATAAGATAGTAAGCTGGTCCAAAAACAAAATATGGATTTAAAATAGGAAATTAGAAGGAAGGAAAAAAAATTATATATAAAATATCTAATGGTGGAAAAACAAAATAAAATCCTTGCAACGTCATGAAATGTAAAAGATAAAAAAAAAATTACTGTTGTTTACGATTCACTGGTTTTCATTACTTTTCGTTTCATTGGTTTTCTTTATCAATAATAGCGAATCCAAAAATAAAGATAAAAAATCTTCTGTGTCCACTCACACATCTTTAAATCTGCCCATCAAGAAAAAAAAAAGATTTAGAATTATTTTAAAAGGACAATAATTAGAAAATTATAGGAAAGTTTCACCAAAATCTTCAGAGCCATTTTAGTGCTACATTCTAGAGAAAAATATGTTTTTCATTTATTGCGCAGCCGCTATTGCGCATGGAGCACCCAATTTGTGTCACAATCATCAGTAGTCAAAACCCTAAAAAAGAACCAACCAATTTGGTCCACTAGTTCTCCAGATAATCTTGGCACAGAATGACAGACAGACAGACTAATGGCTGAAAATGTATTTTTCGGAATTAAGGAGCACTGAAACGTATAGATCTTTCGAAAACCACATGTCGGAAATTTGACCGATTTCCGATCGGATTGACCGATTGACCGACTGCAATACTTTGCTTACCTAGTATAGGTAGAAAAGAAAAAATATAGGGAAAAAACTTCCACTCCTCCTTCTTCATACTTCGTCCCACCAGAACCTGACACTATAAACTTCAGAAGTTTTTAGCAACTTATTAAGTGTAGGCTAATCAATAATTTCTGATATTTTTTAGTTTTTATTTTAGAATTTCTGGACAACCCCTAATTTTTCTGTATAATGAGCAATTGATTTCATATAAACCTTAATGCAGAGTTGGGCATTTACTCGAGTAAATGCCGAGCAGTGACGTCACGAGTGATCACTTTTGGAAGCTGAGCCATGAGTAATTTTCAAAATTACTCGTGAAATATTTTTCCTTCATGAGTAAATCACTCGTGAAAAATGTTATCTCCATGAGTAAATTACTCATGAAAAATTTTAACGCCATGAGTAATTTTGAAAAAAAAAATGTTTTTATTTTATTTAACCTAATTTTTTTTTTCACCTTTCCGATTTATTCAATATCGGGGTCGACATATATGTTTTGGGGGACGCTTTTTATGGAAATGTTATCCAATTTGAGATTGGGCACCCCGGGCCTCGACTTTTTTTAACTTTTGGGATTAAATCGATATCAGGGTCGACTTATAGGTTTCGGGGGGCGCTTTTTATGAAAATGATATCCAATTTGAGATTGGACCCCCCCCCCACCGTTTTTTTTTAACTTTTGGGATTAAATCGATATCAGGGTCGACTTATAGGTTTTGGGGGGCGCTTTTTATGGAAATGTTATCCAATTTGAGATTGGGCCCCCGGGCCTCGACTTTTTTTAACTTTTGGGATTAAATCGATATCAGGGTCGACTTATAGGTTTCGGGGGGCGCTTTTTATGAAAATGATATCCAATTTGAGATTGGACCCCCCGGCCTCGATTTTTTTTAACTTTTGGGATTAAATCGATATCAGGGTCGACTTATAGGTTTTGGGGGGCGCTTTTTATGAAAATGATATCCAATTTGAGATTGGGCCCCCCGGCCTCGACTTTTTTTAACTTTTGGGATTAAATCGATATCAGGGTCGACTTATAGGTTTCGGGGGGCGCTTTTTATGAAAATGATATCCAATTTGAGATTGGACCCCCCGCCCACGTTTTTTTTAACTTTTGGGATTAAATCGATATCAGGGTCGACTTATAGGTTTTGGGGGGCGCTTTTTATGAAAATGATATCCAATTTGAGATTGGGCCCCCGGGCCTCGACTTTTTTTAACTTTTGGGATTAAATCGATATCAGGGTCGACTTATAGGTTTCGGGGGGCGCTTTTTATGAAAATGATATCCAATTTGAGATTGGACCCCCCGCCACCGTTTTTTTTAACTTTTGGGATTAAATCGATATCAGGGTCGACTTATAGGTTTTGGGGGGCGCTTTTTATGAAAATGATATCCAATTTGAGATTGGGCCCCCCGGCCTCGACTTTTTTTAACTTTTGGGATTAAATCGATATCAGGGTCGACTTATAGGTTTCGGGGGGCGCTTTTTATGAAAATGATATCCAATTTGAGATTGGGCCCCCCGCCCCCGTTTTTTTTTAACTTTTGGGATTAAATCGATATCAGGGTCGACTTATAGGTTTTGGGGGGCGCTTTTTATGAAAATGATATCCAATTTGAGATTGGAACCCCCCGCCCCGTTTTTTTTTAACTTTTGGGATTAAATCGATATCAGGGTCGACTTATAGGTTTTGGGGGGCGCTTTTTATGAAAATGATATCCAATTTGAGATTGGACCCCCCGCCCCCGTTTTTTTTTAACTTTTGGGATTAAATCGATATCAGGGTCGACTTATAGGTTTTGGGGGGCGCTTTTTATGAAAATGATATCCAATTTGAGATTGGACCCCCCGGCCCTCGATTTTTTTTAACTTTTGGGATTAAATCGATATCAGGGTCGACTTATAGGTTTTGGGGGGCGCTTTTTATGAAAATGATATCCAATTTGAGATTGGGCCCCCCGGGCCTCGACTTTTTTTAACTTTTGGGATTAAATCGATATCAGGGTCGACTTATAGGTTTTGGGGGGCGCTTTTTATGAAAATGATATCCAATTTGAGATTGGACCCCCCGCCCCCGTTTTTTTTAACTTTTGGGATTAAATCGATATCAGGGTCGACTTATAGGTTTTGGGGGGCGCTTTTTATGAAAATGATATCCAATTTGAGATTGGGCCCCCGGGCCTCGACTTTTTTTAACTTTTGGGATTAAATCGATATCAGGGTCGACTTATAGGTTTCGGGGGGCGCTTTTTATGAAAATGATATCCAATTTGAGATTGGACCCCCCCGCCCCGTTTTTTTTTAACTTTTGGGATTAAATCGATATCAGGGTCGACTTATAGGTTTCGGGGGGCGCTTTTTATGAAAATGATATCCAATTTGAGATTGGACCCCCCGCGCCCCGTTTTTTTTTAACTTTTGGGATTAAATCGATATCAGGGTCGACTTATAGGTTTTGGGGGGCGCTTTTTATGAAAATGATATCCAATTTGAGATTGGGCCCCCCGGCCTCGACTTTTTTTAACTTTTGGGATTAAATCGATATCAGGGTCGACTTATAGGTTTCGGGGGGCGCTTTTTATGAAAATGATATCCAATTTGAGATTGGGCCCCCCGGCCCTCGACTTTTTTTAACTTTTGGGATTAAATCGATATCAGGGTCGACTTATAGGTTTTGGGGGGCGCTTTTTATGAAAATGATATCCAATTTGAGATTGGGCCCCCCGGCCTCGACTTTTTTTAACTTTTGGGATTAAATCGATATCAGGGTCGACTTATAGGTTTCGGGGGGCGCTTTTTATGAAAATGATATCCAATTTGAGATTGGACCCCCCCGCCCCCGTTTTTTTTTAACTTTTGGGATTAAATCGATATCAGGGTCGACTTATAGGTTTCGGGGGGCGCTTTTTATGAAAATGATATCCAATTTGAGATTGGGCACCCCGGGCCTCGACTTTTTTTAACTTTTGGGATTAAATCGATATCAGGGTCGACTTATAGGTTTTGGGGGGCGCTTTTTATGAAAATGATATCCAATTTGAGATTGGACCCCCGGCCTCGACTTTTTTTAACTTTTGGGATTAAATCGATATCAGGGTCGACTCTTATGTTTTGGGGAAAGCCCCAAAACTCTCAATCTCAAATCCGAAATGATTTTCATATAAAGCGCCCCCAAAACATAAGATTCGACCCTGATATCTATTTAATCCCAAAAGTTAAAAAAAGTCTAGGCCCGGGGGCCCAATCTCAAATTGGATATCATTTTCATAAAAAGCGCCCCCCCAAAACCTATACGTCGACCCTGATATCGATTTAATCCCAAAAGTTAAAAAAAAACGGGGGCGGGAGGGTCCAATCCCAAATTGGATATCATTTTCATAAAAAGCGCCCCCCGAAACCTATAAGTCAACCCTGATATCGATTTAATCCCAACAGTTAAAAAAAGTCGAGGCCCGAGGGGCCCAATCTCAAATTGGATATCATTTTCATAAAAAGCGCCCCCCAAACCTATAAGTCGACCCTGATATCGATTTAATCCCAAAAGTTAAAAAAAAACGGGGGGGGGGGTCCAATCTCAAATTGGGTATCATTTTCATAAAAAGCGCCCCCCGAAACCTATAAGTCGACCCTGATATCGATTTAATCCCAAAAGTTAAAAAAAGTCGAGGCCCGGGGGGCCCAATCTCAAATTGGATATCATTTTCATAAAAAGCGCCCCCCAAAACCTATAAGTCGACCCTGATATCGATTTAATCCCAAAAGCTAAAAAAAACGGGGCCGGGGGGTCCAATCTCAAATTGGATATCATTTTCATAAAAAGCGCCCCCGAAACCTATAAGTCGACCCTGATATCGATTTAATCCCAAAAGTTAAAAAAAGTCGAGGCCCGGGGGGCCCAATCTCAAATTGGATATCATTTTCATAAAAAGCGCCCCCCAAAACCTATAAGTCGACCCTGATATCGATTTAATCCCAAAAGTTAAAAAAAAACGGGGGCGGGGGGGCCAATCTCAAATTGGATATCATTTTCATAAAAAGCGCCCCCCGAAACCTATAAGTCGACCCTGATATCGATTTAATCCCAAAAGTTAAAAAAAGTCGAGGCCCGGGGGGCCCAATCTCAAATTGGATAACATTTTCATAAAAAGCGCCCCCAAAACCTATAAGTCGACCCTGATATCGATTTAATCCCAAAAGTTAAAAAAAAACGCGGGCGGGGGGGTCCAATCTCAAATTGGATATCATTTTCATAAAAAGCGCCCCCGAAACCTATAAGTCGACCCTGATATCGATTTAATCCCAAAAGTTAAAAAAAGTCGAGGCCCGGGGGCCCAATCTCAAATTGGATAACATTTCCATAAAAAGCGCCCCCCAAAACCTATAAGTCGACCCTGATATCGATTTAATCCCAAAAGTTAAAAAAAAACGGTGGGGGGAGGGTCCAATCTCAAATTGGATATCATTTTCATAAAAAGCGCCCCCCGAAACCTATAAGTCGACCCTGATATCGATTTAATCCCAAAAGTTAAAAAAAGTCGAGGCCCGGGGTGCCCAATCTCAAATTGGATAACATTTCCATAAAAAGCGTCCCCCAAAACATATATGTCGACCCCGATATTGAATAAATCGGAAAGGTGAAAAAAAAAATTAGGTTAAATAAAATAAAAACATTTTTTTTTTCAAAATTACTCATGGCGTTAAAATTTTTCATGAGTAATTTACTCATGGAGATAACATTTTTCACGAGTGATTTACTCATGAAGGAAAAATATTTCACGAGTAATTTTGAAAATTACTCATGGCTCAGCTTCCAAGAGTGATCACTCGTGACGTCACTGCTCGGCATTTACTGGAGTAAATGCCCAACTCTGCCTTAATGTATCATTTAAGTCATTTTCGTTTTGTTGTTCACGTTATAAATAAAATTATAACTTAATATAACTGGTATTTCCAGTTTGGGATACTCATGTTAAACGTAGAATGGTTACTCACGAATCGCACCCTGTTTTTTAAAAAGGTATTAGTTTAATTAATATCGGATGTCTAATGAATTATCGTCACCGAGCATGCATGGTGGTGAAACTGTTTATCATTAAAGGTCACATTAAGGTTAGGAAGTGATAATAGTATATATATATATATATATATATATATATATATATATATATATATAAGTTAAGCGTCTCCGGGCTTTGTAAATAAAAAAAAAGAAGGACAGAGGAACGAGAAACAATACTCACGGCTTCTGAATTAACACTCCTTTATTCGTTCAATAATCTGCCTTATATACAATTGCTATGTTTATTTACATTACAAGATGGTATTAAGGCTGATATCGCCAGTCTCCGGTCTTTATCTCCCCCCCACCAGTTTACGAATAGGATTTTCGGAAACTTATAAATTCCTAGATCGGAGCCACCGATATCAGCCTTAACCCTTTACAGGTGAATGTATCGATCTGGAGGTCTTGTAGCGGCATATTCCCTGTAGGTGTCTCTTCCTGAACTCCTCTGGGGGGGTGTCGATCATACTTTGTGCGCATACATACCTCGCATTTCCCGATGATTCCTTGGATAGATTTTTTCATTCCCCACCAGAAATACTTTCGCCGTAATGCCTGCAACGTCTCGTTGACGCCACGGTGGTTGGTCTTCCCCTGGTGGTATGCCAATGTAATTGCTTGTTGCTGCTCCTCATCCTGTACGGTTTCCACTGCATACTTGCACCGGATGATCGTTCTATCCATGCCTATTCGCTCGGATCTCCACATCCGCTTTATTTTCTCCCATACCGTGTTGTTCCCAACATAGAGATGGTGTGTCTTTCCCGGTTCCGTGGCATCCTTCAGTGCCGTACGGATTTGCTCCTCGCTCACCCCGGGTTGCGACCAAATGACGCGAATCCTACTTTTCCCGTATTTTCGGTAATCTATTTTCATGATCCCTGTTGTCCTGGTTTTCCAGATTACCTGTCTATGCTTGTCGTTGATGATTTCGTCTATTTCCTCCATCGCCACTGGTCTTTCCTCCGCTGAGCTATCTTCTTCCGGGGACCCCTCCCTGTCCTCTATACTGACGGTATCATCTGCCCCTTCACCCTCAGGAGTCCATTCCCTCAAGAATTGGCGCACGTCCCGCGATGGACCTCCCCCGTCCTCTTCTACCGCGTTGATCATGATGGCCCTAGAGAGCCAGTCTGCCACCACGTTTTCCTTTCCCGGCTTATACACCACCTCCATGTTGTACTGGCTAAGGAATTCTTTCCATCTCGTGACCCTCGCAGAGGTTTCCTTAAGTTTTCCTACCCACTGAAGGGGTTTGTGATCGGTGTGGACTCGAAACTTCCTCCCAAATATATATGGCCTGAAATGGTCGATGGCCCACACTATCGCGAGTAGCTCCCTCTCTAACGCGCTGTACCGTGATTCCGCGCTCGTAAGTCGTCGGCTCGCGTATGCTATCGGACGTTCACCCTCACTTCTGCCCTGGGATAAAACGGCCCCCAACGCGTATTCGCTCGCATCGGTGGTGACGTTGAACTGCTTCTCAAAATCCGGGAACGCCAATACGGGTTCTGCCTGCAACCTATCCATGCATTTCCGAATATTATTTTCCATTTCCGGTGTCACCACGATCTTCGCGCCTTTCTTCAGCAAGTTATTGATAGGTACCAAGTATTCTGCCATCTCAGGTACGAATCTTCTATAATAATTCAGCGTCCCGAGAAGCCTACGAATCCCTTTAACGTCCCGTGGCACCGCCATTCGTGTGATAGCCTCCACCTTTGCCGCATCCGGTCTGACCCCCTCGCTAGAAATAGTGTGGCCTAAAAAATTGATCCGCGTTTGTCCCAACAGGGACTTCTCACTGGACAGTTTCAGCCCGAATTGTCGCAGCCTTTCGAATACCGACCTCAAATGCCCCACGTGTTCGGCTTCCGTTCTGCTAAAAATCAGCAGGTCGTCCATGTATACTTGACATACGGAGTCGTCGATCCCCCTCAGAAATTCGTCCATCAGGCGTTGAAACGTTATGGGCGCATTCTTCAGACCAAACGGCATTCTGGTGAATTCGTAATGCCCCCTTTCGAATGTAAACGCCGTCTTATGTTGGTCCTTCGGGTGCATCCGTATTTGGTGGTATCCCGCCTTGAGGTCCAACGTGCTAAACACCACGGCCCCACTCAACCTATCAAGTATATCCTCGAATCTAGGGATCGGGTACTTTTCGTCTACCGTGTTGTCGTTCAACCTACGATAGTCCACTACCACTCTGTATTTTTCCTTATTATCCCCCGGCGCTGCCTTCTTTTTCACTGCCCACAGGGGACTATTAAATGGCGAGGTGCTATCGACTATGATCCCTTGCTCCTTTAGGCTTTCCAATTCCTCCCGAATATGCTGCCTCAGCGCCTGCGGGTATCTCCTTTCCTTTACGTAGGTCACCCTATCTTGCTTCAGTGGAACTTCGTGTACCGTCTTCCCTGTTACCCCCAATACCTCGCCCTCCCTGAAGAAAATATCTACGAACTCCGCTTGTAACGCCTTTCTCCAGTCCTCCACCCTGTTCACCGCTCCTATCCGCACCCTTCTTTCTCTCGCGACCCCTATACATCCAAATTTCCTCTTTCCCAGCCTGATACTCCAAGCTCCTCTACGGTTTCTAATGCTTACCCCTACCTGTCCTAACAGATCACACCCTATTATGACTTGGTACTCCCGCGTCATGCTCTCTACCACATGCACCTTTAGCTCCCCCTTTTTCCCTGCCCACCGATCAAGCGTAATTGACGCTTCCCCTTCTACTTTACAGGGACCACCCAGAGTGATTAGCTGGCAGCCACAGTTTTGTATCCGGAGTACCCTCTCGCTCCCGCACACTCTCCCCAACGCCCCCCGAGTCAAGATAGTACTCGAGCTCCCTGTGTCCACGAGACACTTCACTCCCCCGTCTACCTCAATAATCGGCAACCAGCATGGCTTACCTCTAATATTGTTGCAGGTTGCTGTGCGGTCGCCTCTCTGCTGACACCCTTCTCAGATGCCACCTCGCTTCCTCCTTACCGCCGTCGCTCGTCGTTGCTCGCTCCGTTGGCTGCTCCTGCCTCCTTCGCCTCCACTGCTGGCTGGCTCGTCAGTCTCCGTTCCCGACGTCCCCGACTCCTCGGTTGCCTCTTCCGAAGATCCGTCTCTCTGCTGCATCCTAGCTCGTTTTTTCAACTTTTGAGCGTTCACCTCCATTGGCTCGTCTAGAGGTCTCTCTCTCCTGCGAAACATGTACGGGCACTGTCTGGCAATATGCCCTTCCGTCCCGCACTCGAAACATCTAGTGCGCGGACATTGTGCTACCAAATGTCCCGGTTTCCCGCACCCGTGACATTTTCTGTCTTCCCTCCGGGGTCCATTCCTAGGCCTGGACTGTCCGGATCTTCTCTCGCCCGTCGTGGCTTTTTCTCCGTTCGGGTGTTTCATTTCCCTCTTCCTCCACCCGATCTGGGCTGTCCGGGGTCGTCTGTCACTCACCCGGGTCCACCCTGGTTCTTCTACTTCCATCCGCGTCTCTTCCTCTCTTGCACTCAGATCTATCATTTCTTGGGCACACTCGAGGAACGATCGCTCTCTAGGCAGTCCGTCCCTTCTCCCAGTCTCCTTAGCCAACTGAACCTTGAGTATTGTCGAAAGGAATTCCATCCTAGCTTCGACCTCTCCCACACTCATGGTTTCCCGCATTTTCTCAGTTATGCGGTTGTACTTCGCCACTAGTACCCCCGCATACTGTCCTCTTGATTGGCGTTGGGACCGACACTCCCTAAACATTTGGAAGATATCTTCTTCCGGCGTCCATCGGCCCCCTCCGAAAGCCTTCTTCAAACGCTCCTTAATCACTGGCCATGGTGTCTCCTCGTCCGCTTGGATTTGGTTGAGGATGTTCCTCCTCACTCGGCACACGAGAGCTGCCTTCAGTGCTTCTGCGTCTCCCAGGTTCACGAGGTCCTCCGCCACCTTTGCTTCGATTCTTGATATGAGGCGGTCTCCACCTTTCAGGAAGTGATTAAGTTCACCTATCTCGCCCCCGAATCGCTCCAGGTCTGCGATTGCTCTCCGTAGATCCTGCGTGGTCGCTGCCCTTATCTTCATCCACTCCAATGCATTGGCGTGCGCCTCTGCCAATGTGTCCCTAGGTAAGGGAGGGATCTCTTGTATCTGCGGTACTTGAGGTATCTGAGGTATCTGCGGAATCTGCGGAACCTGAGGGGCGATCTGAGGAATCTGCGCTATCGGCATTTCCTGAGGTTGCGGCATTTCAGGTGCGTTCAACACTCCTGGTCGAATTATGCCCTCTGTCGGCATCTCGTCTTTTCCTTATGACTAGGAGAAGAGAAAAAAAAATTAAAATAAAGAAAGGAAAAAAAAATTTTACTTCCGTGTTCTCCTGACGTTCTCCCGGGTTTCGGCACCAGTTAAGCGTCTCCGGGCTTTGTAAATAAAAAAAAAGAAGGACAGAGGAACGAGAAACAATACTCACGGCTTCTGAATTAACACTCCTTTATTCGTTCAATAATCTGCCTTATATACAATTGCTATGTTTATTTACATTACAAGATGGTATTAAGGCTGATATCGCCAGTCTCCGGTCTTTATCTTATATATATATATATATATATATATATATATATATATAGTCTTTTATATTTTACCATTACAATTTTATTGATTTTAAGTAAATATTCATCTATACTTGTATATCCACTTTAATTATATTATTTGCCAAAAGTTCGTTACTTAAATAATTTAATATTAAATCATTCTAGCGCTGAACTAATCCAAGAAAGAAAATCCAAAGAATGCCGCAGGTTTTCCAGCTGTGGTATATGTCATAGGTGAGAAACCATGCCCTCGGAGGCCACATGCGGCCTCCAATCGTTTTTTGAAGATATGTATTGATCTATGCCTAGAGTTAATTAATATTTAATTATTTAACTTACCTCAATTTGTTTATTAATAGAATTTCGTTGTATGTATGTATGTGTTTTTAGGGATAAATAAGAACAGCAACGGTAATATATAAGTAATTATAGATGCCTCCATTAGCACTGCCTAACCTTCCTGCGGTCTCTAATAATAAAAAGGTTCCTCCTCTTCGGTCTATGCTCTATCCATAAAAGAACAATTTAATTAATGTTTCAGCATCTAGGTATATTTTTATTGAACATTACAGTCCGATATCAAATAGATTTAGATCTTATCAGTATGAAAAATAAGTTATTCGCGCTCAAGCGCTTTCGTATTCACAATTTATATCATATTACTCGCCGGTTTCCTTCCCCTAGCTCCAATATGGCAGGTTGCAGCTTATTACCCCCAGCGGACCGACCGCCTACCAACGTTACAATCTTAAAAGCTGAAAATTCCTTGAGAGCCGGGAAGGTAATTGCCGCCAAATGGGCCGGAAAAGGAATCGGCATTTCTGCCCGATTTGAAGTATTAGCTTCCTGTTGGGTCCTGCTTCCTCAATCCGCCTTTTTTTTTATTTGTTTTTTTTTTTTCCTTTTTCTGCCTCCCTTGATGGTAAAATATTCTTTCTCTTCCCGGCAATGACTGCCTTTGGTTTCGTGTAAAAGTTTTTTTTCCTACTCTTTTTCCCGTTCCAATGGGAGGCCGTTCCTAGTAAGCCTTCTATTCAATGCGTATTGGAAAAGTTGAGAAGTAATGGTGAGCACCAAGCAAATCCCGAACACTCTATCTTAGCCAGAAAGGAGTTTCTCTTCTTGGAGTCAATATTCTGTTTCGGTCTCTTTCATGGTGTAATAATATTTTATTTGAAACATTCTTTCATATCCTCTAATATATTTTATTGCCCCTCTCGAAACAAATATATCCATTTTTCTTTTGAGTGATATACCTTTACGGGTAGATTCTTTGATTATTGTAACAATATTATTTGTGTGGGTCATCTAACATAACTTTCACTTACACGTTTTGCTAAAATTACAATCAATTTTTTTTTTTTTTTTTTTTTTTATTTGCTGTTATTTAACGTCGCATCGACTGCCAGGGCCATTAGCGATTCGTGATTGATAATAATCAATTTTATTATGTATTATTATCAATTATATATATGTGTTCTTTTATTTATTTATTTTTAAGTTATTTTATTCTTATTTGTTGTATATATTATTTTTCTGTATAATTTATTTACATAGACTGTGATCTCTGATCTCTGAACACTATTATAAATGTCCTTTGAGACAGAATGTAATATTTTTTAATAAATAAGGATACGTAGATACAAATATTATTATATATTAATAAACTTAAGAATATTACATTAATTTTTTTTTCCTTAACCCCAATAATAAATACTTTGAACAATTTATTTTACAAATTATTTTTTTGTTCAACGCCTAATACATAATACTAAAAAAAACATAATACATAAAACACAGTACTATAACAGTGTTAAATTGTAAGGTCTTATTGAAATTGTGTTTATTTTTTGTTGTAACAATAATTATTAAATGTATGAGTAAAGTTGATAGAGCTCACCCATTTTTGTGCTTATAAGTGTCTTATTACTACTTAATAACTAACTTACTAGCTAATTTACTATCTCAGATTGAAAGACAGTTTAACACTTTATTCAGAAATATTACAATTTGTCACAGTTTAAGGACACTTATAATAGAGTTCAGAGATTGCATTCATACCGTATATGCAAAAATATAAATAAATAAAGTAATAACAAAAGAATAAGAAAAAAGAACAAAAGAGTAAAGAGAAAAAAAAATAAATATATACACATAAGTAAATAAAAATAGAAATAAAAGTAAAACAACACCTTATATAAAACATACCTATATACATTATTTACAATTTGCCAGGTGATCTCCGAACCAATCCTGTCCCCTCCACATGTGGAGAGAAAAGGGAGGCTTAGGAGATCCCTACGCTTCTCCCTCAGCCACTTCACTGGTAATTTAAACCAGCGGAGGATGGGTAAGAGCGCTACAGCCACACACATCAGATTGAAAGAAGACTGAAGTTTGCCACCGAACTAGAGCCGGTGCTAGAAAAGAGTGTATTGAAAAGAGGATTTGGAAGTGCTTTCAATGAGTCCATAAATTTTACATGTTGTTTTAAAATGAACTGTTCAATCATGGTAAGTTCAAAGATTTAGTGCAGCTGATCTACCTTTAATTTTTTAAACGAAGTAGACCGAGCCGTTTTTCTTAATACACTGTTTTAATATCGTTGGATGTGTTTTAGTATGCCATCAGTAAGATGTGTGAAGAGTGGTGCGCTGTGCATCAATGTAGGTCGTAAAATGCTTTTATATATTAGAAATTTAAGTCTAACGGATAGTGTTAGGGAAGTTAGAAGATGTTGGAGTATATATGTTTTCAGTTTTACAGATTTTATTTTATTATAAATGTGAGTCGACAATTTCATATGCCGATCTAGCTCAATGCGAAGGCAGACGGCTCCTGCGTTGTTTTTCCAATTTTAAAGATCCATTAATTATAAATATAAACCTGTATATAGCCTTGTATATTTTTGGTTTTTCGAGTTGAAATTTAGTGTTTTCCGTTAGTTTTTTATAGAAAAATTTATTAATCATTTAACAGTAAGCCATAAAAAATCATTATTTTACCTCCGTTTCCCGTTATCTTTAATGATATTACATATTAAATACTAATTATTCAAAGATATTTAGTTTTCCGACGCTATGGTACTATTCTTATTTTGGAAAAAATGTTTTCGACGAGTTAAGAACCAATTTTACATTACTGCTGACAACAAGGTATCTTTAGTTATTCCTAAAAAGGTATAAGTTTTGAACTCTGAAATTTGAGCTCTGTTAAACAGTTTCAAGGAGGAATCAACTCAATTGACATTAAAGAAAGTTTCCGAAACATTATAGCAATACGTAATTGGAGAATCATTTAGCTACGATGTTAACATACAAACGCACAGACAAACAAACGCATACGAGACTTGGCTTTAGACCTGAAGCCAGGTCCGAAAAATCTGGGGTATTTAAAGCAAATTTTCAACATAACAATCTGATAGTATTCCTTTTAGGTATTACAAAAATGCTCGTCTGCCAGCTCAGACAAGTCGATTTAAGGTTTTTAAGGGCATTTGGACCCATCAAAAAGTGCGAATGTTTGCGACATAAAAAATGTTTCTCTTTGTCGCGTTAAGATACAATTTTGAATAATAAGACATTAAAAATAGGATGACATGTTGAACATTTTTCCCCTACCGACAGTATGCACGTCTGAATTTTAGTTTATGGGATATTTTAATCCATATTTTCAATAAAACTCGTTACCAGTTGGTTTTCGGCACTATTTATTTTTTTTGTTCATCTCTCAAACTCGTTATCGCGTTAAGACGCAATTTTGAATTATAGCTCATTAGAAAAAGAATGAAATGCTCTTCTGTATTTGGCACTTCAATCCATAGACGAATTTTGTGAGTCAACCAATTGAAGTATTTTTGCATATGGATTATGGATTAACAAATAACCAAAATTCGCACATCGATACAGTAGGCAAGGGAAATGATCGGCATTCCATTCTCTTTATAATGTCTTATTATTTAAAATAGTATCTTAAGAAAAAATTTTTAGAAATTTCGAATGTTTTTATGGGTTCAAATGCTCCTAAAAACTTTAATCGGCCTCCCTGAGCTGGCCCACGAGCATTTTCGTGATACCTGAGAGTATGATCAGCCTATTAAGTTGAAAATTTGCTTAAAATACTTTGTTTTTTCTGCCCTAGCTCCAGGTGTAGTTGTTTGGACCCAAGTAGCGGTATCATCAGCGAATGTTTCCAGGAGGGTATTAGGAAGGGCAGGAATATCTGCGGTGAAAGGTTGTAAAGGATGGGACGCAAGACGTTGAACACCCGCCTCAATTAAATTATGAAATATTAAAAAATAAAAATAAATATTCAAAAGTCATAATGCAAGTCTTCTCGTGTATACATAATTACTTCATATACGCAATTATTGTATATAAGAAGAAGCCGGCTCAATATAAATATAATAACTGTTATATTATTACGTTCTGAACCATAAGTGCTTCACTATACGCTTTTGGTTATCGAATTCATTAGCAGCGTCACCGTAAAAACTTCGTATATTCCATTGCGTTTATCCGTCTCCAATAATTTGCATAATACTTATATTAGGACCCACATCCATCAAGTTTAAGCGTCGCCGGAATGAATCCTCAATTTTACGCTCCCCTTTGGAAGTCTAATATCGCCCATTGATGATGGAAAGACTTTTTTATGAGGTACTCGAGAGAGCACCTGTATGGCACTTTTATGGGAGCCTCGGCTGAGCCAGAAATATCTGAATATCAGCTCCCTCTAAATTCTCCCTTGGGATGAATACTCCCGAGCTGTCCCCTCCCGGCCGTATACCGTATGATTTTATACTTCTGTCGTAATGCCGAGGGATTTTCTTCCAGGCCCCAGATATTTAGTTACTCCAGGATTATATTCCTCAGTTTATCTGGTTCTCCTTTCAAAAGATGTCTCAAGTTACTATGCTTTATCAACGAGATAAAAAAAAATGTTTATCCTACAGGTAAATTATTCAGTATGCTCATTTTTGAATAGTAATGTGTCTACATTGTGATCTAATATACATTGTGATATAACTTCCCAAAATAAGCTCAAGATTCTTTTATAGAATAAGTAAAAATAGTAATTTTTGCCAAATATCATGTGATAGAAAAAAGACCGACATTGAGGTCAGCATAGATGCTTAACCAAACACAATTACAGGTTGGCAAATATAACTTCCAGTATTGTTTCCTTGTTTGCCACATTAACAGGCAAACAGTCAATAAAAGCAGGGAGACAAAAAAGGAAAAGTACAAAGTACAATTATAATTTAACATTTCCATTATTACAACCCGTTGTTAACCAAATAAATGTTATTCCTAATTGCATTAAATTCAAAAAGCAACAAAATCGTTACACATCCACAAAATAGGTTTACCTATTGAATTAAAATAAATTTTAACCTATAATAATGTTTAATTAAGGTAACATCGTATTCCCACTCCCACATTTATTATTACACTAAGGCTCGAAATCGATTTTGTGCCAAATATAAGCTCACTTATAAGAGACATGGCCACAGCTGACATACCTCAGAACATGAGCAGGAGACTAAAAAGGCGTTGGATGAGGGATCTCCTTCCTTAGACAACCTAAGTAATTAGGACAAGTTAGGGAAGAGGTACTGCTGAGTACTTTCCTTCCCCATGCCTGTCATGTCATTATATTATTATCGCTATCACATTTGCTGATTGTCAACTTATTGTTGAAAGGTGCAAATACATATTTTATAGACAAAAAAAAAAAAAAATAATAAGCTCGTTTCATGCTGAAATAATCTGAATGTGGTATCGTTGGATTCAGAATTTCACGGAGAGGGGGGAGGGGAGTTAGCGAATCTTACTCTCCGCTTGGTTTTTCTTTCTAAAATAAATAAAGTCGAATATGAACAGTTCGTTATGCTTCAATACTGCAACAGTGGATCCATACGAGACTAATTGGGATTTGAAGGTTTTAATGTGAACACCAAGACTCGGAACTACCGAACCCTTCGTTTTAAAGCCTAAAAATGTACCATTTTTGAGATAATACAAGGCAAATAGTTTGCAGCCGCACAACCTCACGTTAATTGTAGTGCTGCCAAGGGATACATGGCTCATGTCGTCCACTTGAGGTCTCTATGATTGAGTTTATATTATTTATTAAAAGTGTTTTTTTTTTTGTTTTTTTTTGTAGCTAAGCCATATCTTCGTTAATTCTTCATCAAATTCTAATATTGAACTAGTGTTTTTTTTTTTTGATGATTTAAGTCATTAACTTCTTTTCTTATTAATTTCCCATTTGATCGCTGACCAATCCACTCTGCGAATTATTCCCACGAGCTAACTAGTTTATAATTATTACTTACCTTATAGAGAGTATCCTAATAAAACTCTAGATAGTTCTGATGATAGAAAATACATCTTGAAACGTCAAAAAGTAATGCTATCTTACAAACAAAATAAATGTACAAAAAAAAAGAAAATTAAATTTGTCAACTTTGTCAAACTTATTAATACAATCCGAAAATTCCCAACAAAAGGAATAAAAAGATTAAATAAATATATATACTTCAAGGTTTATGATTTGTATTTTTAGAATAAAATCTACGGAAGAAACCGTTTTTGAAGTATAGTCTGTCAAGAAAAAATACATTCCTCTTAAGGAAAAAGTCAACTGAGTTTTATAAAATCTACATCGGATCATCAAGGTTCAAATCATCACAATCTATGAAAATTTCCTTAAATCGAATTAACAGCGTTAGGTCTTATATCCGTCAAATGGGTTTGACTATAGATGGCTATACAGATTCAAAGCTTGTGAACTTGATTTGAAAAGTTTCTAACTGGTCTAAACTCAATTTTAAGGAAAATAATTTTAAAACGTGATGAGCTAACACGTTATTATTAAATGTAATAAGGTTTATCAATTTTGTTCACATGTCATATGATATTATTTTCTTTACATTTGAAGACGTCTGAATAAAAAAAAAAGACTTTACCTCTGATTTTATGTAAAATACTTCAAAATCACTTAAAAAATTAGTAAAATGGAATATTTTAAATTTTTAAAAAACAAAATTTAGGTTTAATTTTCTGCAGGTATACAATACCTACTATCAGTTTGTGTGAAAACAAAATATGTGATTGCAATATGTATTCATTCAAAAGTAGTGTTGCAAGAAACATGTTTATTAAGAAATAATAGTGGGGAGTTGCTGTGAAGGCCTAAATTCTGAATTGACCTTTGAAAAATTGTAATCAGTGATTGTATCTGCGCCAATGCTAAATTATTTTGAACAAACGTAATTGTTAATGAACATACATATAAATAACTGCATTTAATTTCAATTTTGAGTACTAGTTCCAAATTTTTACTTCAAGATGGCGTCTGGTTTCCGTATTCCTACTGTAGGCTTTTTTTTTTTTTTTTACATAGAAGTCCTAAGAAGGCTTTCAGCTATATTAGTCCGTCGCCATTTAATAAAAATTAAAGAATAACGATTCAATTAATGTGGCTGATAAGCAAAATTCTTGATATCTTTTTTCCACAAAACGGCCCCTCCTACTATAATCTACATTAAAATTTAATCCCCTTTCTTGAAATAAAATAAAAAACTAAAATAGCTAAGATTCCATTCTATTAATTACAATATCCGACCAATAAGTCAAATATAAATTCGAGATATTACATTAAATTAAATCTCTAGGAAATAAATATTGAAATAAATTCCTATTAACTAAATTAATTTAAAATTAATTAACATTGCCTTTACTCTTTCGAATTATTAAACAGAATTATGTTACCAGTTATAAATGATAACAATAATATGTTTGTTGTGAATTCTGATAAATAATGTTTTAATAATTCCATAAATTTTAAAAAGCTGATTTTTTCGAACGCCCTTTTAATAAACAATTTTACGTGTTCTTTCCTCTGTGACGTTGAGGAACACTGTTGGATGTGGACTTCCAAAGAAAAACTTTGGAGCAGGACAAGCATATGGGAAACATTCAAGCACGTTGAGTTTTGCACGAAATGTTGGGAAGAAATAAAATCATTCGAATCAAAGCATATTGTAAAAACATAGGGCCTACAAATGAAGTATAGGTATGTTTTGAGCCTCCCTTATAAATTTACATTCACATGATGGCCAGCTATGGCAGATGTATTAAGTTAACAACAATTTAATGGCAAACTTTCATTTCCTATTGGACCTATTGATTTGATATGTTTGTTATTTATATTTTCATTAATATTATAATCAACAGTTTATTTTATATTGGTGTTTCGATATTTACTTATTTATTCTTTAAAGCACAATATATTGAGTTTTTTTTTTGTTGTTTCTAATAATTATTTCGTTACATAAAAAATATCAATATATATATATATATATATATATATTAATAATTTTTTTTGTCGATAGTTATATTCCTTACAGTTCTCTTCTTTTGCGTCACGATATATGAGGCTATCAGTTGACAGAATGACTAACTGTAATATCTGTACAGACAGTGAATAAATTTATTCCAGAGTAATTGATTGCATTGTTGAAATATAGAACTGTGAATAAAGGTATACATTTTACCAATAAAAATATCAATAAAAATAATAAAGATAAAAATGTTGAAATTGGAGTGAGTCATTCTGTCAACTGAAAGGCTCATATGATGAAGCGTCAGATTAGATAGGGAATTAAAAGTTGAAAGTTAAACGGAATATAGTTCAATGTTGATAGTCTGTTCTTTTTACCTTGTTGGAGTTCCTTCTTTTAACCTTGGACATTTATTTGAGAGTCTTTTACAACTTGTTTGCATTTAATAATTTATAATATTTAATTTTGCTATATGAGCTTATTATTATTAAAATAGTTTAGAAATATCAATATTCTATATGGTTATTGAGCAATTTGCAGAACAGAGCCGGAAACATGGATGTACCACAGGCTCGAGTAATATTACAGTTAATAGCATTGTGATGAATGTGGGGTGTGGGATGGGGTGAGAGATCTATTATTTACCTAACACTGCACTAAATCAATGCTAACATATACAGTATAATATTAGGGCTTCACTTCAATTTCCAGTTTGTGATCCACCCACGCTTTAACATTGTCCTGAATTGATAGTACGGTAATCGAATATTTGAATTTTGCTTCAAATGCTGAATAATGCTTGCAATGTGTTTCTGATTTAATTGTATTCGTTTCTAGTTGCGATTTTCCTTTAAATACCATAATATCACATTATATAAAATAATACGTGTTGATTAAAAAGTTATTTTTTAATAATTTTGTAGTATTTTCTCCTTATCTTTGTCTGAAAACTAATCAAAAGATATTTTAGTGTTTCATCAATGCTTACTTGAGCAAATTAAATGGAATTTTAAGATCGGCTTAACTGCTTAATTTCTTTTCGTGTATTTGATTTTTTTCTGAATTTAATTTATCAAAACTGAGGATTAAAATTTAAAAAACAAAATCTCTAATACTATAAAAAACTGAGAATTTGGATTTAGTACCTTGTAAATAACTACTGTTTCTTCATCAAGCATCTATTTATTCCAAGAACATAACTGCTCTGAAATGTTTACCTATAGTGTTTATTTTAGAATATATGTATTTTTCTGAACTATTTCTATATTGAAATATATTACAATCTGTCACAGTTAAGGACAATGTTAATAGTGATAAACAGTAGCTCATTCACACTAGGCGCAATAAATAAACAGTAAAATAATAATACTAAAAGTAAATCCATATAAACTAAAAGATGATAAACTAAACAAAGAGAAACTAAACTAATCAAAATAACTACTTAAATACACACATCCTTTTATACAATATATACCTTAGATTAATATTATCTGCCTACGTTATATGCGCTTGAATAATTATATTATTTGTTGCTTATTTCAATAATTATAAAAATTGGTGGTGTTGGAATGTAAGATGAGGGTTATGATTGCTTTATTAATAATAATTAGTTTTTAATGTTATAGAAAAATATATTTTAATACATCCTATATATCTGATATCTAGAAACCCTAGTAATAATATTCTATGGGTTAGCAAAAAAAAAAAAAAAAACCTATTCCACTACAAGCTATGACGGGGCTTGGGTGCAGTGCTATTTAGGTAAAGTAATATTTCAAGGGCAACGGTTGTGCAGGAAGGGGATCGGGCCAGGATCATGCTCAACCACCAGGTTTTCCCCCTTAATTAATTATTTAATTAAGAGTACCTACTTTATAGAGTTTGGGGTATGCCCCAGGCGGGTCTTCCTACCTCAGGGTCGCCCCACGGCCAATGAAACGGAATAAATAATTTTTCTTCCATGAGCAGGGGTTCGAACCTGGTATCTCGAGCATTGGAGGCTTAGTGCCGTACCACTGAGCTACTCCTCTTGTATGGGTTAGCAAGTGGATATAAAATGCACTTTCACCTCCTCTGATGACCATGCACAAACGAATTACTTTAGACTATGAAATATTATTTTCGTGAGAATTATTCTTGTCCTCTTACCCTATGGATACCATCATCAATATACTATTAGATTCTTTCAATAAAATATCTAAATAACTTAAAACATGTGGATTAAATCTCAACATAGACAAAATTGAAACCATTATTTTTACATAACGACGTCCCATAATGCCGCCGTACATAATTTTAAATGACTCTACAATTCTGTTAGCCAAGTCGAATACTTACTAATAGTTAAATATTTAGGTGTTACACTTCATAATAAACTACTATTTAATCAGCTCATTAATTGAAAACGCCCGAAAAATAATGTATAATATGTTTGCCTCGTTAAATATAAAATCAAAACATTCACCCTAAAATAAATTAATTCTTTTTAAATCTGTAATGAGACCAATCTTAGCATAAACCTGTGGAAAATATGGAGCTTTACTAATAGAACTATCATGGAAAAAATACAATTTTTTTCAAAACAAATGCATAAGAATCGGAGATGGGCAAATGCTACGCTGAGTACCAAGTATTTTACTCTGATTGAATTATTATTGGGAATTCAATCACTACTTCAGTTGATTCTTCGACATCAACTGAAGTCGTAATTAAATTCTTTATTATTCAAAAAATTTCTATATTGGAGTAAACTACTTGGTACTCAGCATTTGCCCATCTCTGATAAGATTTATCAACAACTATCTCAATTATACCGACATAATTAACATGAACTCAGAATTAAAATATTCCCTACGTATAAATATATATTTATATGTGCAAAGTGAAGTAGTGAGATTGGCATCGAACATAAAACAAACAATGAGAAAAGAATAATAGCTTCGATAAATGGAGTAAAGAAATAAGACTGGATACAAAAAAGGGGATCTTTTTTTTTTTTTTCTACATTCCTTTGTAGAAAGCGTAGCCACCTACGGATCAGAAGTTTGGACCGCACCTGTTATGATGTTGACAATCAGCAGATGTGTTCTCATGATGAGAATATTCATTAAAGGCATGAGGAAGGATAGTACTCAGCAGCACCTCTTCCTGGTCATTATTATTATTTTTTTTATTTAAGTGAGAAGATCTCTCATCCAGCTCCTTTTTAATCTCCTCCTGATGGCCATGTCAGTCGTAGTCATGTCAGTTATCAATATGTTTGTGTGTCGGTAGATTAAGACGAGAGTAGAGAGTACGTATGTGTTGGTCTATAGTTGGTTGTCGTAAGTCGTTATATAAAGTTTTGTTGTTGACGTACTAGGGAGCTCCTGTTATAAGTCGTAAAATTTTGGATTGAAATGACTGTAGTTTTTGTAGGTGCGTCTTTTTTGCCGAACCGTAAATCTGAGGGGCGTATGTCCAGATGGCTTTGAGTAGGTAAGTGCATGTATTTAGTTTTTGTCGAACTTTCAATTTCGATTTAGAAAAGAGTGAGTACAGTATTTTCAGTCGCTTGTTTAAGGTCTGTCGTTTCATTTTGACGCGTGGGCCCCAGATCATCCTTCTGTCGAATATCAGTCCCAGGTAACGTACTGTGTTTGTCTGAGGAATTTGGTTCTCTGCTATATAAACTGGTGGGCACGTTTCTCGTCGAAGTGTAAATGTTATATGCTGTGACTTGTCATGATTTAATCTTATTTTCCAAAGTGAGTACCAATTTCGTAAAGTCAGTAAATGATTTTTACAAATTTATTGAGGCTGGTCTGGGGTTATGGTGTTTTGTTAAAATGGTTGTATTATCAGCGTAGGTGGCGGTCAATGTTTCAGAGTTGGTAGGTATGTCATGCGTATATATAATGTAGAGTAAAGGATCCAATATTGATCCTTGAGGTACTCCTGCTAACACTGGTCGAATTGACGATATTTCTAGGCCCTCGTCGGGCAAAGAAAAATCTGTCAAAAAGGAAAGATTGCAGAATGAGGTAATATGTATGAGGTAGTAGTGTCTTGAGTTTAAAGAGAAGTTCCTGTTGCCAGACTTTATCGTTTAACGCTGCGTCTTGTTTTTGCTCTAGTGATCCAGCAATGTAGTCAGTAACTCTGTGTAATTGTTGTGTTGTTGAAAATATATTTTTAAAAAATCGTGAAGAATACGAAAAACAACTTACTATCTAGGCTTTAACTTTTTTTTTTTTTTTATTTAGAATATTCTGTCTCGTAGACAATCATTATAGTGATAAATGAACACATTCATCAGGCTTTAACTTAAAGAAGAGGATATAGTCTCTGGGTAACGGATTTTAACAGATTTATTTTTAGTGGCACTACATCGAAAAATATTGGAAATTTATGTCGGCGTTCTTTCCGATATGCCCTTGGAGCCGAGAAAATATTTTCTAAATACAATTTCAACCATAATTTAAGTTATTTATTTTTATCTTTGCTTTTCAAGAATTTTTAGATTGCCGTATGTCAATCGTTTTGTTTTTCGTACATAATAAGAAAAAAAAAATATTAACTATTGTATTATATGAGTTATAATATAATATAAATTAAAAAAGCCAAAGTAAAGTAGGCAAAGTAAATTTATGTTATGAAAAACCAAATTAGATTCCTTTCTAGGGTCCTTTAAAACTCTTAACTACAAATCGTCATATAAATAAAAAAAATACAATCTGTTGTACTTGGTTTTCTTGGATGAATTTTTTTCTTACGTTAACTAAAGCATTCATAACTCCTCAGAATTTTCTTTAAATTCAACTTAAAAATAACTGTTAGAAACGTGAATTAATGCTTTTGTAACTGACACAGATATTTTTTTGGATTGCATTTCTTTTTAAATTAGAAATTAAGATAAAATTCCCAATCATTTTTATTTTTAACTTTGGTTCTAATTTTTTCACGTATGTATATTTTGCACCAATTTGTGTAGCTAAATCCCTATTAACATTTATGTGGATCGGTGAAGCTGTTCTACAGTTATATCTCAAGTTTTGAGATTAATGACAAAACTTCGAAGGGTCCAGCCAATGCAAAAATTTCCAGTAGAAAATTTTAATTTTCCAATCGCCATAAAAATTTGTAATTAAGGTTTTTTGAGGTGCTTAAAACGAATATTAACTTAGTTTTTCCCTAAAAAAATACTTGCTACCGCATTTCTACGTCGATTAGTCCAAATTTTGTCCCAACTGTAAATATTTGCCAAATATATTATTTGTTAAAATTTGTTGAGTAACTATTGTATAATTTAATACAATAGTTAATATTTTTTTGTTGTTTGACACCCAAAAAAGTAACAATAAAACGATTGATATAAAGTAACCTAAAAATCAAGGCAAAGCAGAGACAAAACTAGATAACTTAAATTTTGTTTGAAATTATATAATTTTTTTTCTTAGCCCGAAAGGCATATTGGAAAGAATGCTGGGATATGTTTCATTTATCATATCAGGCATTTTTCGATGTAGGATCACCGAAAAAAAAAATTTGGTTGAAATCGGTGACCCACAGACTGTTTCCTCTCGTTATTAGTTCTCATCCAACTACAGATCATTATATAAAACATTTTAAAATATCTCTCTTATCTTCTGAACCAATGGTTTGTCCTAATCAACAAGACACATTTCCTTGATCTTCTTTCTAAGAGCCGTAAAATACACATATTTTCGTAAATGTTTTCACAAGAAGCGAATATTGCCAGAAAAATAACATTCATTAAATACAATTACTTCATTGAATCTAAACTGATCTACTTACTTTCATGGTTTTTTTTTTGGACACGTAGGTTGATAAACTCTATTTATGATAGGATAATGAACTCCGTTATTAACATTTCTTGATTAACTGCATTTATTGACGGCTAATTAACTGTATTATTCATATTGCTGATTAACTGTATTTATTGAATGCTAATTAACTGTATTATTCATATTTTTGATTAACTGTATTTATGGTAGGATAATTAATTGCATTATTGTTATTTTACATTAACTGTATTCTGTTGATTAACTGTATTATTATTTCATATGTTCATTTACTATATGCTGCAGTATGTACTTTCTTATTTATTTCATATTGAAATATACATCTATATATAATTAATTGTTCAGGTTATTTAATACTAAAGAATTTTATGAACTCTCTTGAATTACATTTCGGTGTCACATTCAACACGGAAAATTATGTAAAAAGAAAAACTTATTATTTCTACTGAATGGATTTCGACCTTCCAACACTGGCTAACATAATTCGGTCACTTTTATTTTTATCAAGTTTAGAATAATTTGGTTTAATTTAATTCAAAATTTAACACGAGGGACAGCTCCCCATGATAACACCAAATCCTCTGGAAGATTGCCAAATAGACTGACATTGATAGTCGAAAAGTTATAAAAATAATCTGGCGTAGTGTTTTTGAGTTTCAAAATTCAAAAACAAAAACTGTTAGTAAAAATTTGTGAATTTTTTAAACCTATGTACACTATATATAATAAATTAAATAAACTTCTGAACTAAAAAAAAAGAAGAAATTAAATTATTATTTTCTACATGTCTCTTTGTTCTCTGTTCGCCAGTGCCCTTCAAGTTAGATATTATTATTCTATACCACATTCTCTACACAATTAAACAATACATAATACATCTGATATCCTAATCCATCTCAACTCTCACTCCAACACTACTCTTTACAACACAACTCTGCAGTCACACATCTGTTTGTAGAAAAATTTTCAATTGTCTCCAAATAGTTCATCAAATTTACCATTATTAAGCCTATTTAGATATATGGGTTTGAGAGCTTTGGCGTTATAAGAAACCATCTTATTCATTTTGTATCCAATATTTTCAATACGAAATCCTTTGAAGAATAATTAATGTTTTACAATACGTCATAAAGATTTAATGTTCTTCACTATCCATAATGCATTCAATTTTCCAATTGTTGCAGGTTTGACCAGACTTGAATTATATACATTTTAATTAAATACTCCTTCCCTAACTTAGTATTAATTCATAACCTTTCGTCTCAATTTTTTCTCCAATAATCCTCCAAGAAGTCCCAAAAAAAAAGTTGGCCACAACATTTCATTAAATAAATACAAAGGGATTGTCATTTCAAAAAGCATTGTCACTCTCTGTACTCATGTTTCACATTTAATTAGTGTGTTTTTGTTTCTTATACATTAGTGAATTTTAATAAAAAAACAATAAGGTAATAAAAATGATAATTTTATTTTATTGGAAGAATAATTCTAAAACATCTATGCAATATAAACCAACGATTATTTTTTAATTTTAAATTATCGATTCATGATAATAACTGTAACCTGTAATATATAATCAAAGCCAGTACTTACTGTTGTTAAGTAGAAAGACAAATTCCAGAAAGGATTTAATGAATACTACAGAAGGGGGAATTACAGTCGTCAGTTTTGAGGTGAATAAAAGCTAGTGTGATTTCAAATCTAGTGTATAAACAAGAGGTTTCCTGACTTTTCCAATAAAACTTTCCCCGGTTCCTTTATGCCCCTCAGTACTCCATCCACCTGGAGTACCTATTCCATCCAAATTCAAGAACCAAGGTAAATGCTTAGGGGAACTATCCTAGAATGAATAGAACACGTTAATAGGTATTTTAAAAGATTGAGAATCTTCCCTTGTTTAAATTTCCTATGTACCACCATCAATTTTATGGACTGCAATTATTTGCACTGGCTAAGCAAACTTTCGTTCTAGGATTTACCCATTATATATAGGCCCGGGGTGCCATAACCAAAAAAAAAAAAAAATTATAAAAACCTGTACCCCTACAACCCATGAAGGTTTTTGGGTTCAGTACTATTTAGGGAAAGCACTGTTTCTAGGTCAACGGTTGTGCAAGGAAGTGATTTGACCGAGATCACGCTCAACCGCCAGGTTTTCCCCTTAATCAATTGTTTAATTATGATTGCCGGTGCCATAACCGAGTGATTTCCATATATATGAGTGACACAGCTGGACTCCCCTCCCTAATACCTTTTCTGTTCATTTTCTTGATCAATCATTTATCTAAAGACACATGGTTAAAAACAGTTACTAATATTCATATAATAAAATATATATGTTGTGAAAATAATTCTTAATGTTATTAAGCCCTCTTCTCTTTTCGCTCTACGCATCTGATATCCGCAGCACCCTAGCACCATTCTCTATAGCTTTGCAGACGATACGGCAATTCTTTCTTCTCACAAAAATCCCACTATCGCTTCAATAGCCCATCAAAATCACCTCCACGGCCTTCAAAATGGTTCCACAAACGGAAAATTAAAAAAAAAAAAATGCCAGCAAGTCAACTCATGTTAGCTTCTCCCTGAGGAAGATTTCGCGTCCTCCTCTGACAATAGACAACAAGCCAGTTCCCTCAAAAACTCATGTACGGTATCTCGGATAATACTTGGACAAAAAACTCACCTGTTACACACAAAATTAAAAAACAAAAACTGACCAAACTGTACAAGCAACTGTTGCATCTTTTGGACTACATATTTCAACTCAACTTACTAAAGAAGCGACTAATCAACACCATCATGCTTAGACCTATTTGGACATACGGAGTAGAACTTTGGAGTTTCTCAAAACACACTAACATAAAAAAAATTCAAACCACACATCCGAAATGCTTCGCAAAGTCGTCAATGCTCTTTTGTTTATTTCAAATCACACCATGCATACAGACATGAACGTACCAAAAGTAAAATCCTACATATACAACAAGTACAAAAATTTCATTCTTCTACTCTCAATCATCCAAATCCAATCGTTCTATATCTTTCTTTCTCCTTGTTACCTGGTACGACGACGACTAAAAAGGCAGTGTCCTAGAGATATTCTGCTGGCAAGTTAAGCGAGGGTCAAGATTACAAGAAGACAGAATAAACGCCGACATATTCGCTTGATGCGTTACAACGCAGTGACAAATTTAATGAAAGTTAAAATAAAACAAATAATATGAGTGTATCAAACACTCTGAGTCTAAAATATCTTCCATTCTTAAGTGACTAATTGATTTTTTAAATGATAAAAGAAAGCAAAGAGGAAATTAAAAATCTGCTAGTTGGCCTCGCTCTTGCCGAATCCAAATCTATAGTGTGCCTCGTCCTGAGATAGGCATCTGTGACGTTGTAGATCAAATAAAAGTCGGAAAACGAAGTAAAAAGTAAAAATAAGTCAGAATGTATTGGATTGATGTCATTGCATTCCTGCTTCTTGTTAACACGGGTTGGGTTATTTTCGATTACCGGTTACATATTCATATATGTACTAAAGTGTTCAATAATTTTACGCTTGGCTATTGATTATGAATTTAAAATCGCTCGTGTTATTCACATTAAAATAAAAGTTAATTGGAAAGAAAAACATTGGCATAGCGAATAAATAATAATCTATAATTATAATAAATCTATTTTTGTTTCATTTCAGCTATACATTTCTATCTATGATCAGCTTGTTGATGAGGACTCCCATAGGGGATGGGGAGGGTGCACCATGGTGTCCAAAAACAAAAAAGATTTTTGTAATTTTTTCTCTCTAAGGATGTATTTATTTATTTATTTGATTTTTTTTTTTGTTGCCTCTACCCTGTAGGGTCATTGGCAACACCTTTGAATTAAACTCTGTTGTAGAATTTTATCATTTTTAAGAACTTTAAAGTTTTTTTAACGGCATTTTCATGGTCTTGTAGATTTTCTTTCAGACTCTGTGCCATGTCTAACTTTCTCCTTATAGGATCAAATGTAGGGCATTCTTGAATAATGTGTTTTACTGTCCTTTGGACATTGCAATTCTCGCAGGTCGGAGGATCAAGTCCTCTTAGTAGGTAGGAGTGCGAGAACTCACAATGTCCAATTCGCAGTCTGCAAAGGGCTGTCTCCTCTTTTCGAGATGGTCGGTGCGAGGTTTCCCATTTTAAACAGTGGGGTTTAATTTCTTTTAATTTCGATTCTCCTTGTTCCCACTTGTTTTGCCACATGTTCCACACATTCTCCTTAATTTTTATAACGTAATCCTCCAGAGGGATTTCATTAATTGATTCAACGGATGTTGTATTTGGCTTTCTTGCTATGTTGGCTGCTTGATCTGCTTGTTCATTACCGATGATCCCGCAATGCGAAGGGACCCAAATGAACACTACTTCTTTGCCCTTCTCCCTTAGTAGCCACCAAACGTTTCTTACATCTTTTGCGAGAGAGGTTTTGGGCCTGTTATGTTCAATAGCTAGTAATGAACTCATAGAGTCTGTCACCACTGCCCAATTGGTAGTTTCACTTGTCTCTATGTGTTTAAGAGCTTCTCTAATTGCTAGCATTTCACCAGTAAACACTGAGCAAGCCTCCGGAATTTTGAATAGTTTTTGAGTATTAAAATTCATAACGGAACACCCTACTTCCTTATCAACTTTTGAGGCATCCGTATACAAGATGTGACACTCCTTATATTTTTCCAAAGTTTCTAAAAATAATTTTTGAACTTCAACTGGAAGTGCCGTATCCTTTTTATGTCTGGAAATTGAGGTATCTATAATTGGTTTGACATTGGTCCATCTGGGAATTATTATATCCGGCACATCCAGAGCATTTTCAATGTTAAGATCCGAAAAATGCTCAAGAAGCGTTTCTACAAAGTTTTTCTCCCTGATGTTACCTGATTCCTCATTGCAGAATAATATCTTATTTAGTATGTGTCTTGGGTTAGTCTTGATTTTGAGACCATATTTCGTTGTCATGAAAAATCTTCTGAAGGTTAGAGGAGGTTCACCAGCTTCTGCATATAGACTTTCCACAGGGGAGGTTGGCAATGCCCCTGTACAAATTCTTAATGCAGAGTTGTGTACCACGTCCAACATTCTTAAAGTTTTGCTTGAAGCAGAGCCGTAAACGCTTGAGCCGTAGTCCAATTTGCTTCTAATACTTGCATAGTATACTTTCAATAGGCTTTTTCTATCTGCTCCCCAAGTCGTATGAGAAAGGCATTTTAGTAGGGCAACTCTTTTGAGGCACTCTTCTTTAAGCAGTTTTATATGAATTGTCCATCTAAGCGGGCGATCTAACTCCATTCCCAAATATTTTAGGCTGTTAACGAATGGAATTTCAGCACCACCCATCCGTATTTTTGGATTTATTGTGCACCCTCTTAATCTGCAAAAGTGCATGGCTCTAGTTTTGCTAGCAGATAGTTTAAACCCACTCTCTGTTGCCCATTTTTCTATGTTTTCTAGTGCTTCTTGCGTCTTCCACTTTAAGAATTCTAATGATTTACTTCGAATGAGCAGCATTATGTCATCTGCGTACAAAATGGTTTTTGCAGGCTTGACAACTACATCCGCTATGTCATTTAGTGCGATCTGAAAGAGGGTCACGCTGAGTGGGGATCCTTGAGGGGTGCCATTCTCCATGTTGTAGATAGAGGATTCTGAATTTCCGACTTTGACACTAAATGTTCTATTTTTTAGGAAATTCTTTATGTACTTCCATAATTTTCCTTTGATGTGCCATCTTCTTAGTATGTCTAATACTCGCCATCTCCACAGCGTGTCGTAGGCTTTCTCGACATCCAGGAATATGGCAATGAGGTGTTGCTTCTTTTGGAATGCTTGTTGGGCTTCCCATTTCAGTATTTGGACGGGGTCAATTGCGGTGTGGTCTTCCCTGAAACCGAATTGGTACGGAGTGAGCAGCTCTCTCTTTTTTATTACCTCAGTCATTCTCTGATTTACTATTTTTTCTTGCAGTTTGCTCACACATGAGAGAAGTGATATTGGGCGGAAGTCTGTTATAAGACAACTTTTTTCCTTTTTTTGTATGGGCACTATCAAGGAATGCCTCCATGTTAGTGGCAGATAGCCACTATCCCAAATTCGGTTGTACAGTCGCAATAGTATCTGTTTCCCTTCGTCAGGTAGATTATATAGCATCACATATGAGATTCCGTCACTACCTACAGCGGATTTCTTTGAGCATTTCTGTAGAAAATATTCGAGTTCATGTATCCCGATGGGAATATTGTAGTTTTCTTCGTGGCCTAAGTTCACATGATCTGGCATATTTTTACAGCTTATAGGGGTTTGGGTAATAATAGAGGATACTTGATAAAAGTATTCTGCCAATTTTTCCGCGATTTCATCAGGGTCAGTTATACTGTCTTGTCCACTCTTTATACCAGTCAATTTCTTTGTTTTGGGGATCCCCTTAACGCTTTTCACTTTATTCCAGAGCTCCTTCATTGAGGTGTTTTGATTAATTGAAGATACAAAGTCTTTCCATGACGATCTTTTGCTTTCTTTTATGGTTCTGTTCGCTATGGCTCTCAATCTTTTAAATTCAATTGCATCAAGCACATTTCTTGTTTTTCTAAATTTGTTGAGGGCACGTTTCTTCGCTTTCACAGCGTTTTGACATTTTTCATTCCACCATGGTACTCTTGTATGAGATAGTTTATTAACTGTAAGAGGAATTGTTCCATGAGCTGCTTCTGTTATTACGTCGCTAATAACGGTGGCGCTGTGGTCGATATTGTCGAGATCTGCAGGAAAGAACTCAATTTGTTTTCTTATTTTTTCACGATAAGCTGTCCAATCTGCTTTCTGGTATTGCCAGTGACGGTTCCTCATTTGTGTTGGAGTCTCGTGCTTCATTTTCATGGTGATTGGGAAATGGTCGCTTCCATATAGATCCGATTTCGTTTCCCATCTAATTTTTGGGGCCAGTCGAACATCGCTGAAGCTAAGATCAATTGATGAAAAATTGTTGCTTTTGGAGCAAAAATGAGTATTTTCTCCCGTGTTTAGAAGTGTGGTTGTAGGGCTGTTCTCTAAAAGTTTTTTTAATTTTCTACCTCTGTGCCCATTGTCAGCTAGTGTTGAACCCCAAGCTATATCATTGGCATTAAAGTCACCTAATAACAGGTAGGGTCTGGGTAGCTGATTAACAATTTGCTGAATATCATGAGTAGCAAACGGTTCTGATGGTGGCATGTAAATGTTACAGACAGTAAGTGGCTCGTTTTGGTAAATTTTGACCGCTATTGCTTCGAAGTTTGTGTTAAGAGGGAGCACTTCAGCAAATATGTCATTTCTAACAAAAGTTGCGACTCCTCCCCATGATTTTGAGGTTCCTGTTCTGTCTTTTCGGTATATTTCGTAATCTTTGTATCTCACTGTTTGTGTTTCTTTGAGGTGTGTTTCTTGGAGACAAAATAGTATAGGGTTCTCTTCGCTTATTAGAATTTTTAGGTACTCTAAATGTCGGAAAAATCCGTTACAATTCCATTGAATGATTGTTTTCATTTTGATTGACAAAGTGTTGTTTATTTCCCAGATTATTGTTATCACCATGTGTTAATTTTAAAGGCTCGGTATTGTTCAAGGAGTGTTCATTCAAAATCTTAATTAGTTTTGAGGTTCTTATTTTTAGCCCTCTATGTGATACTGATTCTCTGATGTCTGATAGCATTGTTTTCAGACCGTTTACGTTGTTTGTAAACTGAGACATGATATCAGCAGCGTTTGATTCATTTTCTCCCTGAGTCATGTCGAGTAATAGGCATATCTTTTCGTAAGTGAGGGGGTAAATACTTTTGTTCTTTGAGATCATGGTTCGCATGAGTCCTAGTATGCTTTCAGTGGGATATCTGGCCGTCTTTGTTTTGGCATTTGAGCTGGCTCTGCACTTTTTTCCAGGTAGTGGTACTGTTACTCTAGTTTGTGGTCGTTGTTGATTCTTGTTGATCCCGTGATTCTGTAATACGTATGGTTTGTCCTTACATAGGGTTGTTATAGTGATGTTATTTCGTTTCTGGTTCTGGTCATCATCCTGCGTATATTTCTTAGTGTCAGATGTACCTAACAATGTTTCCTTGTCATTGTATTTGTTAATAGTTGTTTCCTTGTCAGTACATTTATTAGTAGTTGTTTTCTCGTCAGTATATTTATTAATAGGTGTTTTCTCGTCAGTATACTTATTAATAGGTTTTTTTCCCGTCAGTAGATTTATTGGAAGATGTTTCCTCGTCCGTATATTTATTAATAGGTGAATTGTCATTAATTGTTACCTGCCTATATTCAAAGTCGCCTAATCTATTAGACTCAATGACTACAGCTTCAATCCTGGCTGCTTTCTCCAAACTACTCTCTAAATCAACTGTGCTTGAGCATGGCTCAATCCCAGTTGATTGGAGCGTGTGCTCAGTATTTACCGGACTATATCCCTCCACCAATTCTATTTCTGAACATTTTGCTGCAAAATGCCCTGGTTTCTTGCAGACGTAACATACAATAATATCTTCGGCAAGAAAAATCCTGTAATTGATTCCCTGATAATAAAAGGAAATCGTGCTACTTAACTTGGTTATATCATCCGCCGCTATAAATACTTGTCGTCGGAACGTTAGTACATGGCTCAGGTTTTTTTCTTTATACCCGAAGCGTAAGAAAGTTATTGGAGATAGCAGCCTAATCCCTAGCTTCTGAATTTCTTCTTCCAAAATTGTTTGAGGTATACTGGGGCAAGCACCGGAAATAATGATTCGCTTTCCTGGATCAACCAGCCGCTTAATTGGCAGCTTATGATCTCCTATCGTCATACAGGAATGCTTCATTAGAAGCATATCAACTTGATCCTTACTACTCAAATGAAAGCAAAATCTATTTCCAGAAATTCGAGAGGCATACCTAATGTGACTGGGTTCCATTATCTCAGCGAGTGCTTCGATATACTGTTTCTGCTTCACCCCGTTAACAGTAGGAACAATAATAGCATACTCACGGTGAGAGCTTTGTTGGTATGACGCCACTTTGGCATAGGTAGGGCCAGGTTGTTTAACTTCCCAGTTTACAGCCTTATTGGAGACTTCCATTTTTCCTGCCTGAGTATTCTGGAGTAGTCCACACACCTCAGCATTCCTTACAGCGCCTGGACCATCTTGAGATCCGTCCATTACCAAGCCTTGCACTTGAAGTGCCTGCCCTGGCAGATTCTTTCCTGCAACCACTTTCCTGTTAATGATTAGATGTGTAGCGATCGGCAGCCACTGGAGATGACTTTCCTTAGTCGCTAGAAACCGCCGTTTGACAGTTTTATGATTTTCTAAAAAAATTATTTTTAGTTTTTATTCAACAAGCACCCAGCTGTATTTGATGTATTTGAATAATTGTATTAATACATTTTTATTAAATAACAGTATCAATCTATTTGAAATCATACAGATCATGTTGCTCGACATGGTTTTATAATATTTTATTCCTTTTTATAATATTTTAACCAGTTATTTGCTTTCGAATGATGGGTTCCAAACCATGGTAAAAAAATGTTAACGTTCAACGTTTTTCTTACTTTCATTTTTAATTTGCTTTATCTTCCTAGATGTTGGTAAATGGAAATTATATGTAAGATTTTGTTGATCACGTAACAAGATACGTTCATTATCATTCGTGATATTTTAAATTTTTTTGTAAATGAATCATTTTGGCTAAACATCACGGTCAGTTAAAATCAGTCACGGTTCCAGTTAAAAAAAAAATGGAAACCTTGAGTAAAGTAATATCATAGTTTAGTGAGAATTCTTCTGTCAAGATGAGTCTTCTCTGAGGAATTCGGATGTTTTCAACCAAAGCCAATATTGTGACACCAGCAAAAGTATTTTAAGAGTATAGCAAAGAATAAAAGGGGGGTAACATCTGTGAAAATTCGTTTAGACTCTATAATTTCTTCAATTTTCTGAATCCCTAGTTTTATTATATTGTGGATGCTTTAATTTCATACAAACATTTAAAATAAAACCGTTGTGTGTTGGATGTAGTTCTTTGATGTAACGAAATTCTAACCTTTGACAATGAATACTTTATCTAACATAATTTCCAATATATATTTTATTAAAATTTAACTGTTATTCGAAGGTCTAAATTTAAACCAATTAAATAAATCAGGAATGTTATAGACACTTGCCTACCTAAATACTTAAACATATTTAATTATATGTATAAACATTTATAACCATCCATATTTACATTGACACATCTGGTGCGGAAAATTGCAATTGGAGATTCAATTACCAAACGTCTGATCCACTATTAACATATAGATTAATCTGATAATTATTTAATCTTTAGTGATTATTTTTTTTTGACCAAATCACTACAAATTGGCCTTCATTGTGGTCAATTATAATATTGTAGATGATGTAAAAAAAAAATTAATGCATCTGAGAAAGTTAATCTTTTGAAAGATTGTAGTTGACCAAGTTATATTAACGTCTACTATTTTTTCTACTTCTCAGGAGCAATCAATGTTAACAAACGTGAATCAAAAAAAAAAAATAATAATAATAATAATTGCCGGAGAAGTGCCGAATGCAAATTTCCATCCATAATTTTTTTGTAAAAACTTGATAATATAATTGAAACATACATATGGTAGCAGAACTTCTATGATAGTAAGTTGGATCCTCGAACCAGGACAAGATTTCGAGGACCTGCGTTATACAACTCTAAAATTAGCCGTTTTCAAATTTATATTATAAATATGTATTTATGTAATACAGTTGTAAATGTCATTAAGAAATAAAAAATAAAAAAATATTATACATATAATCCCATTACTATACTAACGCATATAATGGGATACTTACTACAGGTCATTTGCGTTTGAAATCCTGAAATATCAGTACTTGTAGTCTATTGCATAGACGCAGATTACTGATGGCGTGAGGGACGATCGTTTCCCTTCCCCCAATAAACATATTAAACGATGAGAATATCGTTTCGCTCCCCCATTTAATTTGAAGTTCAAAAAAAAAAAAAGAATACGAAATAAGATACATGAATGAATAAAATATGTAAACTAACATTGATTAAGAAAAAATAGGTCAGCTGGCTGAGACCTATTAGTAGGTATGTAACTATTTTCATTATATTCAGGGCGATTATATCAAAACATTTATTAGGTTTTTATGGTTCACTCATCCCTTATGTGTACACCTCCATTTCCAAATGATTTTCTTTTAAATTTTCTACAAAAAAATATATTAAATTTGTAATTTGGAAAAAATATATTTAATAAGTATAAGTATAAATATATTTTTTATAGAGCATATTTTTTTAGAAAATTTTATGTAGCTAGTTAGACTATTTGAACATTGTATTTTCATTTCAAGGTTATGCAAACTAAGAAATCAAATATATTTTTCGGTTGTTGAATATTATTCATTTTTAACCGAAAAAGGTATAAAAATGTACTTATGTTATAAAAGCTGTTCCACTTCCTTCCTTATTTGATGTATACAAATCGAAATAAATCCAATGGTTTTATTTAGATATTTTCAAATATATCCATATGCACATTAAAAAAAAAATCTACAACGTTCAAAGAAATATATAAATTTATTTTTAAATATTCTATATTATATTTACTCGTGATGTTTTTCACACAATAAGAACTATTGCCATTTTTATTTATATTTGTTTAATTTGGTCTTTCGTCCATCTAATCGAAATGGCGCCTATGGTCTATTTCACACTGAAGATTTATAGAAATATATAAACGAAGGGAATACCTCCGACATCTATTGGGCGCCTCAGATAATACTCGTATATAAACTTTTTTTTTTAAGATATAAATATATATTTTTTTAAAGATATATTTTTTTTAAGATGAAAACGTAATTTTATACGAGAAAGAGCTGTAAGTAATCTTGGGATAGTTTATTCTCTCTTAGTCGATTTTTTAGTCTCCTGGTCCATCTTCGAGGAAAATTTATTCTGTTTACTTGCTCACCATTATATATAAGAAAAAAAAATCTCAACCGACATCACTTTGTCATGTTGGTGCATGCTTGGCATTTTGTCATGAATTTAAAAACGTTTTCAAACATAAGATACATCTTTTTTTAGGAGATGGAAATTGTTACATGTTTCCCTGTCACATGACCATAACAGGTGCCTTCTTTTACAAAACCGAGCAATTTTTAGTAGTTAAAGATATTAAATTCTTATCCAGGCCTGGGTTTCAGGATCTTATATATTTCATCGTAATAATAAAGAGAACTAAAAATCAAGGTCCTACTCTTTTTCACCTATCAAATGGGTCACTACAAGTACAAAATAGGTTAGTATGAGTTTATAGTAAGCTAAGTATGATTGCAAACTGAAGAGATATTTTATTAGTTACTAGTTACTTATTATGTAAACTGTAGCATATTCCTGGCTCACAATAGATTTTCCATCTACCTCGGTATTCAGAAAATATAATATCAAGGAGAATAAATGATAGCAAAAAAAAAAAAAAAAAAAAGAAGAAGAATAATAACAAAACAAAAAGGAAAAAAAAAACAGTAGTAAAATAGCACATAATAACACACACAAAAAAGATAATGCAGCAAGTAGCTCAATGCAATAAGTCTCTTGGCCAACGCCTCAGCAGTCTTCATGGCGGATAATATGGATTTGTAGCATTCGATAGAACTTGAGTAAGTGGATTTGAATTTAGAGGCAGTCTGTCATGAAAATTATTGAAGAGGTCAGTGACAGTTGCCATGATGAAAGGAGTGTTAAGGTCAGTGTGTAACGCAAGATTTGAAACATAAAAGGGTGCGTCTACAATTTTCCGAAGGACTTTTGACTGGAATGACTGGATGATTTTTATATTTGATTTCTTTGCTGTTCCCCATATATCGATTCCATATGTTCAAAGTGGTTTAATGAGTACTTTATAAGTAGTTAATTTATTAGTCTCCGATAATTTAGAACGCCTAGAATGAAGTCCGTATCACTGAATAAGTTCTTTCCTTTTTGGTTTTATGTGGTATGTCCATGTCAGCCGTTTGTCCAATTGGAGACCCCAATATCGCACAGTTTTTGAAGGTGGTAGAACGATGTTATTAAAGAACACTGGAGGAGAAGAGTCATGTCTAAGCGTAAATGAAACAAATTGGCTGTTAGACTCGTTCATTTTTATCTTCCACCTTTTAGCCCAACAAGCTATGTCGTCTAGGTGTTCTTGAAGTACCTGAGAAGCCTTAGCTGCATCCTTGTTAGATGCTAATATTGCCGAGTAATCAGCAAATGTACCCAACAGTGTTTCAAAATGTTCTGGGATGTCTGATCAGTAAATGTTGAAAAGTGTTGGACCCAAGACACTGCCTTGAGGTACTCGAGCTTTTATTTGTTTGATGGCAGAAAACTCAGTCCCCATTTTCACACAGAAAAATCTATCTTTTAGATATGATAGTAATACGTTGGAGGAATAATCGTTTTTAATTTATATAATAAACCATTGTGCCATATTCTATCGAAAGCCTGACTCATGACAAGAAAAACCAGGACAGTGCAATTTTCATTCTAGCTAGAAAGATATGTACAATCTACAAGACGGTAGCATTGCCGAATAGTCGAATGATTCTGTTGAATCCGTACTGAAAATCTGGAATGACATCAAGTAGTCTAAGTGAATTTAAACGCCGAAACAGAATTTTTTCGAATACTTTAGATAGAGAAGGTAGAAGACTAATTGGACGGTAAGAATCTATAGGCTTATTGGGTTTGTGAATCACAGTTATGATTGAATATTTCCATAAAATCGGAAAATGTGTCGTTCTAAGAATATAATTGAATATGTTTGTTAAAAATATAATGGACTTTTTTGATAAATTCTTTAGAATATAGTTAGTTATGAGATAGAACCCTGGATATTTTCGATTAGATAATGAATACATAAGGTATCTAGCTTTATCAAATGTTGATTATACTTTGATGATAGTAATTTGCTATTTATACAAATAAAATTGCTTGATTACTTTGAAAGTATTAGAGATAACAAAGAATCTATGTATATTAGTTACTTCTGATTCTTAATTACTTATTTTAAATGACTATATAATTTATTAGTTATGATCATTCTACCTTTTATACAAAAGGCTCCCTTTCATAGAATATCTCATTTTATTTTAAATTATACAAAGGAACGAAATAAATATTTAAAGCGTAATAAAGAAAATATGCGGGACAAAGGAGGGCGCTCCTCACCTGGAATACAAATAAATAGGCCGGATGTATTGGAATGCTGCTGGAAAAACCAATCGGGCTCTGGAATCCCCGTCAGGCCATCCACATCGGCGGAAAAGAATTCAAGGTGAAGTCTCTCAGAATATTCTCTCTTCGTCCACCCCCTCAAGATTGTATCGATCCACGTCATGAACAAAACCAGTCGCCGACATGCCAATTTACTACGCACCATTACTAACAAGTACCTTTATTTGTATACAAATTATATTTTGAAAGAATTTATTTTCTTTCATCAAAAATATATATTATTCAACACAAAAAAAAAAAAATCTTCGGATCGCTCACCATTTCTATTTGTTGCTGAATTAATTATCAGGAGATATGCTAAATAGGATATGAAAGCCTAGAAATGATAATCATGTTGGAAAAAGATTTAGATGTGTTGTTTTAGACAGAAAATTTATTAATCATCATATATGTATTGAAGTAAAAGTAAATTTAAAAAATAATCTATGTCAAGGGTTCACTCACAAACTGTAGATGCAACTTTAGAGCCGAATTTTACGAAACTTACGAGCCGAGTTCAGAAAGGGACTAGTGTCCGAATTACGAAAAACAAAAAATCCTTAGCTGTGATTTTCTATGCAAATTGGTCGTCAAAACTACAGCTTCTTCACATTTTTTTTTATTGAGAAAAAATACATTTTGCCTCAATTAAGGGCATCGAGTATTTGAAATATTAGAGAGTCATTCATACAATATATACAATAAAAATTATAACAAAAATAAAAAAAAGAAAGCTTAGTAAAACAGATGAAATAAAGTATGATTCAACACTAATTTTAAAAAATGAATAAATAAGAAAAAAAAATTCATGCTTATTAACAATATTTACAGTCAGCCGGGGGAGCTCCAATTTGGGCCCTTTCGCCCAAAATCGCCGTGTGGAAGATAACAGAGAGGAGCGCTGGGATAGCCGCATCACTGAGATGGGGAATCAGTGGAGACTGAGAAAGGGCACTAAAGCTACATACGTTCATGACTTGAGAGGAGAAGCTGGCCATTGCCAGGACTCCAATGACGTATTTACAAAAGACCTCGAGGCCACTGCATTTTTAAACCTTCCAGAAGGATTGTATGGGTGGCTACAGCTGGATAAGGATTATGCTAAGAGATTAGGATGATGGATTAGGTTTTGATGAAAATTTGAGAAACGGTATGGAATAACGTCAAGGACATAAGGTATGTTAAGATCATGATGTAGAGTTTTGTTTGTAACATAATAAGGAGCATTTCCTATTGTAAGAAGGACTTTGGACTTTGGAAGGATTGGATGCGTTTGATGTTCGAAAATTTAGTTGTACCCCACAGTTCAATTCCGTAGGTCCAGATGGGTTTCAGTATGGCCTTGTATATTAATAGTTTGTTTTTAATTGAGAGGTTAGATTTTCTGTTAAGTAGTCTGAATAGCTGGCCAAATTGTCGATTAAGTTCATGTCTTTTAAGTCTGGTATGTTAGTCCTCTTCACAATTAAAGTGCATAGTTTCCATTAAGAGACTAACGGTAATGGACAAAAGCTACATTTGTTTAGTTGTCTTCTAAGACATGGCAATTGAAAGCATATTCTTTCCAGGGAAACAAAGAAATTAATTAACGCTATTCTGATACCATCCAGAAACTGGTCAAATTTTCCCGATTTCCGTAGGTATTGGGACCCAAATATGGACGACCTAGAGCCACGAAAAAGGAGGAGAGGAAACATTAAGACTTTACCAAGCAGAACTGTAAAATTATTTTTTATATGAAGAATATGTGAGAGCCAATGATTATTTCGGTTATATCTTACAGTGCTGTACTAAATTGAATTTTCAATTTTATGGAGTCTTCATTCTCGATCAATATTATAATTTATTTAGTGTACCAAAACAATAATAATAAAAGAGAAAGACGCTGAATTTTAAAATAGGCGATATTTTTCGGTTCAAGATTACTACAAATTTTAGGCCTTCTCAGGTTGGCAACTATTACTATTACCATTACCAACCACCCATGAAGTACAGTACTTGATATCGAAGTACCGCCTCTTGATCAACGGTTATATTGCAGTGTATTGTATTATTAGCATCCTAGCTTAACCGCCAGGTTAATTACCGAGGATCTTCAAAAATAAAAAAGGTAGTCATCTGTCAAACCGTGTTAGCTTCGTCAATTCGTTTTTGTATTAGGTTAGCTCGGTTTTTGAAACATGCATATACTATAATATACTATTATCAGTTTGGGTTGTCCTCTAAAAGCTGTGTTTTTTTTTTGTTTTTTTTTTTTTGTATTTCTTTATTGAGTATTATAACAATCTGTCTCTTGGACATTAGATATAGTGAGGTAGGATGACATTCACACTATATGTACAAAAAAATAAAATAAATAGAACAAAATAATAATCAAAAGTATATACAATAGATAATAAAATAAAATAACCTAAAAAATAAGAAAATTAAAACTAAGAAAAAAAAAACACATGCGAACCTATATACAATCAGGCGAGGAAACTCCAGGAGAACCTTGCGCTACTCTCCCAACCGCGTCACTGGTACTAAAGACAACGGAGATTGGTCGAGAGCACTTTAGTCACATACACTCATGTCTTGAGTGAAGAATCTGGCCATTGCCAGAACTCCAATTTATACAATCTACAAAAGGTCGCGAGGCCACTGCCGTTTCAACCTTCTTGGAGGATTATAGGGATGGGAGGTGCTTGATAGGGATTGTGCAAGAGGATTTGGGTGGTACGTAAGGTTCTGGTGAAATTTGGAGAATTTTTCTGGGATAAGGTCTAGGACAAATGGGATGTTGAGGTCATGATGTAGGGTTTTGTTGGTTACATAGAAAGGAGCATCGACTATTGTTCGAAGGAATTTTGACTGGAAGGATTGGATGCGCTTGTGTAACGCTTTTTTAAAGGTAACGACTGGATTGATTTTTAAGTTTGATGGGTAAACGTATACGGTAAGTTCCTCTGAGTGTTTTGAAACAATGTGAACTAAAAATACTGAGAGGTGATTAAAAAAAAAATTGAATTAAAAAAAAACTCGACTACAGAAATTGGGAAATTCAATCCACCTTAAGGGAATGTACTTCCATATCTACTTAAACATCTTGGAATGTAAATCGACATCTAAGAATATTTGAACTTCCTGTAATAGTCGGGTGACAATCGCTACACATTATGGCTCCAGACAAATTAAATAATAAATACATGTCATGGATCAGTACATGTCAACTTCCGAGTCTTGAGTTTTGTTAGGGAGAGAAGTTCAAACATTCTTAGATGTCGATTTACCTTACATTCACCTTTAGATGTTTAAGTAGGTATGAAAGTACATTCACTTAGGGTGTGTGGATAGACTTTCCCGATTTCTATAGTATGTTTTTTTTCAATTCAATTTTTTTTTTAATTTATTGATATTGGATTGTATACCGGAATGGGAGTTGTATGCGTTATATTCCTTGTACAAATATGTACTTATGTTTATATATTGAAGAAGAATTGAGAAATATTGAATTCAATACAAAAGGAAATCTCGAAACATATTGTAATCGTCTGGAATCAGGATTGTGATGTTAGCAGGTTTAAGAGCTGACAAATCAAGAATTAATGTTTAACTTAGTCAAGTTCGGGGTTGAAAATTGAGGGGTGGTCCAAATCACCGGGGAGAGGGGTGGATAGCATTAAGCCTGATCTCGACAAACGGGATAAGGCTAGTTAATAATCTTGTCACGGACAACAATTCCAACTGGGAGGTCAATCGATGGAGCGAGGTGACTGGATTTAAATAATAGGGCGGGTCGTTATAATGCCGTCCTCTCTCTTAGAATTTAGGAGAGGGAGGATTGAAGTTCTCTCTGCACGTTTGATGTTCGATTTCGGTACTGTTTTGTCCATAGCTCTAATTGAAAATCCGCTGAGGAGGAACTAGTCTGTTAATAACGGATAGTCAACAATAAATTGCCTAGATTATTTAATAGACTAGAATAAGTTTATTTGTATTTGAAAGAGTTTCTCATACAAGCAGAGCCTGGCTTTGTGACAAATAATAAATATTAATTTTTTTAACAATGTATACATAAATATATAAATAAAGTATTATAATAAGTTTATAACATTAATTAAGCAAATACAATAAAAAAAAAACACAAAATTAAAGTAAATAAGGAGTATATGAAAGCATACAGTGCAATAGTGCAATAAGAAGTTTCCAATATCTAGTACTACTGTAATGTAAATTTGCTATTCACTTTAGTTGTCTCTGGCAACGATGAGCACCTAAGAATATTGAATATTCATTTTTAACTATATAAAACAATTATAGTCGCTATTTACAAAAGTTAAATTAATTGGAAAATTTAAATGATTTAAACATTCATATATTTACATGATTTCGTATTATTAACTAGATAGAAATTAAATCTTTGCATATAATCATTTTCAGGCATTTATAGTATGGTATGCTTTTTTATGATTTTAGTGTTGACTACTATCATTATTTTCTATGGATTATCGATAATTTAAACAGATAATATCTCATTTATTAATGATGATCAACCATAATTTTAAACATTTTTTTATTTAATAATATATTTGTTGTATTTCGATTAATTAACACTGTGAAAAATTAATTTTCTGTAATATTTTTAACATTAGGAAAATATTGGTTTCTGATTGATGAACAGATAGGACATTCTGCGATTACGTAATACGAAATTTCATTAGTGTACAGGTTACATATCGTAAAGATTTATATGGGATTATTGGTATAAACGTGGTATTTAACATTGAATTTCATTTGGCGTATCCAGATAGGTGAGCTTGAGAAATTTCTTTTATCATATTAAACAGAATTTTTCAATAGCTCTGGCAGGATGAAGTTCGTTAGTATATCGTATAGTAGTAGGGGTTTATTTTTAACAATTCAAGATCCCTATTACTTAATAGTTACTTGTATGATTACATAATTTATGAAATGTTAGTTTGGAAAATGAAAGAGTTATTTTCAAATAGTAGGATTACTTAATTTTAAATTAACAAATTAAAAAAAAAGTAAATCTAATTTAGAACGTCATATAATTTATAAAAACATGTCCTTATAAAATAAATGATTTCAAGATCTATCCATCTCCAAACTGCATTTGAAATTATATAAATTATCAAAATATTAAAAATGGATTTAAACCATTTTAAATTATTTCTATGTTTTTATTTTTTTTTGGATGATTTATATTATTTTAAATATAGTTTTAGTTAAAATTAAACAAAGTTTGTATTTTTAAATGAGTGACCATTGTGGCTATTCACAAGGTGAAATGAAAAAACAAAAATTGTATATTTGAGAAGCAGATATGCTGAGGCCGAAATGTAAATTAAAGTTAGGCGAATATAATTTTTTTTTTTTTTTTTTTTTTTTTTTTTTTTTTTTTTTTTTTTTTTTTTTTTTTTTTTTTTTTGTATTGATAAATATTACAATCTGTCTCAATAAAGGACATTTATAATAGAGCTAAAAAAAAAAAAATATATATATGAGACAGAAGAACAAAATAACTTTTTATCTCTTATTGTTACTTATTATCGTTCCATCGAATCTATAAATAAATTACCCCTAGGTTTTTTTAGTGTTCTCTTCCTAATGCTTATTTGAATTTTAGTCGAACTATCTAAACTTAAAAAGAAATGTAATGCATTTAGTAATTCTGTATATCACCAAATGGGAATTAGTAATCCAACCGCATGGTCCTGTTGAATACTTTTCAAAGAGTGACTCATTTTAGCCCCACCACTTTTCTTAGTCACAGATGGCACGCATTCAGGGTGAGTTGGACTGGCCTGAGTCTGGGTGTGATCAGGGTAGAACCCAAAATCAAAAAGCAGTCAACTAACAGTAGACTAACTAGTTGTTTTTTACACCCTATCGAGACAAAAAAGAACTTTCTATTTATTTTCATGTTATTATTATTATTTTTCATTATATATTGTAATCAATTTTTCATATTTTTAAATTGATATTCCAAGACACAAAAGAAATATTGAGACTCTCCGAAACACGCCGAATGAAGCTATGACTTTATTTATTCTCCTTTTTTTTTTTTCTTTTTTTTTTTTTGTGCATTAGGGAGCCTTGGAATGGAAGAAGACCGCATTAAGGAGCCTGCCCTTCACGTAATAATACTCTCTTAAATGGAAAGAAAAATGTAGCTCGTTATTCTTTGAGACGGGTACAAATCGTTGGCTAATGGTACGGTACTTCTAATGGACACTGACGTTTTTATCAAAACATTTTTTCTCTTTTTTTGTGTGTTGTTTATATTCAATGTTCATATCTCACTGCACACGAGTAATAACGAAGATGAAGGGTTAAGGAAGAAAATAATATTATTAGTCAATTATTTTTCGTCTAAATTTTCTTATATTAGTCACTCCATTCACAATATATTAGCTAACGAATATAAATAAAATTAATGTATATATATATATATATATATATATATATATATACACAGGGTGTTTCGTAATTGCACGGCACTATTTTAGGTATGTGTTCACTAACGCAAAATAACTAAAAACGTCCATATTAACATATATCTCAAACTCATTTATTAAACAGATAACAAAGATTAAAGATTTATTATTTATTTACTACATTAAGACTGACTGTACAAAGTTTAACGTGTTTAATACTAAATAATAGGTTTTAATCACCTGATTGTGTGGATGAAGTCTATGGTTTATTCTGCAGCAGTTGGCACCAAAGAAGACCTAAGAAATCGGATCGTGGAAGCCGCAGTAACTATCAAGCACCATCTTGATGCTATAGGAAAAACCAAAGAAGCATGGATTCGTCGTGATAAATGTTGCATTCCACAAAACGGAGGCCCCTTTGAACTGTTACTCTAAGAAATATAATAATAATAAATATATAGTAATAATAAATCTTTTACTTTTGATATCTGTTTAATAAATGAGTTTGAGATATATGTAATATGAACTTTTTCGTTTATTTTGTGTTAATGAATACATACCTAAAATAGTGCCGTGCAATTACGATATTTAATATGAATTAAAATGATTCGATAGGGCACTGCGATTTCTTCACAATATCCGTTCTTTTATTTAATAAATACTATGAATATAAATAGAAAATTGCATAATATCAAGGGAAAAAAACTATCGATATTGAACTGGTATCGATCGGTATCTGACAACAATAACTATATATATACAATGACAAACGTTTAAATATATTGGAATCGACTTAGATCTAGTTTTCTTACTGATAACTGTGTTGTCTTACTATAAAGTTTGTAAGGGTAAACTTTAATATAGGGAGGGAATTAAAAGGATATAGAGCATAGGGCTAAAAATGCTACCTTGTGGTTACGTCCGCATATTGAGAAAAGAATGAGGATTTTTTTTAAACCTATCAAGGAACGCTTGAAGAATAATAAAGCAAGAGAAAGTAAATTCCATTTTATTTTTCATGGTAGACCCAAAATATTATCAATAGCTTTTTCAATATCAATAAAAAAGACCACAGAGCAATATTCACTTTTTTAACTAAATAAAACACGGCATCCATACGTCAATCCTCGTGGAATTCCTTCTAACAACTCCTGTTCCACCACTTACTCACATTCAAACTTCCGAAAAACATGTAAACTTACTTGCATATGCATATTGTTTAATTTTAATCTACTGCACAATTACAATAACAATCGGCAGTTAATAAGTCTGTATTTTATATTATTCTAAAATAGGCTAAGACCCATAAATTTGTAACCCTGCTATTATTCTTAAGGAATTGTAGTTCCAGAATAAAATTTTTCCTTTCATTCATTCAATTTTTCAATTCATTTCATTCACCTGCTATACGATTACATTACCCTATAGTAGAACGGTATGAATGGAAGCCGAATGAGTAGTTTGTATATATTCGAAATTTTCATGGATAGGCTTGATTCACATTAACAAAAGTTTTAAAATTATTTTTCATATTATATGTAATAGGCGATACAAGATGAGAAATGAAGAAATATATGTGGTCTTTACAATGTCCATAAACTATTTTAATTATTACTGATATTAAAGATGTTTTCTATTTTCTCAGTCAATTCTGGTAGTAGAAAAATAAAATCGATAAACTTATAAGACAACTGTTACATAACACAAACAAAATGAATTAGAACACTAAATGGTAATAGATCTTTTAACATAAAGAAATATGTTTTCATTTATCAATAATGAAGTTATTGAAATGATTTGTAAATATACCAATTAAGTTTTCAACTGAGATTTAAACTAATAAAAGACTAGTATTGGCTAGACAAATATTCTAAATTAATTTTGGATCATTTAGGGTTTGTTGATATTGGAAAGTCAACCCACGCCCTGCCGAAATTAATATGGGATTTCATAATAAAATGAAATTATTAATATAGTCTGTATAGAAGCTTTGCAATTCAATTGATGAATCTTAAGAGAATTAAAATATTTGGCCTCACTATTGCGCATATACTATATAAAATTATTATGAAATTTATTGTGTGGTCTAGGTAATTGAAATAGTTAGCTATTCTAAATAGATATTTATTAGTGGTATTTTATTTTTTTTATTTTTTTTCTACGCCTAAGTAACGCCTGCTTTATCCGCCATGCATGCGTGTTCTTGCAGTCCAATATAATTTTGCTCTCCTAGCATAAGGACTGTCAATTTCATTAAAGGAACATCTTATGTCCTGTAATGCAGTGCATGTATCAAGATGTTTTATCCTGTCATCATATCCAAGGAGCACAGAGGGCATGTCGGGCTATCTTTTATACCGATGCGGTAGAGGTGCTTCTGCAGGAAATCATGTCCTGTGATCATTCTAAAGCATGCCATCCTAAAGCATGGCTAACCCTCTAGGGAGGTCTCTAGGGACCCTGCCATTTTCCTCAAGCAATCCACTCCATCGTTTCCCTTCAATTGTTTGAACATATTTCTTCTTCAGTGAACTTTGGAGATCTTTATTATAATTGCAGGCTCCACGGAAATGAGGAAGCTGACAAACTGACCAGAATAGGTTCTGGAATGATCCAACCAGATATTCCTCTGGGCATGGATTCTACGAAAAGAATTATTTTGTTCCTGATTGTTTTGTTTTATTATTTCTAATTTTTCTATTTTTAATTTATTTAAGAGTAAAAAAAAAAAACTTTTATTGATTATTAATACAGTCTGCTACACTGAAGGGCATTGGTACTAGTGCTATAGTATTCATTCACACAATATGTACATAAGAAAGGGGAAAAAAAGAAGTATATATATGTTTTTGTATATATATATATATATATATATATATATATATATATATAAAAAAAGATAAAGTAATATACATGATAATTAAAACAACAGACCAGCCGAGTAATAACAAAACAAATAAAACACATTCACACCTATGTACAATATTTACATTGGCCCAGAGGACTCCGAATCAAGCTTTGTCCCTCAACTGTGGAAGCCAAAGCAGGACTCCAGAAGATCCCAGTGATTCTCTCCCAGCCGCGTCACTCGTATAGTAAGCCAGTGGAGGCTGATGGTTTTAATTTATTAAATATTAAATTAGGATTGTCTCCATCCCTGGGTATTGTAAGCACAAAGAAGTGCATATAGTGGCCCAATATTGCATTCAAGTAAAAATACTTATTATTGCTAGCTGGTGTTGTTGAGTGAATGAGAGCCACAGCAAAACCTCGCCATTCTTCTCTGTTGCTTGCTACTGCCTTCCAGTTAATCGTGATCGAGTCAGGCACCTTGGGCTGCTATACAAACTCCGTAAATTCCTACCGCCTATATATATCCTCACTATCCGTCTCTACCTTACTGAACGAAACTTCAAAGTAAATCACAATAATGTCTATTAATCGTTTTTTTCCAAGTCTAGTGGTGTTCCACAATAAATTCCGTAAATGTAAGTTTCTTAAATAAGTCCGATTAAATCACCTTTATCCTCCTTTGTAAACCTGTAACTTCCTGACCTACATTATCCTTTGCCCTTTAAAACTGTCCAATGCAGAGGAGATCTCATTTGCCACACTGTAGCATCGTTATGTATTGGAATGGAACGTGCTTAAACCAAATTGCTGGTTTGGAATAATTTAATTAGAACCTAGAGTTGGATAAAGCCATTTTAAGATGATTTGTTGCAGGATTTTGCTAAGAGGTTGAGTATTTTGGTGGATTCTTGGTTTTGTGAATCATCTTGATAATAGACAGTTTTCAAGGGTGAACAAAATATGTGGATTGGACTACAACAGCATTCTATATAAGTAAGGAATAGGATCACTTTTTAAGGGAGTGTTCAGGTTTTAAAAATGCAATTATTGCTAATTATGATTGTCAACCCAAACCAAAAATCTATTGATAAACTAAATGGTGGATATAGAATCTAATAATAATATGATATAGAATATTCATGCAATCTTTGTATCCATCCACGCGAAATAACTGGTTAATAATTCATCAACAGAGTCCCATATTGATTTTAAAAGTTTTTTAGCGGTTTCGGTTCAAGTTGAGTCCTAATAGTGGAATATTGTGGCTTCTCTGGGTATTAAACCGTTTGAGAACAACTTAGTCGACTTTTCTTAAGTAGATTGTTGTTTTTTGGATTTAAAAGATCCATTTCCTTCACCATGTCCTCGTATAAATTCCCGAATTTTACAAATTGTTGAAAGACTTAAGCTTAATTTCTGAAACGTCAGGCTACTATTGGACTCTTCAGTCCACAGACGACAGAATATGTGAAGTTTTTTGTTTTACAAGGAAATTCTTATTCTTCTCAACATTCTTATTTGTGAAACACGCGCAAAATTAAACTGAAATGTGAATTTAACACGAAGAGTGGGAAGCGGAGATGAAATGAAGTCGACAAATTTTAACATAGAGAAGGAATGAAATAATAGATTTTCTAGAAAAATAAGACATAAACCAAAAGGATTTTGGAGTTCTGAGAGTAGATTGTCGCTATTTCTGATCATTTTTTCTAGGAATATTAAGAAATCTAGTCTATAAATCAAATCAGTCACTATAACGGTGGTCGCTATATCCATCATAAATTTCGTTTCAAAAGGCTTCTGAATCATAAGATTTAGCATTTCGCCGTTAAAGACGAAAAAATATTACAAACGGGATCCACTATAGAAAGATTTTTTTTTAGTTTTTAATAAATGAAAAAAAAAAGTAGCCAAGTATGGTGAAGTATTGAACGGTGTTCTATACGGAGTAATAGACTTCTTTATTCCAACTACAAACTATTGTAAGAAATAGCTGTGTTATATAACCTAACTATATTGCCGATCCTGAGAGATATTTTCCAGTGGGACAAGTTAATCATTTAACAAGCAATTTGTAACTTTAAGTAAAAGTATGGAGATTAAACTATTGTATGTGTTGATTAGACAGTTATGGAATGGACTTAATCCGTAACAAATAATAATATTAATTTAACTTTTATTTTAATAATTGAGTTTGTTAAATAAATTGGTGAATCATGTATTGTATTGACAATTCTCTCCCTAGATAGACAGGTCAAGCTATCTCTGATAGTTATCTAGAATATACTGACTGGACACAAGGTCCATTATCAAGACTTAGGAATTAATAACAGATTGCAGCAAAGGGCCCCTTTCTCTCATATCAATACTAAAGTATAACAATATCAATTTCTGATAACCTTTCAAATGATAATAACGCCAGTCTACCATATTCCCGCTCTTATCATCCAGATCCCCACCCCCATGATCCTCTGGGCTACCCTTGCAGTTACATTCATGAAGTCACACTCTTGTAGGAGACCTGGAGTGAACAGTTGTAGTCAACTCATATATTCATAGTATTACTCTGTACATTTTAAGATGCAATCTGTAACAGACATTAAGCATAAAAATATTAATTATAGTGTCTTAACTGCCTCCGATTCGTTAACTGACTATGAACACGATCCTCTGACATCGCTTATACATTAAATGCGTTATGGAAAAGAGTAGCCACCTAATGTGACAGTTCTCGGACATAGTAGTCAAAATAATTAAATGAAGTTCGAATATGCATTTGAAATCTGAATGCATTTGAAGACTTAATATCAATTCTAAAAGGTAAGGATATCAATTCTTAGTATTTGATAAATTCATTCACACGATTCCTAGACCGACCAGAATTGATTAATCCCCCCTACTATTTCTGAGCATATAACCCCTATGATCCACAGACCAACTCACTCATACAGTTGCATTCTTGAGACAGACTCTTCACTGTAGGACACTTGGAGTGAACTGATGTAGTCAACTCATATATCCATATTATATTACTCTGTAGTTTAGATGCCATGTAACATTATGAATAAATAGCATTATTTATAAAGTCTCCACTGCCTCCGATTCGTTAACTGTTGATAGGTTCGTCATCAACCACGAGTGGTCCATTTGGTCGAAGCTATCTCGTCGGCGCCAGTTACGAGTTAGAACGTTTTTGTTTTACCTATGCCACTTACGATCAAACTCATATTATTTCCTTGTTCTATGAAGGTATCTGACTTTGGGGATGGGCATGGTGGAACCATTTTCATAAATGGGGCTCGACAGCGAACTAGTTGATAACTCGATTAATATAGAATTAGTTAGTTCATTTTAAAATGAATTGGAATAACTGAGCTGGTTAATTGATGGAAGGAACTGGATTATCCGAGAGCGACTTGGAGGTTAGAGCTAAAACAAATAGCTGCAGCGATTGTTCAAACAGAAGTGCTGATGCGGAGGAGAAGATCTGATGGGGGCGAGTAAATCCGCTTGCTACGGCCATATTGATAACCCCCGGGGCCAGCTATCTGTAAACATAAAGTTAGAAATGTAAGAGGACCCTCCTCGCCGCTACCTCTTCATAAATAACAAACACCAACTTCACCAACTCCCTCGGCATCCCTTAGCTTTTGCCTTCCTCTATCGGCCCATCATTCCGATAACTAGAATCCGACCAATACCATTCAACTGTATTTGGTCTAATTGTATATCGGGTTTAAGCGGGAGGGCTCGAATAAATAGATTAATAATTAATTTTTGCAAACCTAAGTAAATCAGTATTCAGAATGTATAATCCGGATTTCCTATACCTGTTTACAAACTCGGTTTACGCGAAATACAAGATAGTACAAGCCTATTTTTTGAACAAGAAACTCGAACAAGTTTAGGAAAGGATGTTGTGAAATTATTGGTTACAAGGAACTTATTGTAGATGAAAATGTTTCATAAACAATTCTCAGTAACTCCATAATTAATTAAGTAAGTAAGTAATTCCTACTTCTGTTTGTTGGGTTTTAAGCCATAATAACCCGAAGCAGGGGTGTCCACAATGGAGTTTCATGGCGCAAGTCGCGCCATCAAAATTTTTGAGGAGGACATATGAAGGTTTTTTTCATTTTTGGGGGGGACAAATTTCGATGATGTTTTGAATTTTCAGACTAAGGCACAACCGGAAAACATGGATCACACCGCAGCAAGTGTAATTGTATATTATCTTTGATTTTTCTGATTCTACCTGAGCTTGCTCTGTTTTTAAGAAAAGGTGAATAACAAAATATCTTGGGAGAAGGAGAGGATTAGATTCTTGCGCTATCGACCTTTAGGGAGATGGGCACCTCAGCCCCGAAGTCATTAACTCTCTTCATTTCCGTTCATTTTTATCCACTACACTGCTGTGTTTTGTGAGTAAGTTATTTGGGATGACACTGGATAATTATTAGTGATAATTACCAAGAAATGTTTAATAAAAATTATTGATAAAAAATTAGTAAATAATTTAGAACTATAATATATTGATTGGTCCAAGATTAATTAATTGCATATCTTTTCTCAAAGGCTGGTTTTTGTTTATCATACTTTCTAATTACCAATATTACCTGTGATCGGTATGATATAAATAGGTGGCAGGATTAAAACTAACTTTACTAAAAAACCTAATTTATTACTGTGCTCAATAATGTATGTGTACAAACATAGTATTTTGGTGTACAAAAAATGTTTACACTAAACTAAATAAAAACATGATTATATGTATTTAATATATATCTGAAGGTATAATTTCAGATGGACTGTTTTGAGAATGTGTCATGAAATATTTAACATTAATCGACCAATTATTAAAGATTAAACTTATCTGAGGTTTAAGAGATTATGTGGTTAAGTGGTGTTGTTCGTTCGATCACTGCATCTACTGGTTCGAGGTTATCTCGTCTACTCAACGTCAAGTGCCAAGTCCGGAGAAGCCCATCTCTCTCATGTGTAGGTCAAGCTGCACCCTCATGTCTCCAAGTCGGAAAAAGAACATATGACTAACCCCTTATTTTTGCGACTCCCAAGCAGGAAGAAAATATAAAACCATTTTCCCTTATTTCTTTAGATATTTTATACAAAGTTCCAACTTCGGCGGGTGTAAAATTATTTAAACTGGCCACACCCAAAAGAGAACCAATTACTTAACCAGTTACGAGTTAGTCTGAGAAAAGGTGCTCCTTTGTCTTTAAGTACCTGTTCCCCACTTTGACAGTGTCTTTGATATTGGCAGAAGTGATTTGGTGTCGGCTTCTTTTAACAGACCCTTTTTCAAAACATTATCTGTTGTATTTAATGCATAGCAACACACTTTACATTAGTTTCATGAGAAATGTAACAGCAAAAAAAATTTAAAAACAGGATTAAAGTTCTATTTAATTTTTGTATTTTTCCCTTCAAAAATATTGACATTTGCACTTTATCGAAGATTGACAGTGTAAGGACGTCTTTTATACGTGGGGATACACGATCCATTTTAGTATAAATCTTTTGATAATTTATAACATTTTAATCATTTATAACTTTTTGAAATCGATAACCATTGGTTAATAACTTGCAAATCTTTTATTTCTTCGATTAACATCAATGAAACGATTTAATCCCTTTTTATCTCCTTTTAAATTAAAAATAAGATGAAAATAGAACCTCAGTGATAAATTTCGTTCTTCAGTCCTACAGTTTTTATTTACTTTACTTCAAATCACATATTTATGAACAGTTCAGTGACTCTCTTTATACCCCTGAAAAAATATGCATTCATTGCCTTAAATAACCACTCACATTAAATTTAAAATGAGCTTTCCAGTCGTTATCTACATTCATAAATTTTCAAGTATAATACTACACATATTTCTGTTCTACTAATTATTTATTTTAATTATTAAATTGCTTTTTAAGAAGAACCATTCAGCAAATGTTGAATTTATGTTCGAAAAACTGACATAGATAGACATAGAAGTTGAATTTGTAGATTTATTTTAATTTTTCTGTTTGGCGCTTCTGTCCCCCAAGTACACGGGTATCCTTTCAGTTTTCCCACTAAACTGGTCTATCGGTAATAGTGTTGCCAATGTCGCCTTCGACAAAAATCGATTTTTGGAATAAAAATTATGGCAAAATAGTTGCTAATACTTGACAATCTTAGTTACTATATGTAAATAATTGGTATAACCAATATACTTTTGCATTTAACTTCTCTTATTTTTCATTAGTTAGGTTTATCCTCTCAAAAAAATTAAAGTTAATATCTCTGCAGTAATAAGCTAATAAGTAACTGCAAGACTTGCGATACTCTTGCCCAAGACCAAGACCAGGACCAAGACTGAGTTTGCAAGACCAAGACTTGTATCGGTCTCGCATTTGGGTAACACTAATCGGTAATTTCAGCTCTCCATCGTGTGACTCCCGGATACAGAAAGTCTGACTCATCGTTGTCCAACCATCGCATTCTAAGACGCCCACGTCTTCGGCCATTTCCAGCTCTTAAATGCATCACCTTCAAACAGGCTACTGATCTCCATACGATATACGATAATGCGCAGGTTTTAGAGAGACGCTCAGCTTCACCATTTTAATGAACACATTGAGGAACATCCTGGAGCAGAGTGTCAAGTGGAAAAGCTCACTATATATGGCGTTTATCGATTTTAAGAAAGGTTCGACTCGTTAAACCAGAACATATAGTGGAGAATCCTCGAAAGGTATGGCATCTCTGAAAAGATAATAATTCTTATTAGAAGGTCATTATGGATACGAATTCCGTGTCATCCACGAGGGTGTGCCGAACTCGATTAAGATTGAGACTGGCGTGAAGCAAGGATGTGTGCTTTCTCGTATAATCTTTATTGTCGTTCGTTAAAGCATCATGAGAGCTACACTTGGATTCGAAGACGCTGAATCCAGTAGGGCCTAAGAGTGAGGCTTGAAGATTTTGACTACACCGAGGATCTATGACTATCTACAGGAAATGTTAGATGCATGAAACCGAATCGCAAAACGAGTTGGACTGTAATCAACTTCGATAAAATGAAGGAAATACGAATAAATGAGCGATGTCGGAATTCATTTATTCTGAGCGTAAACATCGTACAGCGAGTGCAATCACTCATCTACTTGAGAAGTATGATCACTATATAAGGGGGCTCGTTGGAAAATGTTAAAAACTGAATCAAAAAAATTAGTGAAGCTTATGTTCAACTCTATTCAATATGGAAGAAAAAGAAACTGTCCAATAAAACAAAAATAAGATTTTTTGACACCAACGTAAAATCGGTCCTGCTCAAAGGAAGTCAAACATGGAAGATTACTAAAATCTTGCACGGCCCCTTCAGACGTTCATCAACCGCTGCTTGGGAGTAAACCCGCGGATTCATTGGCCTGAGAGGATCTCCAACGATTAGGTCTGGAGTACTACTGAATAGCTTCCAGTCCATATCGAAATAAGGAAAAAGAAATGGAAATGCATTGGACACACTTAGGCGTATCGAAAAAGGCTGCAATCGAAAAAGGTTTTGAATGGAATATCTGGAGTTTTGCGCAAAATGACTTGGCCAGAAACTAAAATGATTGCTACTAAAACAGTGGAATGAAGCACACTTATAAATGCCCTGTACTCCACCAGGAGTTAACGGATATAATAATAATGTAATAACTCTGAGATTAATCTTCCACTCTCTTCCCTCTCTCGAGAAAAAACCCGTACAGAATAAAAGGCAAGGAAGAAGATGTGACCAAAATGAGATACAATTTATTACATAGATGTAATTGCCAGAGACCCACGGTTCAGAACACTCGGCTGGGAGACTGCTATGATCATTTGCTATGGCCCAGTAGTGATGGTCAGTAGTGACCCAGAGTATTCATCTAAATTGGTTGACAAAACTATAGCAATTGCTTCAGATTCATTATGTGCTCTAAAGAGTTTATAATTTTAGTTTGCATGATTCTTTGGAATGTATTACATTATCTATTCATATTATTTTTAAAATATACAATAAAAATTGATTTTACATGTTTCTTGTTTGATCCAATACCAATACCAACATTTCAATACCAATATCTGATTTGATTCCGCTCCGTTTCCTATATTCCCTATACAGAGATGTTTCATATCCCATTGTTCAGTTTCGTCAGCGCTGCCCGTTTACAGTAAAAGATGTGTAATCTCAGAATAACATGAGAGATAACATTGTGTGTCGGATTTCAATTGACTGGATAACAACCTATTAGCAGAGTTGTGCGCCTCTCTCGGCTTATTGTTATAGCTTTTGTCGACGGAATTCTGTTCTCTATAGGCCATTGATTTCGAATCCAAGATAAATGTGTTAAAGTTAAACGATGATTGAATCAAGACTTACTGACAAACTACAGTGATTGTCATTGTATTACTGAAATGCTTAATTAGTTTGAAACAAAAATTCTCCATTTCTTTATCAAGTATAAATGTGTTTTTTCATTATTTTATCTCTAACTACTTTTACTATAGAATATTAACGGTTATTAGTAAAGCATTAGAAGTGGACTTTGCCATCTTTCGTAAAACAACACATTTCCTGTGAATTATCTCCAATAAATTTTGGGTCTATTAGCCTTTATTTATTTTTTATTTTAATTTTTAAGCTTATAAGGCGAATTTGTATATAATAAAACGCATAAGATATCGGATTTACACAAATTAAAAGAATCTTCGGCAAGTTCGTACATAATGTTTGATTTGTTTTATCAAAATGGGCAACAGATAAAGCAAACCAAGGGTTGAAACCTTAATGTTTTTTTTTTTAAAGTTCTAGTCTGATTTCAATCAAAATTTTAATGACAAAGGTTCTAGGGAAATTTCTTGTGATAAAGTTCTTGGCTCATGATAAATGTTAAACATTTATTTAATTCCTAATTAGAAATAAACAGTAAGTGGACTATATTACAGATTTGATTTATTTTAAATTGGTTACCTGATCCTGAGTCCTTCGTCTAAGAATATAATCAATTACCGTTGTTTATATTGACGTTTTGGCTAAATGAATTGCTTCAACGGAACAATTTAATTTTTTTTTTTTACTTGAAAAGCTGCAAAGGAAAAAATCCTTTTTCAAAACAATAGAAAAAAAATTAAAATAATGATTGCAGTCATACCGAAAATAAAGAAAAATAAAAGTTAAGATTGTATTTATAGACCTGTTTTCTTCTATTCAAATTAGTTTTTCTAGATGTCTAATCATTATTTCCTTGATTTTTCACTCATAAAGTTGGGCTCACGTGCCCGCATCGCGTCCGAGCCGCACCACATCCTATAAAGTACCTTCGCGATGAGAACAAACTTGAATGTAGTTAATTCCCTCGGTTGTTTTAACCCAAGCTAACAGTATATTCGGTTCCATTGAGGAGTTACATTGGTAAGGACGCGATGCGGGCTTGTGTTTCCAAACCTTTAGTTATGCATTTAATTTCTCCAAATATTTTAAGAGGGAATTTTAATATAAATTAAATTGATGAGCGTATAGTATTGATTCAAGAGTTAAAAGAAGAACTAATTCGTTGTAATGCAAAAGTAAGAAAACCCCAAGTACCATGGTTGTAGAGACTTATAGGGATGAAATGTGGCCCAATAGTCGGAATGCTTCCCCCTAATGTTTCTCCATTTGACTGTAGTGGTGTAACAACTAAGTGTGATGAACACTGAGGGATGGAGAGGAGGGGTAGAGGAGGAGTGGGGGTGAAATACCCCATAAAGAACCACTGCCTTACTAATTCAGCACTAGCGGCCGCTGCCTTCCGACGACTTCCGATAAGGAGGGATATAACTCAATATCTACTTCACTTAGCCTCCTGAATCCATATCTTTACCGCCTTGGTATTGAATATGGCCAATATCCTAATCCTCTTCGATATTTTTTCCATTTAACTTTCTACTGGAAATTATCCGGTATTCGAATTAATAAAATTAATGTGATATGTTTGTTAAATTCTCATTATTGAAAATACTAATGATATGGTGTAGTCAATTTTATTTATTTATTTATTAGTTACACATATTCCTGGCGCACAATAAATTTACCATCTACTTCGGTATTCAGCAAATATGATATGAAAAGGAATAAATTATAGCAAAAAAATAAATAAATAATAATAATAAAAGAAACAAACAAAAAGAAAAAAATGTAGTAAAATGAAAATAAGATTACAAAATAACACACAAAAAAAAATGATAATACAGCAAGTAGCTCAATCAAATAAGTCTCTTGATCAGACCTCAGCAGTCCCTGGGCGGATTATATGGATTTGTGGCAGTAGATGGAGCTTGAGTAAGTGGATTTTAATTTAGAGTCAGTCTGTCATGAAAGTTATTAAAGCGGTCTGTGGCAGTTGCCGCGATGAAAGGAGTGTTAAGGTCAGTGTGTTACGTAAGGTTTGAAACATAAAACAGTGTGTCTACAATTTGCCGAAGTATTTTTGACTGGAATGACTGGATGATTTTTACATTAGTGGTTTAATGAGGACTTTGTAAATAGTTGATTTTTTAGTCACAGATAATTTAGAATGTCTGTCAAGTAGTATAGAAAGAAGTCCGTATCACTGAGTAAGTTCTTTCTTTTTGTTATATGTGGTATGTCCATATTAGTCGTTCGTCCAAGTGGAGACCTAAATATCGCAAAGTTATTGAAGGCAATAGAGCGATATTAAAGAACACTGGAGGACAAGATTCATGTCGTTTTCATTAACAATTTTTAAAGTTAGGGACTTAGCAAACATATCGGGGGCGAGAGAAACGAGAATATCATTTCGCCACACTCCACTCCTATTCCCGAATAAGTTTTAAGTAAAACAAAATTAACAACAAATAATTTACATGGATGAAGGTTTGAACTTTGTACCGAAACGTTGAGAAAAATAAATATAATAATTTATTTTAATAATTGCTTTTTACTGATCACCCTACCATTCTTCCCTTTAACTATTCAATACAGTCAACAATCAATCCACAATTATAATCATGTTTTTTGTATATATTTATCATTTTTACATAATTGTTACACATAATATTAACTCCGGCCTTATTTTCATTGTCCACTGACGCAATCAAAATAAATAGTCTATCCCTATGGTTAGAAAAATCCCTTTTACGTAGTAAAAATCTTGAAGAAACTCATTTCGGTCCAGAAACTTAACCTTATATTTCGATAAATCGCCAGGTTTAATTTTTCGAACATGTCTCTTCGAACTATAGCTGCATTATTGCAAGTGGAACTTGACAATATCCTAAAAAGTATTGCTCTATACACGAAATATGAAACGTGATATTTATATATTTTTTATGATACGTCATTTGATGGTATTGGTTTCTCAAGAAAATTATGAAGATTTTTTTTTCATATTTAAAGTGGTTTAAATTTGTAGGAAATCGGCAGGAAGGTCGTGTGAATGGACATACCAAATATTTTTTTTTTTTACTTATTTAATCATTAAATATAACTTACCCTTTTTTGCACAATCTGTATTACCATTCATGGAACCATTGTTATTTCAAGATTATAATATTATAATTTACAATAGCATACAATACATATCATGAAGGATTGAGATGCCACTAGCTTGCGGGCACTGCTGTCCAATCCATCGATATTGATCAGCAAGATTAATCCACCTTGTGTATGTGAGACAAAGACAAAGGAATACTGGAGGATTGGAGGAAGCTGTGGATGAAAGGGAGAGCTCTTGGTCAATATTAGCCGTCCACTGAGGGCAATCCAGCTAATTGCAGGAGTGTGTGCTCTGTAGTGCATCGAGAACTGAATCACCTTTTCGGCTCCTTGTCCACTGCCTCTGATCGGGAAGGATCTGAAGCAGTTGAAGGGTCGTCTGGTTGAGAGCAACATTAAGTGAATAGGTCTTCATTAACTTTCATCTATGATCAGTTAGCGAGAGAACAGATCGTTGGTTTATTGCACGTCATTAACTAGTATTTCATGAAGTTGAAACACTCAATACTTTGATGAATTCTTCCTCTGTGGAATCAAAACATTGGGGGGTTAGTGTTATCATATTTGATATACAAAAGACTTTGTGTCATTTTGAAATGAAATGAAATGAAAAAAATAATTTTATTATAGGACTAAGTCACCGTAAGAATAATGACCAAGTTCAGCAATTGTGCATATTATTCTGGCATGGAGAAATACATAACGGTAATTGTCAATTACTGTATCTAATTACTGACTACAGTAATATGCAAATGCTGACTGGATGTAGAAACTGAAATTACAAATATAAATAACTAGTTGGCCCGTTCGAATAATTCACAGAAAATTTTGTTTAGTGAAGAAATAGTAAAACAATATGAAAATAAGTAGCTCCTATGTATTATGCAAGGAAGGAATTAATATTTTTTCCTTGGTGGATTACAATATTCCATTAAACATAATAGACCAAAATATGTCTACAAATTGCTTTGCTAGGACCTATTTTTAAACGGTGACTGGAAAAAAAATAAAAGTAATAAAGACAACATAATGCCTCGATCATAGGATATTCTAAATTAAAAAAAAAAATAAAATGTGATAACAACCAAACGTCTTTAAGAAATGATAAAGTTAATATAAAAGCCAGCAAACAAATGTAGTAGACTGTTCTACTCCTAAATGCAATATATTTAAACAGGAAGTCATTATTAAGTATACCGAAACTAATTGACTGTATCTTTGTTAATAATTGTCTCAATTTTACAATATTTTTTTTTTGTTTTGTAGGTAATTTATTAATATTTCTAATTATCAAACAAAGACAAGAAGGGTATAATCAAAGAAAAAATGCATAATTTTTTAGTTATTCGCAAATAAAGTTTCTTTTCCTCCATAACATTTTTTCCAGAAATTTTGGGGGGATGGGGCTGTTTATTGAAAGCTAAGGAAAAGAATATCTTCAAAATAAGTGGTCAATCATTGAATTTGATGAAGAATTGACGAAATTATGGCGTACTGATAAAAAAACGCCTTTTAGAAATAATATATAGGATTCTTACCTAAATGTGGCTATTTAAAGAAATTCGTAGGCGAAGATTGACGTATGCAGATAGGTAAAGAGTTATAATAGGAGATATCGCGAACGAAGAAGGATTTGGGTTTCAGATCTAGCATTAAGAGTGCGAATAGAGAAACGTAGAGTAAGGATAGCACACACACACATATATATATATATGGACTATTATATATATAGTAGACCAATATATTGAGAGCAACGTATGGTCATACGTGGAATATACCACAATGGTCATATTCGTACAGGAAAAATCCAGCGACATTTTGTATAGAAATATTTTATTTGATAAAGTTTTTGAATTTTATTTTATTTAATATTGTTTTCTAGCTGCGTGGAAGACCAATTAGATCTAGAAAAGTATCTGAAAATACTTCCAATCAAGGAAGATAATAATTTAATTTAAAAAATATTGATTTTATGACTAATTGCTTAACAGTCAATAATATTTTATGAATTCGATAATTTCTTAAAAGTTTTATTTAAGTATTTATGGAAACTTTAAAGCGAGTGCCAAATGAATCAAATGAACACTGGAATTAATCGTAAACCAATTGTAAAGGTAACAAAATTTAGCAAATCGATGTTTTCTTAATCTGGTTTGGATCATATCGAGATCTAAAAAAAAAGTAAAAATAGTTCATAAATTATTGTTTAATTAATTTTAATAAAATAATTTAATATGAAATTATTTTATAATTATTTCCTTAATTTTGTTTCGATAAATAGCTTCATTGTGTAACTGTGTGGGATCCACCTAAAAGTATATTTTGAAAGTACTTTCTCACTCATGAAGTATGTATTGAATTTCTAATGCATAGATCTACAAAAAAAAAAGTAACCATCAGGTATATAAAAAAAGTTCGGTATGGTCCGATAAACAAGGGCTAAGATCGAAAAAAAAGTACTTATTTCACCCATTATCTTTAACGAGCACTAATCCTTAGGGCCCTTACTGCAGTGCGAATGTGCCCAATCGTCCTTATCGAGTTTCTCTTTGCCACTTCTTTATTTTGCCAATTATTTTCTTTCTTGCCAACTTTTTTTTTTTGTGTATGCTGGCCTTTTCTTAACCTCGTTTTTCCCCTTTCCCCACTACCTTATTATGTGCTAGGCTTTTCTCCTTTCCGCATTCCTGACGTGCCCCCAATCGCCCTCTTCAGCTTTGACAGCAGTCATTGCAATACAGCGGTTTAGTTTGTTAATGATGTAAAAGAGAAAAACAATAACATAGAAAATGTTTAACAAGTCATTCATAATAAATTACTAAATAAATAATTGATGAGGCAAGAGATGGGAGTGAAATATATTATATAAACAGCTTTTACTACTGTAATTTTTCTTTAATAAAAAATGACAGTAGTAAAAGCTGTTAATTATCCGCAATCTAATATAACTCTATAATAACAGTCTTATGGAATTCATAAAATAAATCGAATTTTACCAACAAATGTAGAAATACAAGAAATGCCAATGACCCTACGGTGTAGAGGCATTACAAAAATTAAAAAAACAGTAAAATAATGTATGGGAAAAGCAAATCATACCATCTACTTTACAAACCTAATGATATATAAATTTAACAACCAGCCTCAGTTAACTTTTTTTTAAATTTATTTTTCTCAGAGGGTTTTTACAGGTTCGACAGAGACCCCTTCCTACGAGCCGGCCAGCGTGAATCCCGATGAGGGTGCAAATCTCCAACAACGTGTACAGCATCTCTCGGCACCCCTCGATTGTTTATTCCATTCGTGTACATCGCTTATTGACTCCTATCGTCCCGAAGAATTGTGGTAGTTGGGGCGAAACCTTGGTCTTACAGATAATGCTCTCTAAAAAAACTATGAGAATACTGCAGTATGTATCGACTGTTATTCATTGTTATATTCTCCATTGCGTATAGTAAATTCCTACGTGCCCAATAATTATTAAGAAATCTTTTAAATCAAAATGTTTATTTATTACCCGACTAAGGAATTAATAAGGATTACGTGTTTTAGTTGGTGTTGGCTACAAAAAAACAAAACATGTAACGCTAATTTTTATTTTTTTCCCTCTAGGGTCATTTGCAACACCGTTCTTTTAAATTCTGTTATAATGTTTTACTAATTTAAAGATTTATAGATTTTTTTTTCAACTTTTTCTTCATCTTTTAATTTTTCTTTCAATGTTTGAGGCATGTCTTTAAAATCATTACATAATATAAAACAGCTTAAGAAATATATTAAATTTTTCTCAAGAGGGAGATATTACGTCAATGTCCGAGGGGCGCCGAATGTCTAAGTTCGGTACTAATTAAAAACATACGGAATGGAAGTTATTTACGGCTAAAGTATAGTATAGTTGTTCAGTGATCAACACCTGAAACACAAAAAATAACAGATGAAAACAATTGTACAATTCAGAACTTCACCACCATTTTATGGCCTCCATTTAGTTGCAAACCATTCCTCGTCTGTTAATTTATTCAAATCACGAAAAAAAAATGAGTTGCTAAACTTCGAGAGAACAGCCTGGAGGATTAAGTATGGGGAAGAAGAAAAGGAGGCAAAAACCATGTAGCTCAATTTCATGGTTTGGACTCACAGCCAGTGAGTCCAAATTGAAAATTCAAGTTCACTTACGACATTACAATGCCATACTAAATATTGAAATATCACAATCAGTAATATGTACTTAATCTGTCAAGAACCATAAAATTGTACAAAGGCACAAATTTTCTTTTCTTTTGTTTTAATCAATTATATGCAATATAATCATGTTCTCAATTTTTTTTTACTTCATACAGTCCACACAAATTTTCACAATGACCAGCGCAGCATATTTCAATTACTGATCAATGGGTAATATTTGGTCACACCAAAAACCGTGATCAAACAATAGTAATACTTGTAAACAGAATGTTTTTAAATTAATCTATTAAATATTAAGTTGTACAAATTTTCAATAATAAATGGCCAAAAAAAAAAATGGTTCTAATGAAAATTCAACTGATGTAGGCAAGCATATATAACGCAATCGATATGGATACCCTCGGAAGATTTACTGTATGGATAAAGATGCCCTGACCGGATACCCAAATAAGACTTATTTCCCCAAAGAGGTATTTCGGCTGGCTGGGGAGATAAGATTGGGCCAGAGATGGTGGAGTGGGAGGGAGGGGAATACCTGCACGGAAGTGGCCCCGCAGTTAGAGCTACGTGATTTGAATACACCCTCCGGATCACTATAAATTAATACCACCCCAGCCGATAGATTCTTCCCTACCGGACCAATTTAAAGGGATTCCACTAACGCCTTTGGGATATTGCCTGGATTTATAGTTACGGATGGGTGCCAATACCTGTTAACCCATGTATAAATTTTAAACGAATCATCTTAATCGACAGCAGATTTAAAAGAACAACAACCTCAGGCAAGGGACATGACCACGATGAATTTGTAGCTGTGGCACAAAGTAGAATGAAACAGCAAAGAGATACCATATAAAAATTTCCTAGAAAAATAAATAAATTAGATTTTTACTATGTCGAATTTTATTTATTCCTCTAAATTGGTTATAAGATTATCAGAATAGGCGCAGACTTTGAAAGAGTGACAAGAAAATGGAGAGGGAGCGAGAATATCGTTTTGTCCTCCCCTCCAATATTTCGTTGAACAAAAATGAAATAATTATGTAATTATTTTATATTTTATTAATAATTATCTTATATAATATAAATTTTCAACAATTTTTTACTGTTCCACCACCTCTTCCGCTCCTCAAACCAAAAATCTGTGGCTATGGACATTTTGGGAAAAATGAATCATTACTAAGATTTTTTTTTTTTATTGAGTATTAATACAGTCTGCCACACTGAAGGGCATTGGTACTAGGGCTATAGTATTCATTCACTCAATATGTAAATAAGAAAGGGAAAAAAATATATATATATATAAATAAAAAGATAAAGTAATATACAAGATAATTAAAACAACAGATCAACCGAATAATAACAAAACAAATAAAACACATTCACACCTATGTACAATATTTACATTGGCCCAGGGAACTCCGAATCAAGCTTTGTCCCCCAACTGTGGAAGCCAAATCAGGACTCCAGGAGATCCCAGTGCTTCTCTCCCAGCCGCGTCACTGGTATAGTAAGCCACTGGAGGCTGTTGGAGGGCACTAGATTACTAAGAATGAAGGCGTAAAATAATATATTTCAATTTCTCCTCCCTTTCTCATGAATTCTCTATATTGGGTTCGTAATTGATTTGATATTGTTGTCATTTAAATTATTAGGATAATGAATAATCATATTTCGTACTCTAGATTTGTTTTATTCAACTTGCCGACGTTGGGTTTCAAACAACTTGCGTCATTATCAGGAAAAAAAACAAAAAATATATAGACAGAAGTACACAAACAAGCCAAGATAAAAAGGTGAATAGTACACATAACATAATATTAATATAATTATAATCGTTAAATAATGATACACCAAGAAAATAATCAGCTGATTTTTGTTAAATCATAAAACCTCATTAGAATACATTTAGTAATAAAAATGAATATAAATAATTAGGTACAGATGGAATCAAAAGTTTACATTTAGTTAATAAATTTTATTTAATTTCCTTGAAAATATGTAATTTCCGTTAAATAATATTAATTTTCACAAATTATTATTTATAATTTTTCGTCAGTCTCCATTAGCTTTTAAAACTTCCTTTGTTACATATTGTTTTTTTCTGGAATTCTCCTTTTTCCAGCGATATATTATACGTATACCTTCTGTTTATTGTTTCCCAAGATTCATTTTCGACCTAAATATAACATTTTCCCTTTTTTTCCATTTTTCAAATTCAAAATTTTTTCAACTTTGAAACAACATTTTTTAATTTATGGAATTCCCTCAAACGTTATATTTAGTATTTTTTTCGAACTTCTAGCAATGAGAGGTGGTTAATTGTTTAAGATAAACCATATTAAAGATATTTTAGAGGATGAAATGTTAAACATCGGGCATTTAAGTCATGTAGAATGACATCGATGGGGATAAGACCTAAATGATATTAAAGACCAATTAATTATACAGTGATACACCGAGTTTAATCAAAATCCTTAAAGCCTTTTTCGATAAAATCGTAAAAATAAGTAAAATTGGTTATATAATATAATACTCCCGGTTAAATCACTTTGAAAAAACGTTGCTGAAATATCCCAGGCATATACAACAAACCTTAAATATGAAATTTCACTTTCATACTTTTCATTTTTGAGCAACTTGTACAGACACATAGACCATTTTGCGGGACTTGGTTATTTGGACTTGTGACGTGTATATCCGTTGAAAACTCAAATTCAAAAATTTTCACGATCGCAATCCTTTCTCTTACTATATATTACATATAGGTAAGTGAAAGTAAAAATGTCTGAGATATTTTATTATTAATATGTAATAAAGGTTAAAAAGCCAAATACGTGATATTGGTTTTAGGCTAGGATAGATAAGAATAATGCGGTAAGCCTAGGAATACAAATTAAGGATGAAATTAAGAACTAGATAAGAATAATTGGAAACTAAGAAGTAGTACTTTACAAAGAGATAATATTCATAGTTTATAATTAACTTAATGACTTGCAACACATAATTTTCATAAATTGAACAACACATCCAAAATGTATACATGGGAGAGGATTAAAACTAAAAATAATAATTTTAGAAGACGGGACATGTTGGAGAAATGATCTGTTTATTTACTTTATGTTTTTTGCAAATCCTGATTATTTATTATTTTCAAAAAAGGTGATTTTAATTTAATTTTCTGAGAACAAAACAAAAATATTAGCGCCATTTTGTACTTGTTCCTTCAGTTATTAGTGATATTGCTCCACAACCTCATTTTCGCAAAGGACCACCCGCCGGACTCTCCTCACCACTTTGGATATTAATATATTAATAAGTTTTAAAACTACAATTTACGACAAATACATCAGAAATCTCTCTACTGACGATGGGAGCTTATGGAGGCATACGAAAAAACTTGTAAATCATCGTGAAGTGCCTGCACCTCTCCGAAACGAAGATGGTTCCTGGGCCGTGTCAGATATAGAAAAATCTGAGCTATTCGCTAACCAGCTTTCATCTGTTTTTACTCCACATACTGACTTCACCAACATTGAACACGAGGAAAAAGTACTAAACACTTTAGACATTCCATTACAATTGGAATTACATCCATCTTCACTCCGAAACTTGTTGCAGAACAAATTAGACAATTATCTAAAAAGAAAGCCCCTGGCCATGACCTGATAACTGCTCATGTGCTCCAGAACATGCCTAGAAAAGCTCTAGTTTACTTAACGTCTATTTACAATGCAATACTCAGAACGACCAAACTTCCTGTACAATGGAAATACTCATACATTACAATGATCCACAAACCACACAAAGACAAATACACCCCTTCATCATATAGGCCAATTAATATACTCCCAATTTGTTCCAAAATCTTTGAAAAACTATAGTACAAAGGACTTATTAACATACTGACGGACGGAAAAATAATACCCGACCATCAATTTGGATTCCGGCCACGGCATTCAACCATCCATCAATTACACAGAGTGACTGACTAAATTGCAACTGCACTGGAGCAAAAATTGTATGCAACTGGAGTATTTCTGGATGTCGCTCAAGCATTCGATAGAGTCTGGCATAAGGGTCTTCTCTTCAAACTCAAGACGATACTCCCTCCTACCTACTATCTTATCCTTCAATCCTTTCTTTCTGACAGATTATTCTCTGTCTGCCAAGGCTCAGAACTTTCTTCAATAAGACCAGCCTTAGCAGGAGTTCCTCAGGGGTCAGTACTCGCTCCGCTTTTATACATCATATACACACGACATTCCTAACAGCGCCAGAACTATTATAGCGACTTACGCAGACGATACAGCCATTCTAACATGACATAAAAACCCAACACACGCCTCACAGACTTTACAACATCATCTAACAAAACTAAACGATTGTTGCAAACTCTGGAAAATTCGACTCAACCAAGACAAATCACTTTCACCCTTCGACATGGAACATGCCCTCCTATTTATCTTGACAATGCTGAAATTCCTCAAACAGATAAAATACAATATCTTGGACTGGTATTCGACAGAAGAATGACATGGGGTCCACATATCAACAAAAAAAAAAAGAAAAACTTTCAACTTCAGACTACGACTGCTATACTCACTTCTCTCAAGACGCTCAAAATTAAACCTAAAGCAAAAACTGAACACTTACAATTATCTACTTAAGCCCATATGGACCTAAGCTTTACAAATTTACGGAACAGCCAAAATGACCAACATACGAAAACTACAAACTTTTCAGTCTAAAACTTTCAGAACCATAACCAAAGCTCCATGGTACGTCTCAAACATTACATTACATAAAGACCTACAGATACCAACAGTTAACGATCACATACGGACACACTACAAGCGATTCCACAATAACTTACATGGACATACTAACACACTTATACAAGGCATGGCTACATTTAACATGCCCGAAAATACATTCAGGAGACTCAAAAGGAGCTGGATGAGGGATTTCCTCGCTTAAAAATATGCTAAAATCAAGACAGGAAGGGATGGCGCTGGGCACTCCTCTCCATCACGCCGATCAAGCCACTAACTGTACACTTACCGACAGCAGACCCACTAATTATCATTGCTTATGACAGGTGTGGGTGAATAAATAAAGTTAAAAAAAATATATCAAAGAAAATATTGTTTATATTGTATTATTGTTTATTTTTGTTTCTTTATTCATATTAAAATAAACAAAAACGGAAAAAGATAATTATATAATTAGAGCTACCTGGTGCTTTAAAAAGTTTTTCCCAATTATATTTCCAAATACTATCTTCAGAAATAAATAAGCCCTCAAAGACTGAGATCGGCTATTACGGAAAAGCTGTGGAAATAGTTGGAAGAAATTTCCATTCAGTTGCAATATATCTCATTCCTTTACTGATTGTTACATCAATAATGACAAAGACACCGATGATGACATTTGATTCAACAGGTGATAATATAATTTTCTTTAACTTTAAAAACGCTTTGATTATATGGTAATTTGTTCATCCATTAGAAAAATATAAAATAATAACAAATATGAAACTTATCTAGCGGCCAGAGATATTATTTACTTAGTTCCACCCTCCCATGCCACCAGGGCAATATCGGTATATGCACTGTTGTGATGTTGAGCCTTTTCATAATATCACACTACTGCAATGATAACAGTATACAAAATTCATTGCAGTGCACACAACTAGCTCTTTTTACTTTGAATTCTTCAATTTACTTAAATATTAAATTAAGGAAGCTTTAATTATAGGTTCTGTTCTTCCTGGCACTGGTATTCTTCTCCTTCCACTGGGCTCTAGGTTGAAGTGAACTGGACCCACCGCTGTCTTCCAGCCAATTATGAACTCTTAGAACCACGGGAAGTTCTCCTCACTCAACAACCGAGGAAACTTCCCTTCATAAATTCCCGTGGTTCTCATTAAGGTGGCTCTTAATCCATCAAATGCAGTGCAGGCCGTGATCACATCCTCAACAGTCTCCGTAGTACCGCAAGCGGGGCATTGAGGATCTATATCCTGCCCGAGACCATGTAGTTTTGCTCTAAAACCCTCATACCCCGTGGGGAATTGTGGAACCCAATAGTCCGGGAGGATCCATTTCGCTTTTAAGCGGCCGGAGATAGTCAAGCCGCTTGCAATAGTAATCAAAGTAGCAGCGTCGAGCATAGTAACTTCTTGGATGGGCAAGGGTGCCCCTTCTCCCCCTCCCCTCCCACTCCCTTAGTATGGAACTTTTCATTCTGAAAATTCATAAGCCCACTGAAATGTGGCCCCTTAAATATTAAAAAACCTGTGAATATATGCTCCCGTCAAACATTTTGAAAGCAACCCCAATCAAACCTCCTTCTGGGCACCCCCTGTGAATGGGTAACCGTTTACAAGGAAAATCCACGCTGACTGGAATTTCTACCCTCCTACCCGGTATGCGAAACCCTGCTAGGAGGTAAGTCACACCGATGCATCGGAGCTAGGACTGATGTCCCTGCCCCTTGAACCTTTTAATTGGGAATCGCATTGTGGTGTTCCAGGATGGCATTAACCTCCTAGAGGTTTGATCTATGGACGGTCTGTTTCAGAGAAGAAAATATGAGGTCCTCGGTACGCCTGCTGACTCTGAGCAGCCATAATCCATGCATCTAGACCGATTTGTCACTGTCCTTGAACTTGAGCGAGTCGGTGGAAACTTTTGCTCCTGCAAACAATATACGTCTGCAGTAAAACCGCAGCGCGCGACCAAAGTTCTACATGGCCTAGAGTACCAATCTATTAAAAAAAAAGAAAGCCAAAACCTTATTAAGATGTTTGGATGTTTGACCAGAAAAATAATGATTAAAAACATTAGAGCTGTCCTTGAGAAACTTTTAAAATTAACCAATCAGAGTGTAAAATTTAAAGCAAGACCAGAATTAAATAAATTACGGAAGGCATGATTTAACAATCACATTTCTTCCAAAAGTCTGAAAGTCATAAAAAATTTAAACTGACACTTGAATAAATTATAAACATATTCCAAAAAATGTCTTAAATCGGTAGGGTCTAAGATGGTATCTTACAATTGCTACAGAGGTTTATTAGTTACACACTGACCAAATACATTCTATGAGAGTTAAGATTTTACCTAGTTTTATTTACTACACCATAGTGTTCAGCAAAAATTAATTTCAATCAAAAAACTAATGACTTCAGTTAAATAATTAATTTACCTAGCATCGAACAACTAATAATGTGGTTGTTTGTTGAGTTCAAAATTAATTGATTTTAATTAAATCAGTTGTGAAAGCAGCAAAGTTGATTAATATTTATGAATTCAAAATATTTAATTACTAGTGGTTCCATGCGAATAATTTGTATGTTACAATTGGTTAGTGACCAAATATTAATATAATATGGAAATAATTTAAAAGTACAATAATTTTTGAGGAGAAGCATTTTTTTCTCTGTCAGTCAAAACTAGACAAGAAGCTAATCTTCAAGTTGATAGCTCGATCACTGCATTTGATAATGTTTCCTGGAAGATATAACGTACTGCTTACAAAAAAATACTTTGACCTTATTTATTGATTCAAAATCCATACTAGGTATACTAAAATGACACAAACTCTTCTATATGTCAAAAATAGTTATAACAATTGTACAATTTTCTGATTTCATAAAAGGAAAATTCATCAAAATTCTTAGTGATTTAAGCTTAAAAATTGTCGTTTAATGATTTTTGCAATAAATCGAAGCTACGAGGTGTTTACCATATATAGGCGTCCAATTTAATTAGTGGTCAGAACAACTGGTCCACCCTGAATTTAACATAAAAACCGTATGTTAATGAAATATTTTTGAGCCTGAAGTATTAACAGGTATATTGCAAATCAAAGAAATTTTTTGGAGGTTAAAGAAGATCCTTTCGAAAAAAGTTTAAGGATTAATGATAAAAGTATTAAAATAAATTGTGGACTTATATCAGTTGGTCATTATTTGCCTGTTCAATCGCAATGGTCTTCCTTGTGTGTTTGTTGTACCGGGAGGCAGAAAGCTACGCTAGGAGGCAGTGATCAGGCAGGCCACCCAAGAACGACAGGTCCAGCTCAGAACCGCTTCATTGCTATGCAGACCCTCAGAAACCGCTACCAGACTTCAGTTGAGACTTCTCATCGATTGCATATTGCTCGAGGTGCGGATATCTGTGCGCACACAGTAAGCTTGGGGGATAAGGCTTGCTGAAATCAACCAGCACACTTGAGTCCCCGCTTCCACCTCTTTCCTCACCGCAGCATACCGTGAAGCTCGCCTCCACTTTTGTCGTGAACACGCTGCGTAGACAGAAGATGATTTGGCGTCTCTCCTGTTTTCTAGTGAGTCAAGGAATAGCCTTTATAGAGCGGACAAACGAACTCCAGTGTTTAAAATACCAAGTAAGTAATAACCTCAGTGCAATATAACGGGAAGAGGAGTTCTGAACAGAGTCGGTGATGGTTGGGGATAGAATATGTTTAGATTGAAGTACAGACCTCTGTGTGTTCCGAAGGCCGACTCTCAATCCACACACGTACATCATCGATATTCTCGAAGAATATGTAGGTCACTTTGGCCCGTTTATCTCTATTAGTTTCCTTTTCATGTTTTCATACAGGATAATGCTCAGCAACATATCCAAAACGATATAGGGACTACCTAGACAAGGTCAGTGTCCGCATCTTGGAGAGTCCAGATCGCATTCCGGGCTTCAACTGTATTAAACATATTTGGGACCAACTTAGGACGTCCAGCCATCGGCAACAGAAATTTCCATGTGACCTCCAAAAAAAAAACCTGTACCATTACAACCCATGAAGTGTCTCGGGTGCAGTACTATGTGAGGAAGTACTGTTTCAAGGCCAAAGGTGGTGAGGGAGGTGATAGGGGCGATATCACGTTCAACCGCCAGATTTCCCCCTCAATTATTTTTTTAATTAAATGTGCCCACTTTATAGAGGCTGGGTGTGCCCCAGGAGGGTCTCCCGATCCCAGGGTCGACCACAGCTAATGAAAAACTACTAGTCATTAGCCGATTTCGAACCCAGGAGCTCTGGAAGTCAGTGCTCACCCACTGAGCTACCTCGCTCCCTCCATGTGACCTCCAAGGATGCGAATGTGATACGATTCAAGATCGATTGGTCAACCTTATTTGGAGTATGCCTACGAGAGTACATTATTCAAGCCTGGGGAGCTGACAATAGAGACTCAGATTTCTTTCATAAAAACGAATTAGATCAGTTTTGTTTTTGTTTAGCAGTGTCCATTTGCTTTATTTTAAATTACCTTTTTTTTTTCACTATATTTGTGATCTCATAGAAACAGGATATTTCATACTATACTAAAGTAAAAAAAAAATGCAATTTGTTTTTCTTTTGGGAAAGAAATCACGACAAAATTTAAGATGCGACGGTTTTTATGACCGATGAGAAGATATATAATTTTTTTTTGTTTTGTATGTAATTTAGAATCCTTTAAAATGATTATTTATACAACAAACGATTGATTCTACACCTCTTGAGTTATGTGCAAATTAAAAAGTTTTCTTTTCTCTATATTTTTTTCTGATTAGTGTACTTTTTTTTGACAGTTTTAGAGTAGGTTATATCTCAAATGATATAACTTTATCAAAACATTTGAAGAAATATTATCGGCTGACATATTTAATGATATCTTATTTGATATTTTAATGAAATCTTGTTTATTATATATTATTTACTTTTTATAATATAAATCGTTGTCATTTTGAGAAATGTCAGTTAATCTATTAGATAAAAAATCGAAATGTAAACAAATAAACAAAAATAAAAATGATAAACTTGATTTTTGCATTCTGCGATAGTGGTAGAGCTAGAGCATGGAACGAGAATACAATTATTTTTTCCTTTTTGTAGTTGTCATTGGAGCTCCAAACCAAATTAGCTATCGTAAGTTTGCAGACCTCAATCCTCCCCATACTCGCTAGTTTGGTAGATTTCTTTAAATCACTAGTAATTTTGTTCTCCATTACTTCGTCACGTGGATCTGTTAGACAGGAGTGGCTCGGCATCCCAATGAGCTACCAGACCCTGGGATCCCTGAGATCGGTGGAGTTGGCAGAGCTTATTTATCACCAGGACGAGACGGGCTCCATCCGACCTTCCAATCGGCTCAACCAATCGATCCTCGCTCCTCTGGGACTTCCTCAAGACCCAGACATTAGGCTAGTTCCTCTTCCGGTCCTATCTCCCCGTCTTGGCAGATTGCCTCTTTGTCAAGGTTTTTTCAAAATAAAAATATACTTTCCGTATCGATTTTCTAAAAAATAATTTCTATTAACTAATACCTCATTCTTACAAGACAGAATGGCTCATTTAACAGATACCAACGTACATTACCATTATTTTTTCGGTTTTAGTTTACTTATCTTGGAGTAGGAAATTAGATGGAAATACATTTATAAAAATATTGTTTTTACAATATTTCTGGATGTAAGAAAATTAAGTCAGCGCGTGCCCTAAAGGATGTCTTTTTGGAGAAGCTTCAAAGAAGGTGGGACTCGTATAGTAACGAACAAAATATATGTTTTATGGGTCTGAGAGATCCTGGAACCATTCGTAGAAATAGGATCCTACAAGTTCCATCAAATGGAATATTCCACCTAGGCACAGAACTTAGTTCAAACAATGACCACAGCTTAAAAATTAGAAAAATGTCTGCTGATTGCTAAGTGATGCTTCTTCAGTCTGTTAAAACATCTACAAAGGACATTTCTGAAAAACAAGACAAAAATACATCTTTACAAAACCCTGATACGTCCAGTGTCGATTTATTGCTCAGAAGTTGGGTTACCACCAAGGCAGATTATAGAAAACTTCTTACATTGGAACAGAGTATCCTTCGGAAAATCTTTGGACCACTTTAAGATAGGAATGTATAATGCAGAAGATAACAATCTAGAATTTCAGGAGCTCTACAACGAGGTGGGCGTTATCAATTTCATTAAAATTGGAAGGTTTGCTGGGCTGGTAATGTCTATAGTATGGGTGGTTCTGAGATTCCCAAACTGCTAATGTTAGAGGTACTGAACAGGATAACAAGATCTATGGCAAGCTGGGTGCACGGAGTGTCTATGGACTCAAGAGACCTACAAATCCGGAACTGGACAGCAGCATCACAAGACCGAAACAATTGGCGGAGGCTTTAATAGGTGACCTAGGCCAAATATGGTGGTATTTTACATTTAACGGCCCGTTTGTGTTTCCAAATATGGCGATGAAGAAACAAAAGGATAATAAAAGGAACTTGAGTTGACAGATTCAGAACATCAAGATTAAAGCTACCAAGAGTCAAATATTTCTTAATTAAGAGTTAATAATATATTGTTAAGTATTTCGATCTGTCTGTAAGAGTAGTGATAAAAAAAAATGTATATCATATTAAAAGAAATATTAATAAATTAAATAACTGAAAAAAATAAGAAGTAAAGAATTATATTTTTTTTCTTTTAGCATTACAGATCGTGTAGATCTTTTGCCACCTTAACAATCTTGCTCAATCTCAGCCTTCCTTGTGGATATTTCTTTTCATTTTGCTGCACGCAGCTCTATTTCATCTTTGTTGATTCTATTTATCGGTTTGCTTTTTGGGCTTTCACGTGGTCTTTTGCCTTCTATTGACACATGCATTGTTACGTAGAGGCTTCCAGATGGATTGCTATGAGCTACATGCCCCGCCCATCTTAATCTCCGTGCTTTCATATCATGGAATATTGATTGACCTATTTTTGTAAGCAGCTCTTTATTGGTATTTATTCTCCATGTGTTAATAGTCTGATCCCAGTTCGCTCAGGTTATCGCCAGGAGAAGTTCAGAATTAAAATTAAGGTTAAATAAAATAAAATAAGCATCTAAAACATAGCCTTACTACTCATATACAAAACTTATAATCAGACTAGGCAATTTTAAGCTTCCGCTTAGTGCCAAAATTATAATTCAGATACACTATTTTTACAATATATTGATAACATCGATGTTTTTATTCATAATTTTAATTTTGTTTCCATAAACTTGGTCAACCATGTGTAAGTTTTTATGTGTCCAATAACTTTTTACACAGGTAAAAACGGTATATTATTGGTGTTAACAGAGATTGACCTTTAAAAATAATAATATGCTTATTAACAATTTTAAAGTTTGGTTCCTAATGTAATCAGAGAAACAAAAACCCTAGATAATTATCAATAAATCTACAAAATCTGTATAAACTTACGTAAACATAATTAATAGCAACAGATGTTACGATGTTTTATTGTGTTGATAATTTTTATGGGAATTTATATTTTTTATGAATATAAATACATTTAAGTACCATTCTACCTTTAATCGATATATCAACATAGGCACTTCTTATAAATACTTATATTGTTTAGCTTATTTGAAAACTTAATTATGGCTTTTCTAATTTAGAACTAGTAATCAATAGGAACCAGATATATAAGATTTCTAATTTTTTAAGCCTTGAAATCCTTATTAATCTGTTTATTTTACGTTTCATATCAGCAAATAAAGCACATTTTATTTCAATATTTATCCAACACAGATTTAAAATTGTTTACATTTACAAAAAAGGAATAAAAATAAAATAAAATTGAGAACAAATAGAAGTGTTTTCTTTATACTGAATGTAATTTAATAAGTAAACAAGAATTTCGTTGAATTTCAGGGCAGTCTACCGCACCACGTGCCTGACCGGAAAACTTGTATAATTAGATTTACTGTGGAAATCGAAATTTATTTTCCTTTCCACTTATAGTTTTTTTTAAATTTAGAATTACATTGCATGTCAGGACGTCCTTTTCAACTAATTTTATTTTATCTATAAAACATAAACTATAATGCCATAAATCAATGTTAATCGGAGCCTAAATTATTCCATCATACATTATTTTTCTTTAGAAAACCTTAACAATATTGCACCGGTGCCTTTCTGGACGTAGCGCAAGCTTTCGACCGGGTGTGGCATGATGGCTTGCTTTTCAAGCTCAAAACTCACTTACCCCAATCCTTGTACCTAGTCCTCAAATCCTACCTCTCAAATCGTTCCTTTCAAGTCCACTGCAGCACTGAATTCTCCAACTATTATCCAATTGAAGCTGGTGTTCCACAAGGGAGTGCCTTTGGCCCAGTTCTCTTCATCCTCTTCACCGCTGACATTCCAACTAACCCCGATACCCTTCCAGCAACCTTCGCTGACGATACCGCCATCCTGTCATCCCACTCAGATCCTGCAACAGCATCCTTAAACCTACAATAACACATCACCCTAATTGAGCAATGGTGCAACAATTGGCGCATTAAGATCAATGAATCCAAATGCAAGCATGTCACCTTTACCTTTCGACGCAGATCCTGTCCACATATCCTTTTCAACTCTGTACCTCTCCCCCTCTCAGACACATTTCGGTATCTTGGATTTCTTTTAGACAAAAGACTAACTTGGAACGCACATACCAGACTTAAAAGACAAGAACTTAACCGACGATTTGGCCAGCTATACAGACTACTTAACAGAAAATCCAATCCCTCTATAGAAAACAAACTATTAATATACAAGACCATACTCAAAACCATCTGGACCTACGGACTTGAACTGTGGGGGACAACTAAATTTTCAAACATCAAACGCATCCAATCCTATCAGTCTAAAGTTCTCCGTATAATAGTCAATGCTCCTTATTACGTTAAATACAAAACCTTACATCATGACCTTTACAACCCTTATGTCCTTGACGTTATTCCATCCAGATTCTCAAATTTTCACATGAACCTAATTCACCATCCTAACCCTTTAGCACAATCCTTATCTAGCTCCAGTCATCCCTACAATCCTCCTAGAAGGTTGAAACGGCAGTGGCCTCGAGATCTCTTGTAAAGACGTCACTGGAGTTCTGGTAATGGCTAGCTTCTCCACTCAAGTCATGAGTGTTTGTGGTTTTAGTGCCCTCTCTCAGTCTCCACCGAACTGGTAATGCCGCCCACGCGGTTGAGAGAGAAGCGCTGGGATCTCTTAGAGTCTCGCCTTGTCCTTCACACTTGGGGAAAAGGGCTAGACTCGGATATCTCTTGCCTGATTGTAAATATTGTAATTAAGTATGAATGTGTTTCTATTTATTTCTTTTACTTATAATTTATTTAATTTTACTACGAATTTCTGTATTTTATTTAATTTTAAGTTACATTTCCTTGGTTTATTATAGTTTTTGCCTTTGTTATATTGATGTGTATATTTTTTTTTATTGTATTGTATATATGGTATTAATGTGCCTCACTCAGCCTTAGTACTCAGTGTCCTTAAGTGTGGCAAAATGTATTATTTCTCAATAAACAGAAAAAAAAAAAAGCCTTAAATCAACCGTTTATAGAGATTTGTACTATATTGTGAAGTAGATCAGTGTGTGTAAAGCAGCGGGTTGAACAAGTTGTGACAGCGAAATGTTTGAAGGTGGCACATTTTTACGAGGTTAGTTATGCATTTTTGAGGGTAGAGGGCACATATTTTAGTGGGGTATTCATTGGATGAAACTACCCGAAGTCAAGGAAGAAAGGGAAAAAGCTATATTACAATTTTAATAATTTACTTTCGTTTAAGAAGACGGATGCAATAAAATTTCTAGGGAAGGGACTATTATGTGCCACAGCCCATAGGGGAAATGGACATCTCTAAATCTCAAATATTTAGAAAATATTTAAATAAAACAAAATTTAAATTAAATTAAACAATAATTATGTTAAATAATTCTTAGAAAAGTGCAAGAGCCGAAATATCCCAGTTCATACACTGGCTGTTGGTTCAGGAAGAGTAGTATGTCAATTTGTTTTGTTCCAACTTTAAAAATCGCTAGAAAATTTCAGACTTTTTCAACTGCACATCAAAAACATTTTGTGGAAAAACCAACGTTCGTGCATTCATTCTTTATTATTTTATCTATATTCACATGTGTAAAATATGATATATATGATCCCCTTCCTTAAATTATCACGTAATTTCAAATGTTAATTTATTTTATGTGTTAAATTATATGATTTTTTAAAAATATTATTCTTTTTCAACAGGACATACAATGTCATGTATTAAAACGACGAACCCGGTATTTTCCAAAAGAATCTTATCATGTCTTGACATCCGTATTAATATTATTGATATCTTCAGTCAAAATCTTTTAAACTCAATTTGTCCCATCTCGATCATTTGACTTGCCAAAGTCAGAGTTATGTAATGTTCTTACTTTTTTCATTGACTACATACTCACAAACCAATGATATGGCAGACATATATTAAAAACCTATTCCTAGACTGAAAAATTGACATTTACAGGACACTAGTGAGCCCCGTCACTAGACTTAGATGAACCATAACTATGAATAACCACAGTACTCACAATTCCCCACCCTACTCTTAAAATGCACTCTGTGCAGTACAAGAGTTCATGCTCAAGCCTCGTACTACCACTCTGTTCCACTAGCGGATCCAGGATTTAGTTTTGGGGGGCTTCAGCCCGAAAGATTTTTTTTTTCATATACACATAACGATCATTAATTTAAAAAAAATAAAGAAATTAATTACTTATATGAAATGGTTTTTAAGTGGTTCTTAAAGTCCTATTAAATATAATTACAGGAACAAGAATACTTTAAGAGATAGTTTTTAATATTTTTTTCTGCAAAACATGGTTACATTTTACCATTTTTGGGGGAGCCTCAGCCCGAAAGCCCCCTCCCCCCGTAGATCCGCCTGTGCTCTGTTCTCAACACCGCATTATATGGGGTTAAGAAAAAGAAAAAAAAAAAAGATTTCATTGACTTGTATCAAAGTGTAGTAGATAGGACCGAAAGACTGGGTGATTAATGTTGCTCAAAATCGCCGCTTTGCAATACCAAGACTGGCAAAAAAATTTTTTTGGGTGTTCCGCAAAAAGGTCTGTGTGTGTGTATGTCTGACTGTGTTAACAGTCTAGCTCACAAACGAAAAATCGTACGAAAGAGAAATTATATATTTAAGGTTTTTATATGCTAATTGTTACAGCAACTTTTTCGTCAAAATCGGCTAACCGGAAGTGGCACTTTATATCTTTGTCTTGAGTGGCACTCGGACTTAACATATTTTTACGATTTTCCCGAAAACGGCTCTAACGATTTTGATTGAATTCATTATATCAGTGTAAAATTAAGCAGTTTTAAATAAAATATAGTGTTTATTCTAATTAATTTTCTTTAACAGGCTTAAATAGCTAATTTTCAATATCAGCTCCCCCTAAATTACCTTTTTTTATTTGAAACAATTGACCATTTCATGTTAATCTGTAATATAAAAGATAGTTAAATATACAATATGAAAGAATTTGATAATAAACTAAAGGATAAATAAGTGATCGTAACGGAGAACAGATGTGATGATGTGGAACCAAAGGAGGACGAGAGCATCCGAGCTCGCCCGACAGATCATGCTTTCGTACATAACAAGAGCTTAATATAATACGGACTCCGACAATATTATATAAATATACATATACGGTTTTCATAAATGCTATTGTTGGTATTAATTAATATTTAAATGAATATATTACAGCGATATGAATATTAAAATTTGTATATATAAGGGTACTTATAGAAATAAAAATACCGAAAATGAAATATAAATAAATATAGTGTCTATAATTTTTACTTTTTTTTCCCTGTCAGAAAATACTTATTTGTGTTAAGATGTTGAAAGTTGTGTGATGCGCACACCGCACCATATTTTTTTGTATAAAGTAGAAGATTGTATATCCTCATTCGTATCAATTGAAAATAGATTATAAAAAGGTTATATTATAAAATGGTTCTAAATGAACCATTAATTATGTTTAAGTTGAAAATTACTTGAGAAAGTGCGTTTTCAACAGCGATAGTGAGGCTTTTTCTTTTCTAATATCAACATTTTATATTTTGTTTGTTCATCGCCCCATGTGAACTCCTCCCCATAGATTCCATTCACATTCCACGTTACTGTAAATAGTTAAAAGGTTGCGGCGGCATTGAATGGGCCTAGAAAGAGTAGCCGGGGGGGAGTATAGGGGGAGTGTTGGAGGAGGGCCCATGATAATAAATCATTGAAAGCCAACAAGACTTGTTTGCGGAAGTGGAAGGAGCTGAGGAATTTAGCTGATTGATTTATACCAGTTCCTTAGAGCGATCTAAGTGGCATTGGAGCCGCCGGAACCCTTACATTTTTCACAGTACCTCCTTGCTTCTCCTCTACCACCCCCTCCACCACTCGATCCCCCTCCACGCCGTATAAACTTTCCTAAAGGAAACCCCTTGAGCATGGTCAGCACAACAGCACGGTTAGACTAACATTATTAAAAGAACTTACTTATTTACTCCACTTTTCCTGTTCCAATCATAGTTATAAAAACTATTGTAGAAGTTTTCCAATTCGCAAAGTTCTTAACTGTTAAGTTTCTAATAGATACATAAATTCTGTCTTCGGTGAAATTCGTTTCAGGAAGCTTAAGCGGAAGCATACCATATAACTTAGTAATACTTTTAAAATTTTATATATTTAAGCAAGTGTAATCAAATTACCATTAACAAAGAGCAATCAAACTCCGGTAGTAAATAAACACAAATTTATTCAATTATGCATATTGAATATATTTTAGCTCAATATTTCCGTTGTTTCTTAGTAAAAATATTAACTATTCATATTCTATATATTTCTTTCTCGTACAAACGTATATTTCTCAATCTCAGTTCAGTCTTTTTATTTTTATATTATTCTATTCAAACTTTATCAGCATAACTTATAAACTTTTTCATAATTTCTATTTATTTCGATCTTCCTTTTCCTTTATATATATATAAAGGATATATATATATATATATATATATATATATATATATATATATATATATATATATATATATATATATATATTTCGATTGAATACAAGCTACTAATCTACAAGACAATATATATTATATAATATATAATTGTCTGTCATCGCTTTCTGAATTTTAGTCTCTAAAGATGATCAACATGAGTGAGATGTAATATGAGTATTTAAAAGAAAACGCATGCTTATTAATGTAACGTTAACCGGAAAGAATATAATCTTTATTTTCTAATGCATTTGATTACTTTCAACTTCCATTTCGAATAAATTTATTCATTTAATCCATTTATCAAGAATAACATGGTCAGAGCTATTCCGAATAAGGATGGTATGAAAATAAAATATCAAAAATTCTTAAATTATTGGAACTTAAGGGGAGTGGGGTAGCTCAATGAGTAAGGCATTGTGCTGCTATCCCAAGGTTGAGTCATGTTGTAATATATAATTACTTATTGTATGTCAAGTAGTCCTATTTCTGTTGACCGAAATGTTCTTTCTTGTACAGCACTAAGATAAAAACTCTACTCATGTTGTTTTTTTGTTGTTGTTTTTGTATTTTAATGCCAAAAAAAGTTGTTTACCTTGAATTAAATTTGTCACGTTTAAATTTAAATACAATTTGTCGAATTCCAATAAAATAAATGACAAAAGCTAAAATTTAAAAGTTCAAAAAACAATAATAAATTGAATTTTTAATATAAATACATATTAAATAAGAAAATAGAATGGAGTGAAGTTTCGTTATCCCCATCAACTTTGCAAAATCTTAAACAACGGCATTTTACATTCAAAAGTCAACGAAATATATTTTATATATTACACATATACAAATATATTTTCGGATTTTTATAAAAGAAGCCACGTCTTCCCTTGATAAATAGTTCATTTACTATCTTCGTCGAGATTTCGGGCTCCTGCACCATATTCAAAGACAATTTATTCTATTATTAGCTAAAATTTAATCAGTTAAATGCGTAATTTAGAACACTTCTGTTGATATAAAAACAGAAGTGTATCATATTTTAATACACAATAAGATGGTTAATTTTCTTCATTATATGTAATCCAAAGCATCAAAAAACATCTCTAAGTCATTTTAGTAAATGATTAACATTTTTTGATGAATTTAAAAAAATTTTCTACAATAAAAAATGTATTTTATGTTTGGACAACATTTTAAATTTATGATATGTTAATCGTGCACTTAAATAACACAAAGAAGGTTTATATGTATAATGATGAACACTAATCAAGTGATGGGAAATATATTCCTTCTTATAAAACCTAAGAAACTGTTATAAAAAAAAAATAAGTGGATAGATTTTTTTTTTATTCACATTAAAAAAAAATCAATTTTATGATTTTCAAGTTAGATTTAACGAGATTTTATTTTCATTGAGGGTCTTAACTCAAAAAAATAATTAAATTCATAAGGTCATTTAATTGAGGCGGGAGTTCCGCAGGGCAGCGTCTTGGGTCCCATCCTTTACATTCATTTCACCGCAGATATTCCTGACCATCCTGATACCCTCCTGGCAACATTCGCTGATGATTCCGCTATCCTTTCAACCTACTCAGATCCTAAAATAGCGTCATTAAATCTACAAATGCACCTCTCCCTGATTGAACACTGGTGTAAAATATGGCGTAAAATTAAGATAAACGAATCCAAATGTAAACACATAACCTTTACCCTTTGTCGTAAATCCTGTCCACCAGTTTATTTTAACACCATCCAGCTTCCATTCTCCGGTACCTTGGCTTTCTCTGAGACCGACGACTAACCTGAAACCCTCAATTAGACTTAAAAGACATGAATTAAACATCCGATGCGGCCAACTATACCGACTATTAAACAGAAAATCTAAACTTCCGATTGAAAACAAGCTACTGATCTACAAGACAATAATGAAACCTATTTGGACTTACGGACTAGAACTGTAGGGAACAGCAAAATTTTCTAACATCAAGCGCATCCAATCCTTCCAGTCAAAAGTCCTTCGAACAACAGTCAATGCTCCTTTCTATGTAACCAACAAAATCCTACATCATGACCTCAACATCCCATTTGTCCTAGACCTTATCCCAGAAAAATTCTCCAAATTTCACCAGAACCTTACGTACCATCCAAATCTTCTTGCACAATCCCTATCAATCACCACCCATCTCTATAATCCTCCAAGAAGATGGAAACGGCAGTGGCCTCGCGACCTTTTGTAGATTGTATATATTGAAGTTCTGGCAATGGCCAGATTCTACACTCATGACATGAGTGTATGTGGCTAAAGTGCTCTCGATCAATCTCCGCTGGCTTTAGTAGTAATTAGTAACCGCTGGCGATTGAGAGAGTAGCGCAGGATTCTCCTGGAGTTCCCTCGCCTGATTGTATATAGGCATGCATGTGTTTTTTTGCTTGGTTTTAATTTTCTTATTTTTAGGTTATTTTATTTTATTATTTATTGTATATACTTTTGATTACTATTCTGATTATATTTATTTTACAATTTTTGTACATATAGTGTTAATATTATCCTACCTCACTATAACCAATGTCCAAGAGACAGATTGTTGTAATACTCAATAAATAAATTTAAAAAAAAAAAATCATAAGAATTTGGAAAATTATCAGGTGATATCTAAACCAAAAAGTGTCAAAAATATTAACAAATGTCAGATCCCTAATGGTTATAAAATTATCATATATTGTAATAATTGCCACCGATGTTTCAATGCGTTTGTTTTTATATTTGTTGATGGGTAGATGATCAAGGACTTTCACCGCTATTATTTGGGATATTGTTAACGAGAGGTGTGGATGAACCCAGAGTTTTGCAGCCATGACTGACCGCAGGATGTTGAGTGGGTTTTCAGCAGATACTTGACAGAGCAATCAATAGCTCAACACGTTTAACTTTTGCCCTCATTACCCAACTCATCTCCGAGTCCAGGCCATCCCCAAAACCTACTTTTTAACGAAGTATTCTTTGAAAACTTGTAATTTATTTTCTTTCAAGATCAGTAAACATTATAGGTATGTACATAGATCTACACTTATGGATGATTCTCAAAAAAAGCTTCATTTTCGGTGTTGAAATTTTGTGAAAGTAAACCATCTTCAAAAATTCTCCAAATTTTCATGTGGCTTTCTGGAATCATAAATAAATATATGAAATGTAAGATAGAGCTCAAATATTTTTTTTTTTGGTCCGATTTCATTTTAATATTTTGTATTTTAAAAAATAAATAATATTATACCGCCACATTTTATTAAGAACCAGTAAGAAAAAAAAAAAAAACAGTTAGGTCAGTATAGTTTCCTCACCGTTTTCATTTGCTAAAAAAAAATCTATAATAAAAGGTCTAAAATTTTCTTGTGGGAATAAAATCTCTATAAAATCTAAAGAAGCCGTTTTCGGAAATTCAATAATCCCTCAACATATACGGCCATGATATCCACGAGTTTTGTTTATCAGCAAATGCAAAAAAGTTCTGCAATTGCAGATTGCATAATTCGTAATTTAAAAAAAAATGCAGTGCCTATTTAATATCTATCTCGCTACTGCTAATCCAAATGACGTATATAAAAATTGAATGTTTCACAGGAGAACAAACAAATTAATAATGTCTTTATGATTTTTTAGTATAATTTTATATTTTGTTGCCTTCATATTCATAGTAGTGAACTACTTAAATTAATTGAAGACTACTTAATGTCAAAAATTGAATAAACATTGAAAACTTTAACATATGACCTTTGCACTAACAGTAGTGATATATACTTAATAGGTACGTTTTCATTCGTAAAAAAAATGGAACAAAAAATACATATGAAAAATCCAACTTTTTGTTTGTTCAGAGTTAACGAGACCAATACTTTTCTTCAGTCAGAAAAAAACTAAATAAGCTGGAACATAAAAATATGAGTTAAGTTGACACAATTTTTCTCCTATTTAAGGAGAAGGTCAATACCACGACGAGCTGGTTCAACTTCAATAGAAATAAACACAATCACAAATAAGACGTTGTTTTATTTTTTATAAATTCAGTGTAAAAATTACTTTAAATTTACACGAAATCTATGTAACGCGAATAAGTACCATGCCAGTAATCGACCAAAAAATACAGGATAAATTAACTTTTTGAATAAAACCTTAAATTTTATAATCCCATAACAAATATTGTAATAACCTAACTCCACTTCATATGATCAGTGCCTTCCACATTTCACAGCCATTATATTGTCGAGTTTGGGTCAAATCGAATGCGCCGTTTTCAAACTATAGGCATATCAAATAACACATTTCCTGATCTGAATGCGGAATTTTTTTTAATTATTATTAGATAGAATTTAATAAAAATACATTTTACGTTGACCAATCCGTAAATTCCCTCCAAGTTTGAGCCAAATCGAAATAGCCGTTTTAGAGATATAGATGTATCAAGGAAAACATTTTTGCGCATATATAAGAGAAAGCAATTAACAGAATTCAATCAAATTGATCCTACATTACTTTTTTACAAATACCTACCTTTTATCCAACTTCGAGCCAAATCGAACGAGGGGTTTTTGAAATATCTACAAAAAATGCGTTTGCGCGTGCGTATGTGGAAGTGCTGGTGAATGAATGAATTCAATATTTTTCAATGCAGAACTAAAAAATAAAAAGATGGTTGACATCGATGACTGTCACCTCAATGTGTCATTTTGTAATGTGAATTTTGAACTTATACATGTTTAAATGTTTTGTATAACCCTTAAGTTCTTCCTCCTGCTTAAGTTCACGGTGGCTTGTGAAATTTGTGGAGTAATATTAACTTGGAAGCATTTTAATAGGAAACAAAAAAGTATTACTTACGTCTAGAAAGGTTTCTGAACAGAAAGTAAACATCACTGTTAAATATACCTACAAGTTTTTAATAAAATGTATAAAAATTTATTGCTTTTTAGATTTACAAGAATGTGTTTTTACAAAAGATCACAACAAAATATCGTGACCTATTTATTTCAAGTAAATAATAATGATTGGTTATTCATACCAGATAACTTGGTTTCAAAGCTCTTACAAGGGTTAACTTATGTCATTGGAGATTACATTTTTATCAATCAACAAAACTAAGCTCTCCGTTGTGCTTTGAAAATCCTTGCATGACGATGAACTGTATGGAAGAGTTAGCCGTTTCAGAAACAAAAGATGAATTATATACACACTTGTTTTGGCATGAATAATCCTGTTAGAATATAAAAAGCTTTTATTAAATTCTAGGCTAGTACTTCAATACAAAAGGAATTCATATTTTTCTCTTATTTCCCAATTTTATTTTAGGCCTATATTGGAACAAACCTCTGTTTTAGAATCAATAACCGTGGCCTTGTTAATCGAATTCCGTTGGCGCCTTTGGGTTCTATTATTGGTTTATACCTATCAATATTCATGTATACCACATGTCAGGTATATATCATGTCTCAATAGAATTGTATGGAATAAAATAAGTATAAAAATGATAACTTTCATCAAGAAAATCAAAACAATTTTAATAAATACTAAACAAATTTAATGATTTATTAATGAAATATGCAAAAAAATCTCGTTCTATTTAAAAAAAGAAAAAAAGAAAGAAAGAAATTTGGTGAGAAAATCTTCATTATATTTGAGGAAATGGTAAACTGTCAATTATCAATATTGTTATTTATAATTGTGTAAAAACTTTTATCTAATTCTTTTTCATCAGAAATATTTATCGTTGAAGAGAAGTTGGTTGGGATTGCAGTCATTGGAAGTAAAAGCTAAAAACAAATTATATTTGACCGTAATCCACAATCGACTACTCTCCAACAATATCTTCCAACAGTCAACAATTATCCACCATCAGAAATGTTTATCATATATGTTCACTGTCAACCATTTTCCACATCCATTATACTCTTAACGGTTATTTATATTACTTTTAATTCTTAAATGGAATTTCTTGTAATTGATTCTCGGTAATTTGTAAATCATTTTTCAAATTCCCTTCATCTTTGGGTCAAATTGAACGAGCCGTCCTCAAACTTTAGCCGTGCCAAAAATAGTACTTTTAAGCGGAAGTATTTTTTGAAAATAGTGAATAGATCTTGATTAAATTAATACTTACTTAATCATTTTTTTTCATAAATCACAAACTTCCCTCCAAATATTGGGCCAAATTGAACTTATTTGAAATGCTGTGTATCGAGGAAAATTCGTTTGCGCAAAATGTAAGAGAAATTAAAGGGTAAGATTCAGTAAAATCGATCCAGCATCATTAATTACCAATACCCAGGTTTTTCTCAAAGTGGAAGAGCCGTTTATGAAATATAGGCACATCTATTTACTATACATCAGAGAATACATTTACAGGTGTGTAAGCGAAAATATTTTATATAATTTGATAAAATTGGTACGGTCCCATCTAGGCACCAACCCGTACAAAGTCAGGAAAATCGGATAAACGGATGTAACTAGATAATAAACCAAAGTTTACAAGGTATATATTAATTAGAAGTCGGCGCGCCGCGGCGTCGGGAAGACTTTTAACTCTGCCATTAATCCCCCGCTCTCTCATAGCCGGGGAAAATCCCCGTATAGACTAAAATGTGAGGAAGGGGAAGACGAAAAAAAAAAAAACTGATAGACATGGAACCAAATTTGATTTTTGAATCTAAAACGTAAAACGCGAGTAGTCATTTTCAATTCTGAGCACAAATACTTTTTAATCTACCGCACGAATAAAAAGCTTCCCTATCTTTGATAGTGGGGAAGTAATAAAATAACTGACAATCGAAAAGTATCTACTTAAAATTTTTGTTCTTAGATATTGTTTCAGTTTAATTTTTATATCAAGAATAACGTACATAATCTAAATTATGTTACATGTTCCTAATTATAAAGAATGATTAATTACATCCGCTGTTAATTGCAAAGTGAGATAATGTATAATCTGAAAGTAAAACTAAGAGATGTGAAATAATTATAATTGATAACTATTATTAAAAAAGTTATCTTTTTAAAATTATATCTTTTGTTTCATGATTTTGTTGAAATTATCAGACTTCTTTGACAGAATACTCATAAGATCGGTGTTTCCGATAGATCTAGTAACAACAAGGTACACCCGAAAGTTTTTAAGATTTATAAAGAAGTATGTGTGTACAAATTATAAGCTAGCATAAGTTGTGTAAATAGGTCATTTTCTAAATAATATTTGAGGCTGTTTAAAAATCGGAACTTTTAGCCCCGCTTTCCCCTATCTGCTACTTCATTTAACTAGATTTAATCATTTATTTACACTCGATGAGTTATTAAACTTGTACAACGATGAGAAGTTTAATTCATGTTCAGAATTGAAGCATCATACGGTTATCTTTTTCTTTAGTTATCCATTAGTTGAGTATTCGCTCAACTGGATCCCTTTTAGATTTCTTCACAATTTCTAAGAACAGAGTCTTAAGAACCTGTTCTTTGGGAGGCGGACACGACGGAAAATATCCGAAAATCTGTGGAGCGGAAAGACGTTGCAGATGGAAAACACGAAGGGTAAATTAGGCAACGGCTCGCACCAGCGGAACCCAATCCGCACTGATTCGGCTGCGGGCTACCTCCGCCGCCCGGATTAGCATGGCTTCTACTTTAACTTCCTTATCGTTATCCGCCCTTTCTCTCTACTTATCTCTTCTAATTCCAATCTTCTCAATCGCTATTTACTCAATCAGTATCAGAAATAAAATTATATGAGGAAATAGAAAAAAGTGAAGTATTCCTCCCCGTTCATTGAAAAAATAAAGTAAGAATAAGAAGAAGTATAGAAAGAAAAAAGAACAATTATTAATAATTGGTAACAATTAATTACTTAATAATAATTGAAACAAGAGGGTTCAGAGCATTTACAAAATGGTAGTTAAATTCTAAAAGTTCTATATTGCTCGAAAGATACCTCACAGATGATCGTGTCTTAAAGGGATTTTGTGGTGGCTTTATGACATCGTCGTATTTTTGCTTGCCTCTGGTAAGGAAGTTCCGGAGAGCATTCCTATACAAAGACTAACAGTCATCAGCAAGTATTGCTTCATTCCAATGGCTTTGATACCTTTGTTCCATAACAGAAATGTCCTGATGGAAACTTTCTCCATGGTCATCATTAACAAAGTTTAATTGGAAAGTTTTAGGTGGTCAAGGAGAAAATGGATTTTAAAGGACATGTAACATCCAAGGTTATATTATTTTTGCAGGAGCACTGTCACCACATACGTGTAATTATCATCTCTTTTATTGCCTAAAAATCCACGAGCAACTCCCTCGAAGGTTTCCCAAGCAACCTATTCTTTCCAAGGGGGCGGGATGGCCGAATGGGCTAAAGCGTGTGTACTGCACCGCGAGTTGCCTGGCAACCGGATAAGAGATTTGAGAAGATTTAAAAAGTATGAGTTCGCATCCCGGTGCCGGAGGGGATTTTAAATTCCCCACCCTCGCCCTCCTGCCCAGGAAAATCCCGTATAGCCTAAAAAAAGCGAGGTAGGGAAAAACAAAAAAAAAAAAAAAAAAAAAGAAAAACCTACTCTTTCCTTCCAAAACTTAGTCACATGCTTAATTCTTCACAAGTACTCGAATTTGTTGCACGACAAAATGCTTTCCTTAACTTTTGCATCACATAAATTGGGATCACTTTTTTTGAGCCCGAAACATTTTCATTGTGGCCTAGTGTTTTCCGCTTGCTGCTCTACTGTACCTTTGTTGATTCGATCTATCCATCTGATTTTTGGCTTTCCATGAGATCTTTTAACTACAATTGAGATGTTTATTGTAGCGTAAAGACTTCCTGACGGATTGCTGCGAGCTACGTGCCTCACCCACCTTAACCTCTTTGCCATCATATCATGGTATATGGTATATGGTAGATGGTATCTGATTCCAGATCGCACTAGTTATCGTCTGGATGATATTTCTGTAAGATCTTTCAACATTCTTTTCTAGGGGGCTGGTTAGTGTCCAGGTCTCACAGCCATCATCACAGAGGACAAAAATGGCAGAACAGAAAATAATCAGAAATGAAAACAGAATGGATTCCTGTCTGTATGAGATCTGAGAGTTGGATACATGCACTGTAACAATGAGCAATTTTCTTTTGTTTTTTTTTACTGCAAATCAAGACCATGGATTAGAAAGCTTAAACTGCCCAACAAGGAGACATTTCAAAATTAATTCACTAATCTACTGATATCATTGTAATAAATATGGCCACAGTTACAGAATTCGCATTAAAATTATTTTAAAATAGAGCAATAACTTTAAAACATCATATTTTAGCCTGTAATAAATTAAATTTTGGTCTTTCTAGTAATTTTTAGTTCACCTTTATGCAATAGTTACAGTCATATACCAGAATACCAAAGTAAACCAAAATTATTATGGTAATATCCCCGATATATTTAGAAGGGAATGCCATAAAAAATTAAACAATATAAATAAAATTAAGTAGTTAATAGGTAACAACTACCTAGAGAAAATTTAATTTTAATGACTCCATCAACGAATATTTTGTGATGTGTTTCCTTTGTGCTTTGTGAATGACCCAGGGCCACAGAGATTAGCATTCCCCTCCAAGCCCAGGCTAAGTTCATTACCGCCCGAGCTTCCTACCTCGTTGAGGTTTTTCCACCTATTTATCCTGTCCCTTCTTGTCTGCACCGGTAACTAGCCCACTCTGGTGGCCGTACCGGTACCTAACACGGATCCTTAGCTTGTTACACCTCGGGATTAAAAACGGCAGCAGCTTCCGTGAGCGGCATATTAAACAGGACTTCCTCAAAGCACTCTTGTACTACTGATTGTCTGGATTATATTTAAACGTGGCCATATATATTTTTATTCTGTATTATTGTAAACCTAACGATATAAAATATTTTTTAATAAATGTTCTTAACGCCTGCGTTTAGCTTGTTATATTTCATATATGTTCGTTTGTCACCAGAGATAAAAAAGGCTATCTCAACGATCAATCAAAAGGCAACAAAAAGGTTGAATTTAGAAGACCCCTATACCAGACTGAAACGACTTGAAACCGCCCGACGTTTTCGACTACTACAGCACTTATTATACAAACGCTCTAAGCTCACAATCAATTACAAACGACTCATATATATGACAATAACAAGACCTATTTGGACTTACGGTTGAGCTTTGGGGCTCCACTAAACCATCGAATTCCTCTCGTATCCAATCCATACAATCCGAAATCCTTCGTAAAATCCTCAAAGCTCCTTACTTTGTCACAAATAAAATCATCCATAAAGACCTTAATGTTCCATATGTTTCCGATTTGGCCCAATCCAGATATCTATCCTTCCATAACAAACTGCAGAACCATCCGAATCCTCTCGTTTCAAACCTTGCTTCCTCCTCGATCCCTGATAATCCTCCGAGGCGTCTGAAAAGAAGATGGCCTCGGGACCTTCTAATATAGAACTTTAATTTGAGTTCTACCAATGGGTAGTTTCTCTTCATGTTGTACATGTCATGTTACCAATGTCACATTTACTTATTGTATTTTCCATGTGATACAGTTGTATATCTCAATAAAACAAAATTAAAAAAAAAAAAAAAAAAAGAATTTAGAAGAAGGCAAGTTACACTGCTCAAATCAGTCGTTTTCAAACAAAAAAAAACAATTTTTTTTTTTCCAAATTTGACTATGGTCTAAAATCAACGTGCGTTATTTGGGACTTTAAATGAATAAAAGACGGACAAGGAGAACTCATACTAGATTTAATAGGAAATAACTGAACACACAATTTCTACTCTTGGCCAGGCTAATTGACAGATGCTCCAAATTGTCATAAACTTCTTATCTACAAATTAATTATAAAACCTCTATGGTCTTACGGAACGAGCTATGGTACATCCAAACGGTTTAAGATACTCCACAGTACTATAAAAACTTCCACCAGAGACTTATTTACAATATGAACCCATTAACCCTAACACTTAACTACAGCACGAACCCGTACATCCCACCCCGATGACTTTTAAGACAGTGGTCAAGAGACCTCTTAACTGAACCCCAACTCGGAAGTGTACAGATTTGTTTATTAAAAAACAAAAAAATTTTCAGACAGCAAATTTACAAATCATGACAGATTAAATAATTATGTTGATAAATAATACTGTAATAAAGCCGATATATCGATTTTTGGAATATCGGTACCTACTCCAATTTATTTTTATGCCGATCCTTCACGATTGATTGACACATTTATGAGGGAATAAGAATAATATTCCTAGTAAAACTCTGAATATCATGGAATATCATTCCATGACTCCCAATCGTATACTGGAAGATAACACTATAAAAGTGTAATTTGAAAATGAAATTTGATGCTCCAGAACTTTGATTATATAGGTTTTTCCTCTTAGGGAATTCGTTTCCAGGTCACAGGGCCATTTAGAGTTATTTGTGTCAGTTTTTGACAAATTTTGTAAAAACCAGAAATTGGTTGACCGTGGTTTTATACCTTATCAAGTAACCAAAATATAAAGTTTATGTACTCGTTCAACGCACAATTCAACGTACTTAAATTTATTTAAAAGTGTATTTTTCTCTATGATGCACCATTTAGGAGTTATAAGTGAAAAAACAAAAAAGGATCGAAAAATTCTAACATTTTTGGCCGTAAAAAGTTTTCCCTTGGTGGCCCGGGTTAGAAATTTTATATTATACATGTCTGAATCCATATATATAAGTTTAAAAAAATTAAAACTTTTCCCACATTTTTTCGCAATGGATTTCCCGTTTCGGTCCTCAAATGCTGACGTAATATTCTTTAAATCAGCCGCCATTTTTTAAAGCAGCGGCTCTGGAACGGCAGACAAGGTTCTTTTTACTCAGAATAACATACACTATCGTAATTTACAATCAAACCTTCGCCTGCGATCAGGTCTATTTTTGGGCCATGGCTCCAGGGCTACTAGGGCCTAGAAGTAGATACGTAAGTATTAGACCCTACCTAATGTGTCTTCCCGGATATCGTTTCCGATATGGGCTGGCAGGAGTCGTCACCTATGCTCATCGTTAAAAGGAGGAGTTTAATTATATTTATTTAAATAAAAGCTCCTTTCAAATAGCATCTATATATATTGTCAATCTTTTAATGTTTTAATTTTATAGTCATTCGACGTCTGTTGTTTATTTTTACGAGTCTGTTAGGAATAGAATAAAACTGAGACCCTGCCAACTAAGTTATTTTTCTGAAGGATTGTACAGTTCCTAAGAATATAAAGAAGCCTACTCACCTGAGATACAGGGATGAAGCTATACGAGGTTGGCCATTGAGGACTATAACAAAACGAATTTAAGAGGGGAATGTATGAGGTTTTGTGATTGAAGCCGCAATGAGAGAGGCCAGGAGTTATTTTACTTTCCTTAGCGAGCTGAGCACAACTTGCACAAATCATATTAGCTGGTTCTTTCTGTCAGACGGCGGCAGTCCTTCCCTCCTAAGCGTCTTATAGCAAAAGAACCCCTCCTGTCAAAAAGTTGGGCTTCGTCAAGAAACATATTTCTCTACTTTGCCATCGTGACAAAACGTCATTCATGCCTTCTTAGGCTCATGTCACATGAAACTTCTAAATAATTAATTATAACAAAAGTTTGGTTTTGTTTTTATGTTAATAAAATATCTTTTCTGATATAACATCTGAAATAAATAAAATGTTCTCGCTGCTTTTCACGAATTCAATTTTATTTTATTTTTTTTTAAGTGTACCATATAAAAAAAATTACTATATCATCCAAATCTGTGAATCCAAGCTTAACAGTCCTTACATCAAAGCCATTAATTGTTTAGATTATAGTTTTAATGAAACTAAAGTCTGAGATGTACTAAAAAACAGATGAAATTCAATCATTCTTTATTAATAACTTTTCTTTTAGTTTTATTTGCAGCCATTTTGATTTAATAATAATAACTAAATACGTATAAAATAAATTATTTAATAAAAGTTGTTACTGTGTATTAATTAATATATTTTTCTGCTTATAATGCATATGTAAATAATATGTTTGATATAGGTTAAATTCTAGATATCTCTCAATTTTTAATTGTAGAACTATTAGGGTGAAAGCACCAGTTGTGGACAGAGAGCCCAGTGATGGACAGGTTGGACTTCAAATGTATATAATAAGCTTCCTTCTTGATTTAAAGGTTCCATTTTTTCTAGATTGAAGAACAATGCCCTCTAATAACAACTGTATGAACAAAGTTCCCAAAAGAAAATTTTAAAATGCCTATCATTGTTGTTTCTGTAGTGCTGTTGAGATCAGTGTGATTCTTATCTTCCTACTATCAGTTTCGCTAAGAGTAAGTTGAACATTTATGTTATCGTATCTTTGTTGTTATCTTTATAGTTAAATAAAGATTTTAGATTTTCTAGTCACATCCTTCAGGTTTGGTGCCATTTTCTCTCTAAGTTTTTTTTATATATATATTTTAGGATTTGTTCCACCAATTCCTCTTGCATACGCTTGGAAGTATTTTAGTTGAAAGGCTTCTATTTGAAAAAAGGCACATTCGACTTGGCCCAAAGCATAGTGAGAAGTTGGAGTACAAATGATCGAGGATAAATTTGTTATATCAAATTCTATCCGCTATTTTTAATAATACTTTGGCCTAGGAATGAACAAGCTAGTTTCCTTGATACATGTATTGGTCCAAAGTTTGAAGAACTTTAAAAAATATAATACAAACGATCTACTGTCGCTATTATCAAATTGACAACGTAATTTTCCCGCCAGCTAAGATACAAGAGCATTTTACTGAAGAGAAATATTTTTATTTCATACTATAATGATGAAAAAAAATGCTATGAATATTTTTGTTTTTTATCGTACGGGCTTAAAGTTAAAAAAAGGATTTCAAAACCAAGCTTAAAATGATTAGAAATTGATACAACTCTTTTTATTTATATATGGCACGATTACCGCCTTTAATTTATATACGATTACCGCAGTCAAATCAATCCTAAGAGAATTCTCACAGTTGTCCTGTTAGAGAATTAGACAAGTTACTTTGCAAAAGGTCGGGTAATCCTGGAGCTCTTTACTGATAAGAACATCGTGGTGGTTGATGGCTGAAGCCGCTATGACGTCACTTACGCTTTCCAGAGATTTGTTTATAATGCTATTGTCTTTGATCATTAATAATCTTATATTTAAATGATTTGGAAAGAAAATAAGCATTAATATAACTCATAGAAGAAATAAAGATACAGTCTACAAGTTGTATTAAAAAACCTAGTGATCGCTAATTGTTCGAAATTCGACCAAAATCATTATTGAAAATTGGAGGAAAACTTGAAAAAAATCAATTTACATAATTCCAATATTTTTTTCTACTCTTATATATACTTATAATACAAAATCTGTATATAACCATTTGTATACGTTATTAGTTATTCGCAAATAAAGTTCTGAATCCCGTGGTTACTTATTTAAAAAATATATTTCAACCCATTTTGCATCTTCGGTCGATTCAAATTGTTTCGTTTTGACATTGTACTCACACTATAACTTATGCCAATCATAACAGAGCTCATCTTAAATAAATAAACTGAAAACTTCATAATTTCGGTCATGATTTAATGGTCATAATTTCGAATCGAAAGACTGAATTAGGAGTATCGAAAAGCGGGTTGTACCTAAATGTTAGGGAGGGAACACATTTATAAAGGATTCTGATATTTTTAAACCATATTATAATAAGTTTCCGATTTCAAGAGAACTTTCAAATCAGAGAATAAAGAAAGAAAAAGCTACTCTAAAGTCTCCGAGTTTGTGAAGAAATGCATATCTAAGGGCGCCACAGATATGACTTCATTATATGGACTGTACCAAAGCACAGCATTATCTTCTTTATTTCCAGTTTCTGCATTAACATCTAAGAGTACCATCTGTTTGTAAGATAGATAGGCAGTACCTTTATTGTATGTATATATCTAATACAACTCCGGTATCGTCTTTTTTTTTTTTTTTTTTTTTGTCGGAAGCAGAATTTTTAACAGAAGCGATATTAACAATATTACATTTAATTTTAGAATTCAGAAATTAATCTATTTAAAATATCTTGAGATCAGCTGAATTATAGCATATTTTTAAAGATAAAGTGAATATTATTTTTTATAAACAAATAAATATTCTGGTTATGAAGTTGTATTAATTCTTCAATTTTCATTTCAATGTTCCTACTGATTTTTATGTTGTTTTTTAAGGCAAAGTTTTTACTTCATAAATAAAATTATATTTGCTTCAAAAATGTTTATTCTTTTTTTTGATAAAAAAATCAATGTTTATTACCTATGCCTTGCAAAGTAAAGAATTTCAGAACAGTTGTCTTGTCATACGACACCTTCAGTATAAACATACTGCATTGATATATATATAATTATTTCTGTATGAATCTTCCTCAATGAATTTATGCACTTCCTGAGCCTCCTTTTAGAAACACATTTAAAAATATATATATAAATAAAAACGTTCTAGAAAATTTTCATGAGTGGCTGGTCGATTGATAGTATTTCAACATTCTGAAAGAAACTAATAAAGAAAGAAATACTAATTGCCCAATCCTTAAATTAATTGCCTCTCCCCCCTTTTAAATAATTGTCTCCTCTTATGTATTTGCATTAGTATTTCAGATGAAAATCTTATTTAAAAGGCAAAAATGGTTTAAAATAAATTAAAAAAAAAAAAGAAGAATCTGTCAAGTTTCAATTGGATATGACTTAATTTGAAGTAGACAAATATTTAATGTTGTCTCAAGTGACATTGAAGTGTACATTTGAAATTTGTGTTTGGAGTAGTTTATCCTTTCGTTCTTTTAACATTGTTTTATTTCGTGAATTATTTTCTTCATATAATAATTATTTTTATCATATTTCAAGTTAGAAACGATCATCATATCGATAAAATATTGTGAATAGCTCCCGTAAGTAATTGTATGTTTACCATAGTATAAATATAATAAACTATAGTGCAAATGTTTATCTTCTCCAGTAACGTTACGCAGAGGATGAAGCTGGCACGGTAAAAGTCACACCAGCTCTACCATCTACTGAAGTCGCCGCAGCTTTCTCTGAGACTATAGCTCCAAATTTATAAAACTATAAAAACACCTACAATGCTCCACTGGGCTACCTGTATAAATCCACGCTTAACAGACTACATTGCTTCCAGATCTCTATCCTTCGGTGAATTTTCCGTGGGACCACCCTTCAAAGGGCAAGAATCAAACAATACAGGAAGAACTTCAGCCCTCCTCGAACTTCAGCTCTCCTAGGTACCTGAGTTCATAGGCCGGAGGCACATCAAAATTTTTGATGGGCTGAAAGCCTGTGCAAATCCGCTATTTAATGAGATCTCACCACTACCCAGACCTGGAAGGTAGCATGGTTAATTCCCTTCAGTGGTCATATTCACCGAAGGATGTGGTCTAGACTCTGCGGACCAAACCAATTAATTTGTATATAGTGTAAATATTGTAAATAATAAATAACAAGCAGAACGGTCCCTCCCCGTTCAATGAAAGTTGCAAGGCCTTGTGCCACATATGTTACCCTTACATATCTATCCCCAATCCTTAAAATGCCCTCGGGCAGTGGAAGGACCTTGTTCTTTGTATATATTTGTTTTTTGTTATACTTATATATATATATATATATATATATATATATATATATATATATATATATATATATATATTTATATATATATATATATGTGTGTGTGTGTGTGTATGTGTGTGTAATTGTAATTAAATAAACTTTCTGGAGGATACAAAAAGAAAAAAAATCCTTTATTCATATTCCCATATATTATAAGTGTAATAGCTATAGTGTAATTGCCTATAGCTTTTGATTACGTATTTTCTAATTGTTTATAGTGTTTTTTGTGTTAATTGTTCTGTTTCATAATAAGTTTCTGTTAGTTTGTTCATTAATTATGTTATTTTGTCGTTACTGTTCGTGTTAATTTCGTTTTATTGGTGTATATAGTTTTGGACTGTTAGGTTAAGTGTTTCTTTTTAAGTGTTATTTCTGTAGTACGTTTTGTAAAGTTTTTCAGTAGTGAAATATTGGGTTAGACATTGTCGTACCTTAAGGTAAGTGTCAGTGTAAGACTCATCAAGTTTATTTCCCTATAACCTTTTGTATCTACTACTTAACATTTTTCCAGAAAATAGTTTTAAAGTGTGTTAAGGAAAAAAATATTCGACCCCTTGGTAGCTAAAACTACCTTAAGCTTCCCTAGGAAGCCCAAAGACTCTTTAGGAAAGATAAGTGAGTTTTCTTTTATTTAAAGGTTACATCACTTTTAATTTACTATGTTGAATGATAATATAGTTGAAGGAGTGGAACCTCGTAAAGAACGAAAACGTACGATAAAGAGAGCCAGGAAGGGTTCCCCTGTTGCTAAAAAGAAATTGGAAGAGGGCTCTAATCTATTTCTTGAAGCCAAGCGAATACAGGAGAATCTCCGTTTATACATGGTCAAACATGAAAACAAGCCCGTAAGTAATGTTAGGGACCATATTAGCAACAAGATTCAATGTCTTGTTAAGATGATTGAGACCTCAGAAGACGAAGATAGTCAAAATAGTTATGACAGTGTACTTACCCTTGTCCAAAGAGCAATAAATGAAACATTGTCATCGGAAAAGGTGCATGACATGTTAACCAAATTTATCGTTGAGACTTCTATGCCAAAGGTTTTGGAGGCTCTTTCAAGTTCAGCACCTCAACATTTACAGCCTAAGGCAGGACCCTCTGGAGAACAGCACCAACTCGCTAGTCAAGATATGGATCATTCTCCGGAGGTAACAGAGAGATTTGAAACCGTCAAGAGTAAGAGAAGGAGGAAAAAAACTAAAGCTACTAATAAAGCACTTACTTCGTCAAACAGAGTGATCTCAATAGAACCGAAAGCTCTAGAACAACGGCAAGAGAAACCAATAACCATTGGGGATATTGTGAAATCTTTGCCTACAAAGACAACTCAAACTGAGAGATCGACTTATATCACTATAAACGGAACGGGCAAGAGACCAGCAGATATAATCAATGGGTTGCCTTCACCAAGCGAAACTGGAGTAAAGGCCTCCATTGTCCGTACGACCAAGACTGGCTCCGTGTTGGTCCGCATGGATAATAGTAGTGATGCCACGAAGGTGATTGGATGGCAAGGGCTAAGAGACAGTGGCCTTCAAGCCAAACTTGCCTTGAGGAAGAAACCTAGACTGGAGGTTCAGGGCGTCCCCCTCTCATGGGATTCAGCGGAGTTGGTGAGATTTTTATGGGAAAGAATACCCGAGAAGTCGGTCCCCACTCCGCTGGTCGTTGATGATATCCGGCCACTTTTTTCCTCAATGGCAAGGAATGGCTTTACAAAGAATTGGGTGATAGAAGTGCACCCTACAGTTCGATTCCTGCTGTTGGAAATAGGAAGCTTATATGGAGGATGGTGGAGTATTACAATCAAAGACTACCTCGACGCTCCTCGATGCAGTAAATGCCAGGGATATGGTCACACTAAGGCCACTTGCATATCAAATGCCGTAGTCTGCATTTGGTGCGCTTCCACTGGCCATGTTATAAAAGATTGCCCTAAGAAAAAAGAACTGGCTAGCCCATCGTGCATCAACTGCGAGCGGGTAAATGCGCCTGCTAGTCAAAGGAAGCACAAGGCGGGAAGTCGGGAGTGCCCTTTGCACCTGAAGTGGGCTAAAGAGGTAGCGAAGAGGACCTTTTATGAGTGAGCTTATCATCCTCCAGCTCAACATGGGGCGCTGGCATATAGTGGCAGACGAACTCCGGGCTCTTTATCCGCGCTACGATGTTATGGCGGTTCAAGAACCGACCTGCCGTGGGAACTTAGTAACGGGGTTTGGCCTCACATCGAGAGTTATAGCTATGGGCAGTAGAGAGAGGAGGCCCAGGGCTGCTATTATGATTAATAATCCTAACCTCGATGTGATGGATCTGAGGCAGTATACCACGGCGGATTGTGTCGCATGTCATATCAAGTGGCGTAATATTTCCTTTACACTAGTTTCATCATACATGCCTGATGGAAATGACATAGAAAGGGACATAACCGCCGTGGAGATGATCACGGCTTGCACTCGGAACGTGATCATCTGCTCAGATACCAACTCTTGGAACACGGTCTGGGGATCCAATCAAACCAATAGAAGAGGCGTCCAGCTTGGTGAATTTATAGCAAGGAACCAGCTACTAGTCATAAACGATTCCTCCGCTATCCCAACATTCTCCAGTGCAAGAGGCCACAGCTGGATCGATGTGACTTTGGCATCACCGGTGCTGGCAAACCGCATCATCGATTGGACCCTTCGATCTGAGACGAGTTCCGACCATCAGGCGATATCTTTTAGGCTGGTGGAAAGTTCATTTAGTTCCCACGGCACAGACAAGGGTTACATAACCCGAAGAAAAGATTGGAGCGCCTTCCGGTCGACTCTGGAGGGAAAATTGGTTGATGAGGAATGGGATGAGGCTGACATGGATCAGACTCATGATCTGGATTACAGGGTATCCAGGATCACAACTGTCATCCGTGATGCTGCTGAAGAATCCCTCCAGCATCGGAAGGCGAGAGTTCGACCTGTCCCATGGTGGACGTCGGCCTTAACTATGATGAAGAGAGCGCTCTACAAGGCCCGGCGGTCGTACCAGAGGTATATTTGTGACGAGAGGCGCATTACATTTCGTGACGAGTACAAGTCTAAAGCCAGGGCATATCGAAATGAGGTGCGCTTACAAAAGCGGAAGTCTTGGGACGAGATATTTGTTGAGGAGTCATCAAAGAATCCTTGGGGTATTCCTTACAGAGTGCCTCTGGGTAAGCTGACACCACAACAAGTGATTGCTGCACTCAAGTGTGGAGCTACCCATGCAACCACCCTGGAAGAGACATCGAAGATGTTTATAGCAGAAATCTACCCCAGAGATGATCCCTCCCAAGATAATGAAGAAGAGGAATTCATAAGGCGCACTACGGTATTTCCACCTGGTGCGGACTTGTGCCCACCATGGGACATATGGGATCTCCGTGCTGCTGTGGACAGGCAAAGGACTGGTCGTGCTCCTGGTTTAGACGCAATCGATGCGGCTATGCTAAAGAATAGTATCCCCTATATCGAAGATACATTGTTGGAGTTATTCAATGATTGTCTTGATAGGGGATACTTTCCATGAAATTGGAAAATTGCCGACATAAGGCTCCTTTACAAGGGAGGAGACAAGGACAAGCAATTAGCCAAGTCTTATAGGCCTATATGTTTCATCCCTGTTATGAGAAAAGTGTTAGAGAACCTACTCCTGGTGAGCCTACGACCAGTCTTCTTCGCCGCCAAGACTCAGGCCATCCTCTTGAAAGGCACGACTAGGGCTCACCCTATAAAAATGGTTATACAAGCATCAAGAATACGTCCAAGTGAGGTTGTCACCTATCTTGGGATTAGGATTGGAAGAAAGTTCAACGTGACACCCCACTTGGACTACTTGAGAAGTAGGGTAGCCCTAACCCTTAACGGACTCAGTCGTATTGGGGGCGCATTTTGGGGCCTCAGGTACCCAGCAACTATGACCATTTATAAAGGTGTTATTGTGAGTATCCTGAGGTATGCGTCCCCAGCCTGGAGCCAAAATCTCTCGCACAGACAGAAATGTAGGTTGGCCACGATTCAGCGGATGGCTCTGCTTCGAGTATCCAGATCATTCAGGACGGTGTCTCATGAGGCTGTGCAGGTGTTGGCAGGAGGAATACCTCTCGACCTCCTGCTGAGAGAAGACTACTACCGGTATAAGATTAAGAGAGAATGCTTAGCGGCTCTACCGGATTACCTCCGAGTGAGAATAAGAGATGATCCAAGAAACTGGAAGAAGATTCTCCGGGAGGATACGGTAGAGGACTGGAACCGAAGGTGGTTGACGACTCCCAAAGGAGCTACTCTAAGGAAGTACTTCCCCACCGTCAGTTCGCGACTAGAAGCGACTTGGGTCCTCCCGGACTACTGGATTTCACAGATTCTCACGGGGCATGGGGGTTTCCGAGCAAAGCTCGTTCAGTATGGTATAAATATCGATCCCCTATGCCCAAGTTGTGGGGTACCGGAGACCGCTGAACATGTTGTACTTACCTGTACGGTCTATAAGTCACTGAGGGCGAAACTGTTGAGAGAAACAGGTCTCTTTGTCCTAACAGAGAGAGATCTTCCTCAACTTATGGCCAAAGAAAGATACGATTACTTCAAAAGTTTTATATACGGATGGAAAGAAGTTGTTCTACCAACCCACTTCTCTTTGGGAAGAAGAAGAGAAGCTGCACCGGGGAGGCCACCAGAATAAGAAGAAAAGTAAACCAGATGCAAGTGAAGAGAAGAGCAAGCTGTGTGCACAGCTCAGAAAAATAATGTAATAGCCAAAAATGCAGCAGTGGGTTGTTATGTAACAGTGACATCCTACTGCTGGAAATACCCGTATTGCCTTCAGGCAGGGGAGGGTTGAAAATAAAATAATAATAAAATTCCCATATATTATGAAAAATTAATAATTTCGTCTTATTAGTTATTAAAAATAAAGAAAAGTTTTATTTTTATATGAAAAAAATCATACATCTGTTTCTACTGGCTACACACGAAGAAAGCAGTGTTAAGTGAGTGTTCTGAATCTGCTTGTAATACCGGATACGAATATTTGTATTTAATACCAGACAATCAAAAACAAATTGACTATCTCAGTCTAAGTACTATTTTATTATAAAAATGTTATACTTGGATTTTAAAATTTTTGGGAAATATAAAAAAAACACTGTTTTCAGATAATAAATGATTTACAAATTATTTAATGATTTTTTTTTTTTTGTAATAATTACAGACCAGCCTGGATGAGAAGGAAATATTTGATTGTCAGTGAAATAGTTTCTAGGCTTAGTCTATCTGGATTCGCAATCGGCCACACTGTGCATCGGTTATAATGGACTATAAGTATTTTTATGATTTCGAATCCGCTGGTCGTTCAAGTTTTAAAAATTCACATTAAAAAACTAGTCAAGAAAAAACAAAATTTAAAAATAAATTTGTAATGTATTTAATGGGGAAAACTAACGTATTAATGTTGTGTAAATTGGAAACATGAAACTTCTAAATTTATTTTTCATAAGATAATTTGACATATAATGACCCTATTGTTTATCAAATTAATTACTATTAATCATAATAAATTATTTATTGCTTATTTATTAATATTATTATGTAGGAAAATCTTACTTATATTGACTCGTATACAAATAACAACAGCTTCCTGATTCTCTCTTCACTTGTATTTTTAAAATAACTCCATTTTGTTTGTCGGTAATTACATTCTAAAGATGTTTGATTTAAACTGAAACAGAAGCTTTTATAAATATTGTAATAAGAAGGACAGAGTTTTGTTATAACTTTTAATCGAAAAAGAGCGGCTGCTTTGTTTCCGTCAAGATTGAAACGGCTGTTAAAATTTACCATAGAACAAATGGTCTCTTTGTCGCATTATTCTTTTTGAATAGGGACCTTGAAAGAATGGCCTTAAAGCAGGCAATTTCAAGTAATGTATAAAACCAATTATGTCTCCTTCCACTCCCAGAATTTTCATTTACTCCTTACAAAAAAAAAAAGATTGACTTTTTTATTTAGAGGTTACAAAATTCTAATTGAATATAATGATTGAGGCGATGAAAAGAAGTTAAAAAAGAAAGTGGTGATTGCTCGACTAAGAAACAGCTGAACTGGCGGATTTTATATTATTTTTCCTTTGATTTAAATCAGCAAGTCCGGGCTTTAGGGTTGAGCCTAATAGCTTCTGAGGGCCTTCCCCTTAATGAAGAGGGGTATTATATTCTAAATTGTGTTTGCCCATAAGTCCTCGATCCAGTCAGCATTGCAAACTCTGCTACAGCCTCGTAAATAATTATTTTATATATTATGTTTATGTAATACAATTAAAGGAACTTTTTATGAAGTTTCTTTAGAATTCTATATTACGTATTTTTTTTTTTTCGTGAACAAAGCACTATTTCAAGATATAACTAATCATGCTCCGTGTTTATAATTGTAATTTTACTACCATGAAATGTAGTAATATTAAAATATAAACTTTAAGACCAAAATCTGTTATAGGTAAATACTTTGAATAATACCTTAAACCGTCCTGGCCATAAGCAAAATAGCCCCATCGGCACACAGTGGGACGAAACACTCGTTTCTCTTGACATTGGTTTTCCTTCCGATATCCCTTTAAAATCATTTTAAAGAGGTTCGTATCCTGTTTAATTTGTCGTAATGAATAGAATGGTAAATGATGTTTTATGTAACCTGAAATATCTATTTTTTTTCTAGTTTCTGTGCCAACCTAAACCAATTTTAAATTAATAAAAACTAAATAAATGGAACCATATCCAGTTTTCTTATTAAATAATTTAGCAACTAAGAAATCAATTTTAGTAGCTAAAATTTATGAAAAATTGGCTCCTCCGAACAATACAAAAATGTGATATGACATCATTTACCTTCGGAGGACAGATTTAGTAACAAAAAAAAGAAATTTTAATAGCTCTAAGCTATGGAAAAGTGGCTCTCCAGAAAAAATACGAAAATATGATATGGTATCCTTTACCCCCGGAATACAGAATTGTTTAAATCTTGATCATTATCTTACATACCTATGTTACATTACAAATTGAAAGATATGAAAATTAAAATTATGAGGACACCTTTAAACTTTTCAAAGCTACGAAAATAGTGTACAACAAAGCTAAATAAACGCCAAATGTTGTAATAAAATTATAATTACTTCTACATACTACTGAACGAGTAGCTCCTTTGTACACTACTGAAAATTTAATAACGAATATGTGATAAAATTTCTTTTATAATATTATATGCTTGGGAAGAGGTAGAGGAGGAGAATTAGTACTCACTTGGAAAAATAAAAAAACTTTATACCTATCGGTACTTGAATAGAAGACAGGGCAGGAAATATGGTGAGGCAAAGCGGACACTTGAACCGAGCTGCAGAATTTAGAGGACGCCAAATTTCGAGAATTTTTTGCCTAAGTAGAAAATAATACTTTCTGTTGTTTTGAACATTTTTTTTTCAAATACCTTGTTTAGTAGCTACTCAGTTTCTTACACCTGCTGTAAGATTATCTGATTTTCAGACACATTATAAGGTTTCTCGGAGCGTTCCTTAGTTCTGTTTAAACTTTATTTTTACTTTACTTACCTATATATGAAATATATAGTAAAGGAAAGTATTGCGATCGTAATTTTTTTTTTACTGATAATTAGGATGTTTGGGCTCTCTTCTATCAACCTTAATTCTACAAATGACGTACATTTATTATTATCTGAAGATTATATTGTTATTGGGAAAAAAAATATCTTACAAATCAAAATAAATAAAATGTTACTTGTCTTATGGGGCGAAAAAATTAAGCTCCTTCTGTCCTAATCTTAGTCCTGGTAGAACCCAACTTACATGATGGTGGTTGACCAAAATCTCACATGATAACATATATAATGAACACATGATATAACTGTTACAATAATCGTATAATGGTTAAATGAATATTAGTGGTTATTAAAATTACTACTAATAATTAGTTTAATACTAACAATAATATACTTTAGGTCAAATTTTCTCCGACTACATTCAAGTCATATGGCAAGTTCATCAGCGTCTCCCTAATGTAATGAATAGGACACACAACTTTTCTCTCATTACTACCGTTTGAGTATATTTCGGCATACGTCCATTTATCCAGATTTTTAAAGCCAGAAGTTGAAAGTCATACGCTAAAATTTGTTGATGAAAACTTGATTACTTAAATTATGCGGTAGACGCAGCAGATTTGATTGTATTTTTAGGAACTTTTTTTTTAATTTCTATTTTTTTCTTGCCTCTTGGCAAAGCAAATTTTTGGTAGAAGTAGCGCCATACTTCTACCACTTATCCTCTGGTTCTTCGGTCTTCGTTAATGGAGGTTGAAGTGATTATCCCCCACGAAATCTTCTTAGTACGGGTAGTTATCCTTTCTTACTAGCTTAGGGAAATCATCCTGCGTGATGTGTAGTCCGGTTTACCTCAGAAGTTTGGTCCTTATTGCTTTAAAAGCGGTATAAGTCGTGACGATATGCTCAGCACTATCTGGAATACCACAACAGGACAAAGGGAGTTAATTTTTTCCCAAAGCCATGAAGCTTAGCGCGATGATCCCCATGCCCTGTGAGGAATTGTGTTGGCCAATAGTCAGGTAGGACTCATTTCGCTACCAACCTTGAATAGACGGTAGGAAAGCATTTCCTCAAGGCGGTGCCTTTATGAGTAGTTGCCTATCGTCATTCCACCGTTCAATGGTGTCCTCTTGTATTATTCTTTGCCATTTAGATGTATCTGCTGCAACCCTTTCTTGGAGATTTTACAGAAGATTTTCTGAGCCTTCTTTATTAAGAATATATTTAAGCTTGTCTTTTTGCAAAAGAAGGTCGAGAGGTACCCCTCCTGCTAAAACCTGCACCGCTTCATAAGCATCCTGTAGAACTTACTCCGACCCGAACCATTCTCTGGATTGTCGCCAATCTCTGCTTCTGTAGTTAAGGGTATAAAATACCACCTAATGACTTTTTGAAATTAAACAACGATAAAAACAGTTGTTCAATTTCCAGCAGAAAAGTAGATAATTTAAGATTTGTGTTTTTTTATGTGAGTCACGTGTTTAGTTGAATAGGAAGCGATAACATAAACAATATTTGATTTAAGTAATTAATCATTACTCCATAGTAAATTATACAAAACTTGCTTTAAACGAAAGTTGAGTTTGTTATTGTTAAAACTATTTAAAGAGGATTATTGAGTGGACATAAAATACACTGCTAATTTTCGTTTAGGCAGTGTTTTGGGTCCAGTTCTCTACATCCTTTTCACTGCCGATATCCCTCCAAATCCCGATACCTTCCTAGCTACATTTGCCGATGATACTGCCATTCTATCCTTCCACTCAGATCCTCAAATAGCATCTCAAAACCTACAATCTCACCTCTCCTTGATTGAGCAGTGGTGCAACGACTGGCGCATTAAAATCAATGAAGCAAAATGTAAACATATTACTTTCACTATGCGACGCAGATCCTGTCCCACAATCCTTTTCAATTCAATACCACTTCCCTACTCAGATACAGTCCGTTACCTTGGCTTCCTTCTAGACAAAAGACTAACTTGGAACCCACATACGAGACTTAAAAGACAAGAACTTAACCAACGATATGGCCAGCTATATAGACTACTAAGCAGGACATCTCATCTTTCGATTGAAAATAAACTTTTAATCTACAAGACAATACTGAAACCTATCTGGACCTACGGACTTGAACTGTGGGGAACTGCTAAACATTCGAATATCAAACGCATCCAATCCTTCCAGTCCAAAGTACTTAGAACAATAGTCAATGCCCCATATTATGTCACAAATAAGACCCTACACCATGACCTTAACATCCCATTTGTCCTCGACATCATCCCATCCAGATTCTCAAACTTTCACCAGAACCTTATCCATCATCCAAATCCTCTAGCTCAATCCCTATCCAGCTCCCACCATCCCTACAATCCCCCTCGAAGGTTAAAACGGCAGTGGCCGCGAGATCTATTGTAATATGCTTCTGGAGTCCTGGCAATGGCCAGCTTCTCCACTCAAGTCCTGAGCATCTGTGGCTTTAGTGCCCTCCTTCAGCCTCCACTGGCTTTTAATACTAGTGATGCGGCTGGAAAAATGGCACTGGGATCTCTGGAGTCCTGCTTTGCTTTCCACATGTGGGGAGAAAAGCCTGGCTCGGAGATTCCTGGGCGAATGTATATATTGTATATAGGTATGAATGTGTTTAGAAGTTTTTATTTTATTTTGTTTATTTTTTTTTTTTTTTTTCTTTTTTTCTATTGATTTACATTTTTTTATAAGTATTATTTATTTACTTTTTATATTTATAGTTACTTCTGTATTACTTGTATATACTGTATGAATGAGAACTTTTAGCCTTAATACTTATAGCCCTCCAACAGTGGCTGATTGTATTATTATTCAATAAAAAAAAAAAAAAAAAAAAAAAAATTTCGTTTAAAACAAGTCATAAATCATTTGTGTGTTTTTTTATCACCCCTTCAACTGCACTAAATTTACACCACTTAAAAAAAAAAAAAAAAACTTCGTTGTTTAATAGCTTTAAGTCCATATTAATTAAGTTAAGATTTATTAGGAAAAATTTTGAGATTCACCTCAAGTTGTGTAAAGAAATATTTTTTTATCCAATCACCTAAAAGTATCCGTGTTTTAAGTAAACATTATTACAATTAACTGTTGTAAAACTTTTATTTATTGTTTTTCCGTGTTATGGTATATATTGTAATAAATATAATTGTCTAAAACATATTTTATTTATAAAAATAAAACAATTAAAAATAATGATTTTTCAAATATTTTTCATGTAAGGTGATTATGAATTTGTGGTTTTCTCTCAGATTTCTGTCACTTGATGTGTAGTTATGAGCGACATTTAAATACTTATCAATTCCTATGACGGAGATCTGGGAGAAAAACATTATCATAATCACTTTATGTGAAAAATCATCATTTTTAAATTTTTATTATTATAAATAAAATGTGTTTTATTTGCTTAAAACTTATTTATTTTTGGATTATTTAATCCAATATATTAATTACTATATTAAATTTATGTCAAAACTTCTATGTGTAAAGAAATGATATGATTTTTTACCCGGTCACCTAAAAGTACCTTTGTTTTCTGCAAAAATGACTACAATTGATTGTTTCAAAGCTTTTATTTCTTGTTTGTCCGTGATGTGGGATGTATTGTAATTAACACATAATCAAAAATCATATCATTTCTTCTCACATAGAAGTTTTGATATAACTTGGTATTAGATTAAATAATCCATCAAAAGATTAAATGATTTAATTATTTCAAATCATCTCCTGCTAACAGTATCAATATTTTTTATTTTATGTTTTATAACTGATGTTCGAATACTTTTGATTCTTTCTGTGACTGTATTTGCTGTAGTTGAGGACTGTAAATTTTAATTAGTTGGTAGTACAGTTGAATCTTTATCAGGACTTATAATACGGGCTTTATTAATATTTTAGAAGACTATTTAAAAAGTGGTCAACTTAAAGAAATTCTTCTTCCTTATATTTTGGCTTCTCTGTCAATGAATGATATTTAGTCTTCATTCTAAAGGAATTGTTCACCGACGGAAATACACAATGAACTAAAATGTCTAAAAATAATTGTCAACATCATTCCATATTTTTTGATACATTAAATTAACAATATATAAGTGAATAATTTATATTCACCTGCAAATTCAAAGCATTTCTAATTTTTGTTAACTTTTAAATTGGCATATATGATTTTTACCCTCACTAGTTTGGGAGGTAACATTATTGTTATCTATGTTTACTGTCAACGTAGTGCCGTTGGTTTTTACATTTGTAATTAACTTATTTATGCGGAAGATTAAAGCCTTGTTTTTATTTTAAATTTAGAATATAGCTTTCGCTCATGGAATCTATGTAGATATTATGTTAGATCAAAGCTTTATTATTGTCCTGTTTTGTTTGGAGAATGGATGGTAATCATATTCTTGTGTCTAAATATTGATCATTGAATGTTTTAATATCATAAAAACTGATCATACTTTCCAATTATTTAGATTCCTGGCAAAAATTCATGGGAATAGATTGTGGTAGTGAAGAAGGGCCTTCCAGTCCTGTTTTTCATAAAAAGAAATGGGTTGTTTTGCCAACATCTTTAAAAAGGACTGGTTCTGGATCATTGTTGACTAAATGTCCTGAAAAGAAACTGAAGAACAAGAGGAAGAATGATTCCAATAAGAGGTCTGTGTTATAGTCATGAAAAAACATTATTAATATTATTTTCTTAATCAATACACAAATGCAGTACAAAACAGTTTTTTTAGCATAATCCATACATAATTCTGCTAATACTTAAGTACTAAAATGATAGCTGGTTTCAAGATTATTTTCAGCACACCAAAGATGGACCGCTGTAAGTAAATGAGTAGAAATGACAATAATGTTCATATACAAATGACAGCCATGTCATAGTGACATATTGTTACTTGAAATTCACTACGATATGAAAAACTGAAAATACTTTTTAAACTAACTAGTTGAGCAATAACTGAAAATGTCCATCCTTAGTGTATTTTTCATGATGGTGAAAAACATACTCTATTATACATAATAAATGACATTATTTTATTCATTACTAATATTATGATGTAGGATATGAAGAAGTGTGCTGTTAAAAAAATAAATTTAATTTTGATTATAGCAATGTTTATTCAATCAGTATTGGTCATTTCCCAGTGTCATTATTATAGGTCATGCCTATTAATTCTATTTGATACAGAGGATCTCTATTACCACTGGTCTTAAAATATAAGAACTATGTTTATTTTGATATTTATATATTTAGTTAGTAATCAAGCATTATATTTTTCCAAGCTACTTTAATGTAATTACCTACATAAGTTGTTTCCAAGGAAGAAATTACCCTTTGACTTACTCCATTTATTTATATCATTAACAACTTTTCTAGCCAATTGGCTCATTCCCAAGTTATCTATAAGTTTCCATATTACGTGATTCTATTTTCTCCTACTACCAGTGCACCAAAAAAAAAAACCTTGTTCTTAACGTTTTATTTGCATTTAATGAAATGAAGTATCTATTTATAAATCTGATGCTAGGTAGCTTTTATTCTTCCATGTCTTAAAAGGGGCTATTAAAAGAAGAACTACCTAGCATCAGATTTATGAATATATATGCATTTTATGAAATACAATTAAAATGTTAAGGACAAGATTTAATTTTACTGTTGGACTGGTAATTATAGACAAAAGAAGCGCATAATATGATAATTTTGAGAATGAGCCAACAGGAGGCCAATAAACGCTGTTTATGACATAAATAAATAGACAAATTCAGAGGATAATTCATTCCTTGGAAATAACTAGAATAATTTTGATCTTTATTTCCTATGAAGAAATGTAAGTTTCATTAAATTGCTGAAAATAAAACTTTGAAAAATAGCTTTACTCTCTTATTCATACATGTAAATAAATGAATATGATAGGGTTTCCAGCTGACTTAATATAAACAATCTGCTACCAAGGGTCGAAGCTGTGTCATCTATGTCTGCTTTGAGATACAGTCAGGTGGTTTCATTATTCTTGAAACCTGCCACAATCTTGGAATATCAATTTGAAACTAGTTATCGTATCTGGTTTTTCTAGTAGTTCAAATTGATTATACACACCAATAAATTACTTATAGTTGATAACAATTTTTGTCCATATTTTAATCAGTAATGAATATTGTATTTTATGTGAATAAGTCAAAGTACCTCAAATTAATTTAAAATTAATTTCATTGCACATTTCTCTGATTTTATTATTTTAATTGTTGATATATAATTTTTATTACTAAAAAAATAATATCTTCTTTCATAAATTTACATTCTTAATATAATCTTGCCAACTAAATAATGTAAATCCTTATTTTATGAAATATATTATGCTTCTTCCTCCCTCTATCTCTTTTTTTTTATACATATGGTAAATAAGTTTTTTTTCTCTTGTCTTGTAGCCAACAAAGTTTAAGCCTCAACAATACCGCACCATCAGAAGATAAAGCGCTTAAGAATACTGCTGAAGATGAGGACGATCCAGTGTTGATTTATAGTACTACTCCTACTAAAACATATAAACAAAAGAGAAAAACTATTGATCTTCTTAGTTGCTCGTTTAGGAGTGAAGGTAGTTTTTGCAAAAAGTCAAAATTAAATGATGAAGAACATGCTGAAGTATTTATAACTCCATCAGGCATTAATTTAGAAAAAAACATTAATAGTGATATAGTTCCAGAAACACTGACGCCAACTTCTGTTAAAGGTTCTTCTCCACAATCAAATAAAAGCAACATTTCACAAAAAAATATTTTTAATAAGCCCCAAAGAAAACTGTTATATTCTTGCAATGAAAAGAGTAATTCGGGTTTGACAGCTCCAACTCTTACTGTGAATGATATTTTTAAATCAGTTATAATGATTGATGAAGCCGATATTCATTCGTCACCAAAAAAAAATCGAAAAATTAGTTTTGAAGGTAGGTCTAGTGATTTTCAAAGTGTGACATCCTTAACTAGTGAGAACCCAAAAGATTGCCCTAAGGAGGCAAATGACCCTGTTTCATCCTATCATATCAGTACTCTTGAGAAATGTAATGATTCCTTTGGGAATTGTATGTTTACTGAAATAGAAAATGAATGTGTAGCCACCAAAGATGTTTGTTCAAAATCTAACTACGGGAAAGGATCAATGACTACTAATAGTCCTAAAAGTCCTGTTGACATTAATCCCATGGATGAAACATTTAGTAACTATAGATTTACTGAAATTGAAGAGGACTACAGTTGTTTTAATCACAAAAGATTGAAAGATAGTGATCCTATGGCTTCATTCATAAAATCAGATATTGGAGGAACCAGTAGCTTATGTTCAGATTCTCACAACCATGTTGGAAGAAATACCTCTTTAATGTCAGAACATAAAGATGATTGCCCTAGTAATAAACTTATTAGTAAAGAATCTGGAGTTTTAAAGAATAGAGTTGAAGTCCAATCTTATCACTCATTAAGTAATGAAAGAGATAAAATATTTTTACAAGAAAATGGTTTGGAAAATTCTTTTTTGCAATCTGGTGGTGATGAAAACGATATTTTTAACAGTACCATATTACCCCAAAAGTCAATAACTAAACTCGAAACTGCTATAGATAAAGAAACTTTTCTTTCAACTTCAAAGGAATGTTTCGATGATTTAGATGCTATTTCTACTGAGGAATTTAGAAATAAAAATTTAGTAAATCATCATCACCATCATCATAATGAATTGAATTCAAGTTCAAATGAAGATATTTTAAATAAAACCTTAGACAGTTCAGAAAAAGATATGCTTAACAAATCTTCTATCAGCAAGCTTGATGTTACTTTAACTGATATTATGCAACGGTTACTTAAGAAGAGAGTTAATAATGAATCAAAGCCAAACTTAAAAAATCAAAGCTTAGATAAACATATTACTAGCAATAGTAACAGTTGTTTTAATGCCTTGACACAAGAAATTACTGAAGAGGAAACTAAAAATCATGAACTGTGTGATCAAACATTGAGAAATATTTCATCATCAGAGTGTATTCCTGAATCGTTTGGCTTATCAAATGCTAATGAAACTGTGTTTTTAACTCAGGAATATTTAGAAAATGCAAAATCTGAGGTTAGTGTTGATTCATCCGTGATATATTATCAACAATCATTTGATTACATGATTTCTGCAGAAGTTAAATCTCGATTATCAGGTAATAATGCTGTTGTACATCTTACGGAACAAGAACCTATACTTTTAGATCAATCATTATCATCAGAAGTTAGCAAAGTGGCTGATAATGATGGTAGATCACCTGATGATTCCTTCATGGATATCAATCATAAACACACCAATTTAAATGAAAGTAATGCCAGTAATTTAAATGAGTCCATAAATGTAATTGAAAACACTCTAAAATCTCCAACATATACTGATTACTTTAACGATAGTTCTGAAATTAAATTTTCTCAGTATGAACATATTTCTCAAAATCCAGTTATAAGTTGTTCAACAGCCCTTTTGGGTGTAAAAGAACTAAAAAAAGTTAATAGTGTTGAAATGAATTCCAACAAGGTGCATAGCAACTGTAATAAATTTTCAAACGAGATGTCAAGTAGGACTGGTGTTTCTGTTTCAAATAGTGATTTTATTTCACAAGGGTGTTTACAGCAATTTAATTGTTCTTTTCAATTGGAATCTGATGATTCAGTTCTGCGAAAAAAAGAAAATAATTTAGACAGTAATGGAATAAAAGAAATAAATGTCAGTAATGTAAATAGTCACCATTCCACTTTTTCAACAATAGCTAATAAAAATATCAAAATTTCAGAAGAATGTCCGAGGAATGAAAAATCAAAATGCAAAGATATTTTAGAAAAAAATGCTTTAATAACACAAAAGAGTAATACAATGAGTGATACAGTCTTTTTTGAAGACAGTGATGTCTTAGAAAAAAAAAATTCTGATTCAGCAGTAAATCTGATTAACTTATCTGAGAGTGAGTCAATAAATATTTATGAAATGAATGAATGTAATAAACCTACTACAAAATGTTCATCTAATGTAAAGAATTTAAATGTAAAACAAATGTCACATACTTTACAATTAGGAACGCTGAATTCTACCCATGATAATGTAAACAATGACATACTAGAAACGGTTCAATTAGACCGATCAGGTGTATTCAAGAAACCAGACATCCCAATGGCTCATCAGAAATTAGATGTTGACTACAATCTTGCTACCTCTTCATGTAAAAATATTAATACATCAGAACAATCGTTAATAAAAATTAGTTCCATTTTAGCTGATAAAAATAATGTTTCGCAATGTTTCACTGGTTCTAATGTAACCAGCTTAAGTGTTCATAGAAAACAATTTAGTTCAGATAAAACAGATCTAACTGAATCCTCATCATCATTTAATATTGAAAAAAATAATATTGGTGTTTCTAAAAGTGAGTTAAGTGTTGTTCATAAAACTGAAGCAAATAAAGATTATCTGTCATTTAAATCAGCTTTGGCGAGGCCTGACAAAATTGATAACTTTATGTTTTCAAGTGCTGGTGGAAAAAAAATTGGAGTTTCTGAAAATGCTTTAGCTAAAGTGAAGTCTATGTTTTATGAAATTTTGGAGAGCGATCTAACAGAAAACAAGGATAAAACAGACATTAATCAGGCACATAAAACTTCTTTACCTGGATCAAGCAAAGCTGGTGATTTTATGTTTTCAAGTGCCAGTGGCAAAAATATTCAAGTTTCAGAAGATTCTTTAGCTAGAGTTAAATCTAAATTTAACAACATTTTGGAGAGTGATGTAACAGAAAATAAGGATAAAATAGGCAGTAATCAGGCACAAAAAACTTCTTTACCTGGATCCAGCAAAGCTGCTAATTTTATGTTTTCAAGTGCCAGTGGCAAAAATATTAAAGTTTCAGAAGATTCTTTAACCAAAGTCAAATCTAAATTTAATGATATTTTTGAAAATAGTTTAACTGAAATAAATCATAATGGAACTGAAATGAAAAATAATCCATCATCTAAATCTTTTTTGACGAGTTCTGATAAAGTTGATAACTTTATGCTTTCAACTGCTTCTGGCAATAATAATAAAGTTCCAGAAGATGCATTAGTAAAAACTAAATCAAAATGTAAAGAAATTTCTAAGAGCCATCTGACTGAAAAAAACAACGAAAATATAACAGATATAAATCATACCAACAAATTTCCTTGTTCTAGTAAAAATGATAATGTCATGTTTTCAACTGCTGGTGGCAAAAATATTAAAGTATCTGATGTTGCCTTAGCTAAAGTTAAATCCAAATTTATTGAATTTATTGAGAGCCATGAGACAGAAGTAATGAATGATATTGTAGAAACAAACATTGATCAAAAACCGAAAATATTTTTACCTAGTTCTAGCAAAACCTCTAATTTAATATTTTCAAGTGCTTGTGGTGAAAGTGTTGATAAAGTTTCAGAAGAACCTGCAGCTCAAGCTGAATCAAAATCTAACAAAATTTTAGAGAGCCATCTGACACCAGATAAAAATACTGAAGATAAAACAGATTTCAATCTGAATTCAAAAACATCTCGAGCTATACCAAACCAAACTGTTGATTTTATGTTTTCAAGTGCTACTGGAAAAAATAATGAAATATCAGAAAATGCACATGTTGATACAAAATTTAATGATAATATTTTTGAGAGAAGGCAACCTGAAGTTAAGAGTAATGAGACTGAAACAAATATTAGTCAGGTGTATAAAACATCATTACACATTTCAGATATAAATGCCAGCTTTTCAACTGCTGGTGGCAAAAACATTACAGTTTCTGATGTTGCTTTAGCTAAGATTAAATCTAAATTTAATGAAATTATGGAGAGCCTTGATACTGAAAATGAGAATCCTGAAGATAAAATAGATATTTATCAAACTCCCAAAATATCTATACCTAGTTCTAGTAAAAATAATGATATGTTTACAACTGCTGGTGGTAAAAATATTAAAATTTCTGATGTTGCCTTGGCAAAAGTTCAAAATAAATTTAATGATATTATGGATAGGCATGAGACAGAAGTAATAAAAGATATAGCGGAAACAAACATTGATCAAACATCCAAAATATTTTTACCTAGTTCTAGCAAAACCTCTAATTTGAGTGATCTAACAGAAAAGAAGGATAAAATAGCTATTAATCAGGTGTATGACATTCCTTTATCTAGATCAAGCAAAGCTGGTAATTTCATGTTTTCAAGTGCTGGTGGGGAAAAAATTGGAGTTTCAGAAAAAGCTGTAGCAAAAGTGAAATCAATGTTTAATGAACTTTTAGAGAGTGATATAACAGAAAAAAAGGATAAAACTGGTATCAATGAGGCACATAAAACTTCTTTACCTGAATCAAGTAAAGCTGGTAATTTCATGTTTTCAAGTGCTAGTGGAAAAAGTATTCAAGTTTCAGAAGATTCTTTAGCTAAAGTTAAATCTAAATTTAATGAAATCTTAGGGACCCATCAGACCGAAGTCAAGGCCGATATTACTGTTGCTAAAAAAGATAGTTATGAAGCTTCTAAAACATTTTTACTTAATTCTAGTAAAGCTGATAATTTTACGTTTTCAAGTGCTAGTGGCAAAAATATTAAAGTTTCAGAAGATTCTTTAGCTAAAGTTAAATCTAAATTTAACGAAATTATGGAGAGCCATGATACAGAACCAACGAAGGTTAAAGCTGATAGAAATATTGATCAAGCAACTAAAACATTTTTTCCTAGTTCTAGTTTAGCTGGGAATTTTATGTTTTTAAGTGGTAGTGGTAAAAATGTTAAAGTTTCAGAAGATGCATTAGCCAAAGTCAAATGTAAATTTAATGATATTTTTGAAAACAGTTTAACTGAAGCAAATGACCAGGAAAAGGGAACAAATGGATTCTTATCTAAATCTTTTTTTGCTAGTCCTAATAAAGTTGATGACATCATGATTTCAACTACCCCTGGCAATAGTAATAATGTTTCTGATGCTGCTCTAGCTAAAATTAAATCCAATTTAAATGAAATTTCCTTAAACATTTCAGCTAAAGAAGGAAATAATGAAACTGAAATAAATGAATGCCAATTATTAGAGACTTCTTTTTCATATTTTGATAAGACTGATCCTTTTAGTTTTCCAGTTGAAGAAAGCAACAATATTGAAATTTCTAATGTGATTTTAGAGGAAATGAAATCTAAACTGAATAGAAGTTCCAAGGATAATTTAATTGAGGTAGAGTTGAACAAATCTAGGGATGGTTTGTGTGAGTTATCAAATGTCCCCTTGACCGTAACTGATAAAAAAGACAATCCAATCCCACTTTCTGCAGATTTCAATGTTAGTATTAATGAAAAAATATCACATCTTAATGAGCTTGAAAGTTTTCCTCCTGGCTCAAAAACTAATGAAATTAAATGTGAAAATGCTCCTGATAAATGTTTGGGAATTATGTTCTCTACTGCTAGAGGAAAACAAATCAGTGTTTCTGAAGATGCTTTACTTAAAGTAAGATCTAAATTTAGTGAAGTAATGGATACATCAATGCCTCTGTTTGAGGATGAACAAAGTAATGATTATATTTTTCAACACTTGAAGTATCCAAATAAAAAATTGTCTGATGATCTATGTTTAGACAAAAAAAATTTAAATGCAATTGAAAGCTGCTCAAAGGAAATCACAATACCCAATAATCAAACACCTACAAATTCTAAAATGTTCACAAAAGTAGGTATGAATAAAAAGTTATTCAATAGTCCAAACCTAAATGACAAAAAAAGTAAGTCTTCTCACACAGAAAACTCAAGCTATGACCAGCCTTTTGCTAAAAAAGTATGCTTTCAACCAGGAATAGTAAATTTAACCCAGAAACAACCTAATGATTTGGGTGAACATAACATTTTAAAAGAATCAAAAATGTCATACTCAACATTTACTCAAAGTATTTCACAGTCATTTTTAGATAAAGAAATGGATCTAATCGAGAAAACAAAATGTCCGAGAGAAATTCTTAACCTGAAGGATAGCGAGTTGAATTCTCAGCTTGATGAAAATAAAGATTTAGAATCAAAAACATGTGATGGTCAACTTACAACTGAGGAAAGTGACATGACCATGATCTATGAGGTATCTGACAGTGCTGCGGCATTTATGGCCGATTGCACACCAGATAGATCTGTTTTATCTAGTCCTGCATCATTTTTCAACAGAAAAACAATGAAACCTATCAAATTGTTGGAAATGGAATTCGATGATGTTGATGATGAAATCATGGTTGCAGCAGAATTAGAAATAATCCCCAAACCAGTTACAAAGAATCCTGTTACTGATGATTCCCTAGCATGTATAAATTTTAGATCTTGTTCAGTTGAGGTTCTCTCAATCCGTAAAGATCAACGAAAGAAAATTGATGAAATAATTAACCAAAAACTTAAGTGCCGACCTCTGTCTTCTCCTGGATTGTATATGACATTAAGAAATAAAGGTAGTCTTAAAAGGATTAGTGAAATTCTGCATCCATTTCTAAATAAAGAACAGGTCAGTCTCTGATTATCCAGCAATATTAAATATTTCTTTTATTTTCAGTATTATAAAATTATTAAATTTACTTATTTTAAAAGTTGTTTCAGCTTGGATTAAAGGAAGAAATATTATGTATTAGCTCAATTAATGCCGAAACATATGAATTCTGTGCTGAATCATTTTTCAAGTAAGTTTTATGCTTGGTAGTTTTTGTTTTTTATTTATTTTCCATTTAAGAATAATTTTATATTTTTTAATTCTTGCCTATTTTTAATAATGGTAATATATGCCTGCTATAGTTATGAAGAGTGCTTTTCTGCCGAAGGAATAATCAATGTAGGCTATGGTTTTTCTTTGATATTATCTGATGACAACAAAATTGGTTTCAATGAATTATCCAGATGTTTCCTATCAAATCCTAATGTCGACCCATCTTTGGTTTCTTCAGCATGGATAAAGAATCATTACAAATGGATAGTTTGGAAATTAGCTAGCTACGAAAGAGCTTTTCCCACGAATCTTTCAAACAGGTAATTTTAATATTTATCTTTTTTACTTTAAATTTAAATAAATTCATTATAAAGTTATGTCATTAAAAATGTTTGTGAAATAATTATTATAGGTACTTAACCCCAGAAAATGTACTGCATCAATTGAAGTATCGATATGATAGAGAAATAGATCTTGCTCAAAGACCTGCCCTAAAAAAAATTCTGGAATGTGATGAGCCCTCTTTAAGGAGATTAATTGCATGTGTGGCTGATATTCGGAATGTAATTTTATTTACTTTTTAATTTTCTATAAATTTATGAATACTGATTGTGTTAATTGTTATAATAATTATTGACATTTTATTTATTTTTTTATAAATTTTAACAATCAACATTAGTTATAATACTGCAGTATCGTTAGTAAAAAGAAGTACCAAAAAAAAAAAAATGTAAGTATATATTTTTCAGGTCGATTCAAGTGATGGTGAATCAACTTATGAAATCGAATTGACTGATGGCTGGTACAGTGTATGGACTTGCATAGATCCAGCAATGAAAAATTTGATAGATCGGCAGAAGGTTAAAATTGGAATGAAATTGATCATACAGGCTGCAGAATTATTAAATTGCACTGAAGGATGTGATCCATTAGAGGTATGATTAAGTTATTTAAATACTGAAATTTACATTAATGATATTTATGTTCTGTAGTTTAATCTTTAAAATATTTATGTTATGTTAAAATGTTATTACTTTCGTTTGAATGTCATAATACCCCTTTTAAGCAATAATGGTACTAAAGACGACCGTCACTGACAGAATTTGAAAAACTCTATCCTTGTCATATGCAAGCTTCTGGAATAGGGAGGGATAAGATACACAGAGTGTCCAAAAGACAACCTGTACCAAGAGTGTTAACATTTCTCCTCACTACAGTTCATAGATCTTTCTTTGAAAGGATCAGATTTATAGACAGATTAAAGCGATAAGGTAAGATATGAGATGACGATTATGTAGAGTGCTCTCTTTCCAAGGCTACAGTAGGAAGTTACTTTTCTAGATTAATTATACGTCAATTTTGAAAAATAATGGTTCTTCAAGACTTTGATGAGAAATAAAGTCAGCTCCCAATTATCTATAGGTTGGTTATCCGCAGTGACACAAATAAAAGCATATATTTTTCTTTAAGGGCAAATTTTTATTTTTCCTCATCAAATGAATAGATACATACACTTTCAAACAATAATAAGGTTATTTGAGTTCCTTATAATACCACTGACAAGGAGAGGTTGCGGACGTGGGTTCACCGATTTCAATGAAACATTTTTTGGTGATACTGGATAGAAAAATATTGGACCCATGTCCAAGGGTTCTCGGCAATGGAATAGTAACCGGGAAAAAATATTCTGTATAATTTTAAACGAAATTTACGTTATTAGTTTTTACTTTTGTCTACCCTGGATTTATAGATTTTTAAATACCATTCAATTACTTTTTTTTTACAGAATAAGAAAAAAAATATGGATTATATTAATAGATAAGGCATGAAGGATCTTTAATAAGATAATCTAAAAAGGGCTGGGCCAAGTAAGCCATGTCAATTTTTGCTATAAAGAAGAAAGTTACATTAATTTTAAATGTTCTTTAAAACTCATAAAAACAAATTTTTATAGATATCAAAAACAACTGCAAATTTTAGTACTTGATTTTTTTGGGCCGTCTACTAAAGTATGCATAACTTCTCAAGATTTTCTCAGAATTCCTCATCATTACAACCTTTGGAAAGATGAATTAATGATCTTCCAAACCACATCAATAAGTTTTGAATTTCAATCTGTTTTACACTATAAATTTATAAAATCCTCAAACATTTTTATTTTATATCTTTATTTCTAATTTGTTTATGGAGGTCAAGTTTGTACCTTTTTGTGTAGCATATAGAGCTTTACATACCTAATAATTTTTGTGTAAATAAGTGGATACATAGTGAAGTTATTACGATTTTTGTGGTTGTTGACAGAATTTTGAAGGGTCCAGTCAAGACAAAAATTTCATGCAAAAAATTTTAATTTTTGCGATTCCTATAACAATTCATATTTAAAGGTCTTACGAGGTTGCAAAAATTTTGTTATCAACTTTGTTTCTCAGTAAAAAAATATTTACCTCCACGTCGGTTGGTCCAATTTGTTCACATACAAAAGCTATCTGGCAAATATAATATTTTTGTAAACTGGCTCATCACCTAGAGTAAATATTTTTTTGGTAATAAACAAAGTTGATATTCGTTTTTCGCACTTCAGACAACCATTGAATACAAATTTTTGTAACAATCAGAAAATTAAAATTTTCTGTCCAAAATTTTTGTGTACACTGGACCCTCCATAATTTTGTCGACAAACACAAAAATCCTGATAACTTAACCATGTCTCCCTATTTACAAGAAAAATTATTAGGTCTTTAAAGTTCTATATGATACACAAATGGTAAAAACTTGAGCTCCATAAGCAAATTAGTGCTGAAGATATAAAATAAAAATGTTTAAGAGGTTTTTGTAAATTTTTAACATAAATCGGAATGAAATCCAAAACTTATTGACGTGATTTGGAAAAACATTAATTCATCTTTCCAACGATTGTACTGATATGGAATTCGGAGGAAATCTTTAGAAATTATGCATGCTTTAGTTGACGGCCCAAAAAACAAGCTCCTTAGAAAATCATGTTCAAGAATTTGCAATTTTCGATATCTGTAAAAATTCGTTTATGAGTTTTAAAGAACACTAAAAATGAATGTAACTTGCTTCTTGATAGCAATAATTTACATGGCCTACTTTACCGGAAGCTCCTTTTAGATTTTGTTATTTAAAATACTTCATAACTTATTTATTATTATAATCAATATTTTTTTGTTATTCTGTCCAAAAAAAGTCATTGATTGGTATTTAAAAATCTACAAAAACGGCAAAACTAAGGTAAAAATTAGTAACATAAATTTCGTTTGAAATTGTATATATAAGAAATTATATAAATTATAAGAATCCTCGGATATAAATCTAATATTTTTGACCTAGTATCACCAAAAAAAGTTTCATTGAAAATGGTGACCCCATGTTCGTAGCCTCCCCTTGTATCATAAATAATGTTTTTTAAGTCTTCAGTTTATAAAGAGAGTCTGTCATTGTTTCCCCATTGGTTCACCAGGTTGCCCATGGATTGCTTCGACATTTAATAGATGGCTTACTATTCATGTGGTAGCATGATACTGAGAAGCTTTCCTGTGGATGAGTTTTAAAAAATTTTTTACTAAAAATTTAATCACCAAGATATTAAATATAGATTAGTCAGGACTTATTTGGAAATCTATAACAACTTGTAACTTGCTTTTAAACACAAGACGCCAGGTCACAAGTTCATCCACTGTGTATGTATATTTATACATATATTGAATTACAACCTTATGATACTTGTCTGATGAAAGCACAATGTTTCATCAATATTGTTCATTGAATTTTTTTGAAAAAAGTTTATTTTTTAATTATCTATCTGTATGGATCTATTTATAGTACCAGAATTTCTTTCTTTTTCATTTATTTATTTTATATATCTTACATAACTAAATATTTAGGATTATTATTCATTGTCCCCAAATGAGGAACTTGTAATATCACTATGCTCACATTTAATTTTATATTTTGTAGATTGCCAGTTCCATCTGTTTGAAATTGCATACCAACTGTGTCAGACGTGTTAAGTGGCATACTAAAATAGGATTTACACGGCATCCTGGACCTATACGAATATCTCTCAGTTCTGTCTTACATAATGGAGGACTTGTTGGTCTCACATCAGCTATGATTGCAAGGGTTTATCCTTTATTGTATATGTCAAAAGATGCTGATGGGAAAACAGGTAGTTTTTTTATTTCATTTTATTTTTCACCCTTATTTTTTATTCTGTGGCTCCACAGCCTTTGTAGGGCCTTGACCTCCACGACAGCGCCTCCATATCAGCCGGCCTTCTCCATTGTCCGATTCCCATCTTCTGCAAATCGTACTCCAAATCATCGATTTATCTCTGTCTGGGCCTTCATCTCCTTTTGCCTTCTGGTTTACAATAAATTTTTTTTATATCAGTCTTCCACCATCCTTTCTACTTACCCAAACCATCTTATCTGGCTTGATTTAACATAAGCAACTATGTTCTCGGAATTCTCTATTATTCCTTTCCCAGATCTGGAGGATCCTTTTGCATTCCTGTGTCAGGACCCACGTTTCAACTGCGTAAATAACAATTGGTCTCAAGATTGTTTTATAAACATAGCTTTGCCTTCCCTGCTAGGTTTCAAAAACACATTGTTTTCTGTAATGCAAAAAGACATCTGTCTTGCTTTTATTTCTACGGTAGTGTCATTTTCTTACTAACGCTCCAAGGTATTTGAAACTATCAACTTTCTTAAAATTGTGGTTGCATGCCATCCTGCCTTTCCTTTCCCTCACTTTTTGAGGATATGATGTATTGGGTTTTTCCTTGTTTATCTTAAGACCCAATTTTTTCCCAGTGTCTTCAAACTCCTGTAATGCTCCTGATAGTGCAGCTTGATGATATTACCAAGTCATCACCATACGCCAAGTATTGGGTGAGTGGGTGAGTCTATTATATATCTTTCCTCCTAGGTTCATCTTAATGGGAGCTCTAGCCAATTTTTCCAATGCAATATTGAATAATACTGGGGAAAGAGCATCTACTCTAGGTAACCTATTCTCCACCTCAAATTCTTCTGGCAAAGAGCTCTATCTTCACCCTGCATCTGGAATTTTCAATGGTCATCACACTCAAACATACTTCCTATATATTTTTCTGCCCTAATGATGGATGTTATAAGTTAATTATTTGCAAATAATTATTGCTATTTATGTATACCTTGGCCAGTTAGTGAAAGCTGAGCTGTGGAAGAGTGAGGAAATTTTTTTCAAATATTAGTATTTTTTATTTTTAGTTTTTAGAAATGCATATGCTGAACAGCATGCTTCCAGTCTGAAAGAAAATGACCTTACATTAAAGTCGGAAGAGTTGTTTGAAAAATTGTTTCCCCAGGTAAACTATTTTATTTTATTTTTTACTTTTACTTTTTTTTATATAAATTATAGCCACTATTGCTTGATTATTATGACATGTATCACCTATCATGATTCAATTTATTTTTTTAATTAATTGTTCCCACAAAACCTTTATTTTATTGTTTATAAAACATATGGAAATAGAGAAAAAATATGTGTTCTTTAATCAAAAAAAGTCTACCAAATACTCATCGTTTCTTTTGAACTCATAAGGAACCATAAATTTACTGTTATAGTTTCTTTTTGTTTATTTTGGATAATTTACTATAGGTATTGATGGTCTGAGGCTTTTACTCCACTAAGCCAACAACAAACAAAACTTGTATAACACCCTTTTACATATGTTCACTGTCTACCACATTTCATAACCATTATATTCTTTACAGAATCGTATTTACAGAGCCTGATTCATTTGTCATGATACTGCACCAGCATACTGCCTCTGTTTCAGTCAAACTACTCTTCTCAAAATGTGTTTCTGGACTTTCCTCCTGTTTTGTTTTAAGTTTAATATATGACAAGACTTTTTGATTTATAAACTATAATTTTTTCTCAATCCTCAACTTTTGTTCAACTTTGAGACCTATGAAATTAGCTTTTTTGAAATTATAGACATAGCAATTAAAATAAGTTTTTGCATATGAAAGTAGTGGATAGAATTTAATAAAATTGTTACCTACCTTATCTTGTTTTCACTAATCTCTTAATTTTCTCCTATTGAATTAAATTGGCCTTTTTTTTTTTTAAATAATGGCATGTCTAAGAAAGCATATATTTATGCATGTGTTGGCAAAACTAGGTGAGGGACTTTGATGGTATTCATATGAAAACATCTATTCATAGGGTAACAAAATCAGATTACTGGTGGTTGCTATTATGCCTGTCACATGGATTTTAGTAGAGACAGATACGGAAACATATTCCTTGATATTTCAAACATAATACATGAGTGCAAAGCTTCAATTCTAAAGAAATTTTTTTTTTTTTTAATATCTTGTATGAATATAAAGTTTCCATATCTTAGCTATTGAGGAAACGAAAAACTATTTAAAGCACCTGTGTATATTTCATTTTGAATAGATTTTATTTTATTTTTTCATATATTATGATTTATTTGTGTTGTCCACATGTATGTGATTCATTTACTATAACAAGTACATGATTTTCATTCTTGCTTTCTTTCTATTGGCTCATAATTTTTATCACATTTTTTTTTTTCATGTTTATATAGGTTGAGGCTAAATACAAAAGTGGAGTCGTGAAATTTGATAAAAATAATATCAAAAATATAAAGAATCCAGAATTACTATGGAAAATTGTATCAAATGAATCAGATCCATCTGAAGTGCAATCTTTAATGTCACCTGATCAACTTCTTGAAGTTCGAAAATATCATGAATTGATATCATCAAAAATAAGAGAGGAAGTGCAGGCTCTTGTGAAGAAGAAGTTAGAGGACCTTATTCCATCTCAGAAAGCCAAATGTTTGTTGAAGGTACACTTGCTTCTTTAAATCGTTAAGTTTCTTCTAGTTATACTTTGACACAAGAAGTTGCATATTTAAATATTGTAAGAACAAAGGATTCCCTCTTAACCCCATGAGATGAAGGAATGGCGAGACAAATAACAGACTTCTCTTCCATTGTGAAATTATTTTTTTTGGATAGGATGCATTATGATTGAAGGAAAATTAAAAAAAAAAAATAAGGATCTACTCTTGACCAAATGTAAAATCTGCTTCTACTTCGGGTTAAAGTAAAACAAACGTTCTTAGAAACATTAGTATTTTTTTGCAAGATCCTCTGTGTTTTTCATATTAGGTACTGTAGTAACAATGAAATGGGATTTAAATATTTGTTATTGGTTCTTAAAATAATTTAAAAATCTATCTTATTTAGTTTGTTATGATTCTTTTAACTAGTAATATATTAGGACCTTGGACAAGTTCTCACTGTTTTTGTTAAAGTTAATGCTTTATTTAAACTAGTAACATAACACTCAAAGAATTGTCCATCACTAGTCACTACTCTCTTCCATATTTCTGGGAGCATATGAATTTCACATCGGAAAAGTGACTTGTCTTTTAAGGCTATCCAAGAATCTGCCCACTTTTTGTTATCTTCATGAGAATGTAAGTGCTGCTTAGCCAGGTCATGTTCCATCAAACAAAATAAGTGAAAGAGCTATATCGAGTGAATACAGCGGGTGGGGAAAGGACTTGGTCAAGTGATAAAATCATCTTGTCTCTGCTTGTTGAGTGGCATTCTTTCCCTTAGAGCTGGACTTAAATGCATTAATTGCAGTCTACACCAATTTCCCATGATAGTTTAATTCAGTTTGAGCCGCTCATGATAAATTACACCGTGCTAATCCCACCAAATGCAGTAAAGCATCGAACCATGGATGTTTGGCTTTGTGGGTGATGTCGGCTCATGGCTGGACTTATTTTCTGATTTCTTTCAAATGAAATTCTCTAAAAATAATCTCCATGGCATAAAATTCGATATTTTAAGAACTAGCAAAAAAAAGTTTAAACTGTGAAGAATTAACATATAGTGAAGTCCAGGCTTACCAGTTGTAGTTTTTGGAAAATTTCTTTATCATCGGAAATGAAATTCACATAAGACTGGTGCTTTCATCTGTTAAGAAACAGTGAGAACTTAATCAAGATCTTAGTACTTATCTTGTTAAAAGGGTTCATAAATAACCATGAAATGGCCTCTACATTTTTACTGCAATTGCATTTTAATGAAAAATATTCACTTCATTTCTGTTAAAATTATTAAGATATTCATAAACTCATGAAGCTCGGATAATTAGTAATAAATACTACAGTGTGACCATATGTCAAGCTGAGGAAGGGCGGGGAAACAGGAATAGATTGGATGGATGAATTAGGAGTGAGGATTGCTTTAATTTACAGCCATGGTATAACTCGTTTGAATTTTAAATCTCTTTTTTTTAGTCAAATTATCCTGTTTGATTATTTATTTCTTTAGAAGTATGATATTTTATTTAAGAATAATTTTTAGCTGAGGCTTGTTGATCCAGTTGGTGGCTGTAATGCACTTTTGACAATTTGGAACCCTTCTGAAGATCTTCTTCAAATTTTAGTTGAGAAGAGGTGTTTTGATTTTTATAATATAAATGCCTCTGGTATAAGGTAAAAATATTTTATTTGCTTTTATTTTTGCATTGTATTAATCCTAAGTCTCTATTTATTAAATTAATAATTTCTAGGGATAAAGTGCTACAACTGTCAAGTACCAGTAGAACAATGTATAAGGAGTCTAACGTGTTAAAACCAAGCCAAGAGTTTGGAAGGAAAGTCACTACTATTCATGATATTGTAGTTAATTCTGTATCAGTGCAGTTTGGTGAGATGGATGTTGTTGGGACTGTTATATTTGTCAAAGAACCAGAGAAGCCATGGGGTGTCACAAATGTCTATCTGTCTGACAGCCAAGAAAGTTTCTTAATGATAACTTTTTGGACTTCCCTAAAGGTAATATTTATTCATATAATATAATGGAATTAAATAAAAAAATATTCTGAGGCTTGCTATGCTGATAATGCAGTTTAAAAGGCCCCTTTCATACCAAAGATGCATGCGTCATGGATGCAGGATGTGTGTGCGTCTTGCATCTTGATAAAAGAGCTTTCACACCAAGGATGCAAAGATGCACGTGCCTCTTACGTAATCTGTTTATATCCGTTATATCTGTTAGTTTAGTACATGAGTTTGAAAGATGAATAATTAATCATCCGACTCTTCAGACAACAAAATTATAATTTTAATAGTAATTGATATTGAAATAGGTATATATTTTTTCGCTGACCCAAACAAATTATAATTACATAGTTCTCTTACCTGTTGATTAGAATTTTTGTGCCAGATTTCTCTTGCATGACCTTCCATGATTTCTCTTGTTCATCCCTATTTGAGTATTCTTTATTGTCATATCGTATATTGTAGGATAGTCTTCAACTGCCTTAACAAAGGTCACAATGAAGTTCTCTGTATCGGGTAACATAGTTGAAGGGGGGATGGAAGTTTGTACTTTAATCACAATGGCTGATTGCAGTATAAAATGAAATTGTGAGAGTCGGGCGAGTCACTAGATTCTAGGAGCTCATGGTTCTTAGTAAATATTTATCAACTAGGAGGCCTTAAAAATGGATGAGGTAGGACCTAGAAACGTTGATCATATACAAAGTAATAGAAACAAATGGATGATAAAGTTCACAACTTTAATTATATCTTAATTATTTTTTTTTACTAACAATTTATTGCAATTTTGGCATACAATTATTAATCTTCCATGGTAATAACAAGAAAAATAGATAAAAATATATGGAGCAATGGCTGAAAATCAGTGCAATTAATGAAAAAACCTATAGTTAAAAAAAATTAACAATGGATAAAAAGGAAGAAAACAATAGTTGAAAAGAAAAAAATAATAGATAGAGACGCCAATCATTAGAGCTTAGAGAAAATTGAGAAGGGAGAGGGTTGACAAAGCATTGGCGGTGTAAGCCGACTGAACCCAATGATTGCTCCTGAAAAATATTTGCTTCCTAGACTCTAGTGTGTGGGGCGAGTATGCAAGACCAGCAGACCAAAGATGCATGCTAAAGTCTCTAGCTGGCTGGTTCCCAAGAGGTAAGTGTGTCTTGCATCCAGGCTACAAGACACACTTTCATCTTCAGTCTGAAAGCTCTAGTCCTATTACTCAGTCCAGTGTTTAAGATGCATTTCACATCTTCAGTGTGAAAGGGGCCTAAAGTTCACCTGATAAAATATTATAAAGAAGCTGTAAATTGATCTATTTGTCATCAAAAAAGCAAAATTTTCTTGATTCTAATTCTGTCACCCCTCATAACTTTAAACTATTTACAAATAGGAAATAGTGTTGTATATATTTTTTTGTAGTCCTAAACAAGAGGAATGTTAAAAAAAAAATTGTTTTTTAAATATTTGTTGAAAAATGATGGAGATGTTATTTTAAATTAAAAAATACGTGATCTCAAAGCTCAATTCCAACGTAGACATTCGTACTGAATAGATAGTTATAGACTAGGAACTACTGATCATTTCAATGAACTGTAGGATTTACAGTTAGTTACTATTTTAAATTGTAAATAAATCCCATCTGAACTCACAACTTCGGTCAGTCGATGAAAAGCCGTTGCTTTCTATTCCAAAATTTAAATTTATGTGGCGAAACTTGACATTTCATTTATTGGAAGAACTGACAGCTGAAATCTTGACAGGGCTATTATTTGTTGATTGCAAAATGCAAAATCATTAAGTTAAATGAACCAATAAAGATCTTTTTTCATCTTAGGTGATCAAGCGTTCAATAAAACGCTTCTTTATTGTGGCGTTGAAGTAATAAGTTGCATAAGGTGGATTCCCAATCTACTGTAAATATTCTTGGGTAGTCTACCAAGGTTGGTTACAAATTCTCGATTTGCTTTGACTTACGCCCTTAACATGTCATTGTGTAAGGTTGTTGGTCTTCCTGAAAGATAAGAGTTGGAAAGATCAAAATTACTGTATTTAAACTTGAAAAACCACCTTTGCCCTTTATGAATGTCTAATGGATTTTGATAAGTATCACTAATGTTTTGTAGCAACTGTTACATTACTGTCCTTGCCAAACTCAAAAAGCAAACAGTGCCGGATATGTACCTCTTCTAGTATTTGACTGATCATTTCAACCAAAATAGGGAAAAAAAAGTAATAATTTAATTATTTGCAATTAAAGAAGTCACTAAAACCTTAAAATGGCTTTGCTACGATGTTGATGTACACAATAAGCTGCCAAATGACAATCAAATAGTGACATACTCAGAAATAACATTACTTTACGGTCTTCCTATTACTATATAAATTGAAAAGTAGTAATTGAGAGTATTATCATTTGGCTGACTTGCAAAACACAAGATCAAGATTGACTCAAGTAAATATGATAATTATTTATAAATTTATTTATCAGTGTTATACTTTACACTTTCAGCATTTCCTGAGTGATCTGAACACTTTTGTGTTACGTTTGTCTGCCAATTGCTTCTTGACTTTTTCATTGTTTTAGAATTATCCTTCAAAGGATTTTTTCAAGGGCCATAACCAAAATTAGTCAAAAAGGAGCAATTGGGAACTATAAATAGAGTGTAACAAAAGTCACGATCCTGATGTGATGCATGTCATAAAGGATGGCACCTCCAGTGGACATGTATCATCTTTGGTATCAGTAGCTATTTTTTGGTCTCATTTTCTGTTTGTCAATTGTAGGAAAATAAAAAACACTGAGTTAAATTCCCATTGAATTAAAAAAAAAAAAAATGTGGTGTATCTATCCTCTCACACAACTTTCCTAACGATTTCAGACAAATTTAAAGCGCTATACATTTAACCTTTGTAAGCAATTGTGACCAATGTCTGAAAATGTGTTTTTTAGACTCAGGAGATAGTTCAATGTTAAGATTTGTATAAAGAGCACCATTGATATAAATTCTTTACTTCTTGAAACTTCAAATCCATCATTAGATCTCAACAATTTTTTTTAAATTTATAGGTCAGTGTGCCACATAAACTCTATGTTTTTTTTTAAAACTTACTATTAACAATGCTGCACTATTTATTAACAAAATTGCTTGATTTTCTAAGTTCGGCAACACATGTTTAGGCCTACAAATATTAATATTTAATTTATAATACATTGAAATTAAGAATCACAGAAACTTTGGATGTGTACTGTATGTTCCATTATGTGCTGCCAAGCAGAGTGTAATTGTATTTATCTTAAGACTTTCTTTCACGATTTTTGTTTTTGAACTTTTTCTCTCCCACCATTAAAGCATCTCATCTACACGAAACTGGGACTGTTAGGTGTTACAAAACTCTGCCTTTTAACTGGTAAAATTGTTTAAGAGTTTAATTCCTTCATTGATTCATTTAACTTTATGATTTTGCGTTTTACAATTAACAAATAATAGCCCTATTAAAATTTCAGCTGTCAGGTCTTCTAGTAATAACAGATAAATTAATAGATACATTTACAGATCTTATTTTATTTTTATTATAACAAGCATCTTTGCCGATTGTATTAGTATTTCCAGAAATCAATAACGAATGTTATTGACGGAGATATTTGGAAAAATATAAAATTAGACAGAATTTGCGAGGTGGTCATCTTTGGCCCTCCGTTTTTGGATGGAAGCGAACACGGAAAATTAGGGGATTTTTTCTGGTTTGTTCTGCATTGGATGAAGAATTAATCCCCACATTTACAGCCAATTATAAATTTTGAAGGTTTTAATTTGTAAGTTCTATTATTTTTATTATTTCAGACATTTGGTTGTGATGATACCCTAAAACCTGGATCTACTGTCGCCTGTATCAATCTTCAATGGAGACAGGGTTCAGGATCATATGTTATACCTTCAACTTATGCTAATGAAATGACTTATTTTTCTTCTAACCCCAACCAAGAATATCTTGTTAAAGCACTTCAAGAAATCAAGTCATCAATTGGTTCAAAGGTAATGTATATGTAGCCTCTATTTAACCCTTAAGTATATGTGGCTGGCATATAGGAGGAGTTCCTCTCTCTGATCTTTTTATTCTATTCAAAGAGGATCAATTTTTATATACTAGGATTGGACTAACCCTACAGTTTATTTTTTACCTTGTAATAGTGCTGCATTTTAGTTATTGATTATTTTTACGTTTTTAAATTGAAATCTAGTTTTATTATCATAATTTTTTTTTAACTCATCGTAATTCCTGAACTTTTGTTTCTGGAATTACGATGAGTTAAAAATGAGTTATTTTGTAACACATTACATATTTATAGTAGTTATTATTTGTAGCAATCTGTTATCCATAAACAAATAACAAATTTATTGTTTTAACTTAATTGAACAGAAAATTATTCGTCCTATTGTTTGCCGCAGAGTAATTATTTATTTTACAGTTACAGTAAAACATTTTTTAATCGATGGCTCTCTCCTATGGACACCTTACTTTACTGATAATTTTTAATATTTCTGGCTTGAGAGTGCAGGAATTTATACTGTTTTGCAATAAACCTATCTCTGATAATTGCTAATATAACATTTTATTCTCCAAGAAATAACTTTCCTCTTCCAAATAGACAAAATGTTCAGAAAATCATATTTATAGATTTTATGTTATCATATAGCTAGCTACTTATCTACATTTCATACGTAAAAACATTTTTAAAATGTATTCATAAACTTCATTCATTCAAACTAATAATGATAAATGCTTGTACTTATTAATTTTTAGATAAACACTTGTATCCTCCTTTTCAACGTATACTTCGCTGCAAGGGACATTACTAATAAAAAAGTTGATTATTCATTTTTCATTTTGTTTGTAAACTATTCAAGTCAGTCAATCTACCCTGATTTTTTTTCAGGTTCACAGATTGATTTATTTATTACAAATAAAAAAAAAAGATCATTCATATGTTTTTGTTAAAAGCTCCTTTTTGATTTTTTTTTCTGTTGTGGCTGTCATAAGCACCAATAATATGATATTCTCATTCCTGTTCTTTCTTACACCTCAATCATATTTTGTATCAATTGATGATTTAAGAATGAAAATCAGGGGGCAACATCCTAATCCCCTTGTCAGGTCTTGCATTCATGTCACACACTATTATGTATATTTGAACAATTCACTTAGCTGTGAAAATGCATTTCCTTTCTTTGTCTTGCATCTTGATTTAATTTTTAATTGTGTACTACATCTTTTTTTTTTTTTATTACTTTCAGAATCTTGAAAACTTTATCTTAGAGCAAAGAAGGAGATTATTTACGATTTTAAAAGAAAGGGAATACACTAGCAAAACTCCTCTTTCAAAAGTTGAGACACCAAAAGTTTTGAAAAGGTTAGAAAATCTTAAGAAATATGGAGAAGCATCTCCACTTCCCAAGCTTTCCCTTCTATCCAGTCCAGACATACATAGGAAATTCAGATCACCCAAATCTGGAGGTTCCTGATACTTTTGAGATGCTAATCTCATTAAATTATTTATGGATCTTTTTAATTATGTTAATGTATGATTCTGTAAATTTGTAAATAATTATTTCACTAAATATCTAATAAAAATTTATTTTCTTATTTAAGAATGCCTTTTGTTGAAATCTGTGATAATTATATAATGTTTTTGTGTAAAAAAAATATTTTATTAGAATATTTGTTTGTAAAATGTGCAAAAAAATATATGTAAATAACTATCTGTTAAAAAGTATATATAGTTTTAATAAATTCTTTTTGTTATTGATGTTTTCTTTTTAACTATTATTACCGAGTATTTCCTGTTTTTATGAAGATTTCATATCATCAACAACGAAGTACAGTTGGATCTTATACATTTTCAAAATCCATAAGTATTTTCCCCATCAGTTACTTGTTAGAATATTGTTCTCTCATTGATTAAATTAGTAGAGGAAAATTGAGATTTGCTAGGAGAGAGAGATTACAAGGCTAAAGATTGTAGATATGCACAAGTACATGGCTTATCAGATTAGTGTTTTCCTTGTGCAAAATCAAATCTTCATGTTAGATTAATTTTGGCTTAAGCAAATCATGCAGGATGGTGGGCAGAAGAAATTTACTTGTTAATTTATATGTTTTAAATAGTTATTTTATTGATTTTGTTATAGTTTTATTATCCAAACTGGTTATAATAAGGTTAGATTAAACAAATTCAATTTAGTTCCAACTTTATTTTATTCTCAAACTCTTAAATTCACTTTGAAAACCTTCAGTGTTTCATTATTTCTACTTTCATAATCTTTTTCAAAATCATTGTAGTGAGTTGTTACTATGATTTTATATGGCTATAATCTTTTCCAATAAGTAAGTGTCATTGTTCAGTTATGGAAGAAGAAAACAGAATCAGTAGGAACAACCATGTCCTAAAAATTAATATAAAATTTTAGTAGTAACCAGTTATATAAAAGTTAATATAATTTTATGAGTATCAAAATTATTTCTAAGTACACTGGGATTGGCTCTTGATTTTTCTCTTCAATCTTTGTAAAGGCTGCTCTGTGAATTTAATGAAAATGGTGTCATTTACCAGGTTGCTTTAGAAGTTTTAATGCTAAATTTCTGATTCAAATTCAAATATATATTTTAAATCTATTATTAATATTGTAAAAAGTGATTGTTTGGGGTAGGGTCTGATATAAATCAAGAACATTTCTGTTATTCATCATTTTTTTTTCTTCGTAAGAACAAGATGAACAATCGCATTGGTGCAAGAGTTCCAGATTACCGAGTTGAATTATCAATGTGGGTCAGTAATATTTATTTCTTACCAATCTTACTCTGGTTATTATGCCAATCTCCAGGGATTAGCAAAAAGGCCACTTCACAAAGTGGAGCTACATCTTGGATCCCGTAACAAGCTGCTATGTTTTGTGCTCTTAAAATTTATCGGGATGCCACTGGATAATTATTGATGATAATTACCCAGAAATGTTTAATACAAATTAATAATAAAAAAATAGTAAAATAAATTTGTATCTATAATATATTGATTGGTCCAGGATTAATTAATTGGATTTCTTTTCTCAAAGGCTGGTTTTTGTTTATCATGCTTTCTAATTACCAGCATTGCCTGTGATCATCATGATATAAATAGGTGTCAGGATTAAAATAACTTTGACTAAAAAACTTAATTTATTTTATGTTTAATAAAGACTTATATACAAATAATATAGAAATCTTAATGTGCAATTACTATATACAATAAACTAAATACATGGTTTAAGAATTTAATAATTAACTGTGAAGGTATGATTTCAGATATACTGTTTTGAGAATTATTGCCATGACATATTATAATATTACGATTAGGAATTACAACTTAGCTATTATGGTATGTGAAGTGGTGTTGTAGTTAGTAGATTTGGGCATGACACTTGGATGTTGGACTATTTTGTGTCAATTTCAGTTTTTTTTTAGATCATTGTGATATAAAAGAGATGGGAGAATGGGTTATTGTTAGACTTTTAGAGCCTTATTCTGAAAAAATGGTGTATTCCTCATCCAATTTTAATCTATCTTCCTCTTTGCAAACACAATTAATTCGTCATCTTTGAAAATTAACTGATGGTACATCAAATTATTTGCAATACTTTCAACATCTTCATGTTTCAAGACTTAAAGACGGGTAGACGATGGTAATGAAATTAATTTTTAAGAGCTCAGTAGTAGATTTACACACCATCTTATTTATGTGAACGAATTCCTGATTAAGATAGTTTGATAACATATAAATCTTGGAATTATTAAAGTTGGATTTGGATTAACCTGTCAGTCATATCATTGGATTAATCCAGGGGTGTCCAGAAGAGGGTTTCATGGCGCAAGTTGCGCCATCAAAATTTTTGAGGGGGCATATTTTGGCGGGTTCTTGAATGTTTAAGAAAGTCAAATTTCAACAGGGTTATGAATTTTTGGACTTATGGAAAAGGGGAAAACATGGGACATGCCACAGCAAGTGTAATTGAATATGATTTACGATTTTTCTAATTATGCCTCAGCTGCTCTGTTTTAAAGAAAAAGTGAGCAATGAAATATCTTGGGGAGAAGGGGTAGGTTCTTGCATCATCGACCTTGGAGGGGAGGATAGGCATCCCTGGATTCACCTGTCAGTTATATCATTGGATTAACCTATCAGTTATGTCATAAGTACTAAAAATGAATAGACAGTTATAAATAAAAATTCAATTATTTTTTGTGTATTCATTGCTTAAGTATTCAAAAATTACAATAAATGATAACTTTAGGAATATCGAGCACAATTTTTAAAACTCTCATTGTAGTGAATATAAAAATCAATAGAAGACATTGCCAGGAAATTGAGAGGGGTAATATCCTTCTAAACATTTCTGATGGTGTGAGTCACACCACCAGACATAAATGGTTTAAAACTATAGATTATAATAAACTTACAGTCTCCCATGTAGGTTTTCAACTCTTCAAAAAGTTCAGCATCGTTCATAAAATATTCGTGTGGTTTGGGTACACCATCAACCAATTGGCCCCTGTATGCATGTTCTCCTAGGTCCCGACAAACTCTCATTTTATTTTCGTCATAGTGGCATACATCATCTGTATTACCACGATATCCCTAAAAAAGTCAAATTATCAATGATTTAGCTACAAAATTACTAACACGCTATTTCTTCTGATAAATTATTATTATATTTTTATTATTATTTTTATTAATATTATAAACTATTTATATATTTTTAAATAAGCCTGTTCCCATTATAATGTCTTGTGTGCATTGGTTGCTAAATACCTCTTCACCTATAGTTTAACAAGTTTATGATTTAGTAAGCATCTACGTTCATCCATGAGGCTGATCATCTAATTTTTATAGTTCAACAATCTATGAAAAAATGTTATGAATTTAACATAGACTTGCACGTTCTTTTCGTCGATTACAAAGAAGCGTTTCTTAGAGTGAAAAAGAAAATTTTAATTAATATATTATATGAAAATAAAATCTTGTGTAAGCTGATAAAAATGATTCAGTTGGCTTTAAATAATGTATATGCAAAGATTATAGTAGGAAAGACTGTAGATGAGAGATTTAGTGTCCGCTATGTTGTTGCTCTTCATGGAGAGGTTAAATAAAAACAGTCAAAAGTGGTACTAAAATTAATAAGATGCAGTAAATATATGTGTATGCAGATAATTGATTGGGTGATTATTGCCAGAAATGGTTCTTCTTAAAAGCGGCGCAAGTAAGCAAGATTGGTCTCGTAATGAACGAGAAAAACGCAAAGTATATGAGAATGTGAGCGGTCCTAAGCAGATGAGCTCCTTGCGATTTAATATACAACAATTTAAATTTTAAAGTCGTCAAGAACTTCACGTACCACGACTCATTTTAAATTACGAAAATAAAATAGTTCCAAAGAAGGGATGCCCATTCCCCCAAGCTCGATGGCGCATAAACCAACCCTCCCCCCCCCCCTCTTCAAAAACTGTATTTGTCTCCTTTAAAAAAATTACAAGCAAAAGTAGGATTAGACAAACCATAGATCATATACAATTACACTTAATGTTGTCTTTCCCATATTTTCCTCCTAGTTCTCTAATTTGAAACTTTTCACTCCTAAAATTTATAGCCCCGTCGAAATGTGCTCCCTCAAAAATTTAAAACCCAGTTAAAATGTGCTTCCCTCCAAAATCCTAATGGCGTGATTTGCGCTATGAAACCCCTTTCTGAGCACCGCTGCTCCAAACATTCAAAGTAAAATCATACTAGGAATCGTGCGTACTTTGTAAATCTAAAGTTGTTTCGTTCACAACTGTTGTCCAGAAGAACCAAAGTAAGGTTATACAATACTCTGTTTAGGCTCACAGTAACCTATGGCGCAAAGACTTGGTGCCTCTTTTTTTACCTGTAGTTATATTGAAGGTTATTATTACACAATGTTTAGCTCTATGGATAAATAGACCTTAAGTTGTAGGTTGCAATTAATACAATTAATACTCTTCCTTTCGGATTAGGTTATGAGGGATTGTGATCTGGATGTTGCGCTATAGCAGTGATTTCGTCAAAGAATTGACTTCCTCTATCCTCTAAGCAGTGATTTGTTTTGCAGAGATGTGTATCAAGTCACTGCTGCAAACTCTCATATTGTCTTAATAGCAGGGTAGGGAGGAAAATAAAATAAGTTTGTTATAAATTTATTGAAAATAAGTTTTTTTTTCGCTTCAAAAATATAAAGTATCATATTCAAAAATTGCCTTGGACGAGAATTTGACGTTTTGAAGAGATTCAGCCACATGTCTATTTTCTGTGTTTTTAATTTTATGGTGTTTTTAAAAATAATGAAGTGGTTTAGTAATCATAAAAATTGAAACTCACTTTTTCGTAATGAGTCCAAAGTAATCCTGATTGTAATAATAAAAGAAAAATGATTAATTTAATGTAAATAAATTTGTACTGATTCATATTTCAATCTAGAAAATAATACATCACTTCTCAACCATATGATCTATTAAATATAGTAAATATGGTAAATAGGCTTAACATGAAAAAAGGATTCTTATATTATTTACATTTGCATTGCAGTTAGGCTTTGTTTGTGTACATTAGATTTTTTCATGATTACTTTATTATACGAAGGTAGGAAAGCATTGTATTCGTTTGAGAGATTAAAAAAAAAATGGTGCTCATAATCGAAAATTTCCACTCGCTTTTTACGTTTCAGAAGTCAAGGGTCAAATTTGGTTCGGTGTTTGTAGTCTAATTAATGTGCCGGGATCACCGTTCATCCAAATTTCAAGAAATTTTCAGGGATTGTGCGGGTTGGGGCCTAGATGCTTCCATATTAATGTCATCAAATTCCATCCAGTACTTAGGCTTACGTACGCTGGAACGTATTTTTGTAGATAAGCCAATATTTCAGCAACAGCTCGTTCGATTTGGCTCAGAGTTGCATAAAATGTAACTATTGGTGAAAAAATAAGGTAGTGACAATTTTATTGAATTCTGTCAACTACTTTCTCTCATATGTACGAGAACGTGTCTTTCTTGATACGACTATATCAACATACATATATTCGTCTCTTGTTAGTGCAAACGATCGTATATAAAATTTACTATTTATATATTCTACTTTTGCTAATAGTGTGAATGTGATCTGTGAACTCTATTATAAATGTCCCAGAGACAGATTGTAATATTTTTTAATAAATAAGTTAAAAAAAAAAGCTTTTGCTAAAGATGACATTTTGTATTCTGAAACTAATATAGGTAGTCTGCTACCATGTAAAATGACAGAAGAAAATAAAATGTGAAATCATACTAATTAATCATAAAGGAATAATTAGTTTTTGTACTCTCTCGTAAAACAATCAAAACGAACTTAAGGTGTGTGCTTTAGACCTGACATGATAGAATCGAAAACATAAACAAGGCTAGATTAATAATATGAAATATAAGTTATAAATAATAGCTCATTATACAGAGGGCGAAATGCTGGATAATTCCCTCGCTTACAGTACGCAGGTCCGATTTTTAGTTTCTGAGATATTTTAATCCACATCTTCCGTAAAACTAGTTATCATTTAGTTTTCCACCCCTATTTTTTCTTGTTCACGTCTCTGACGCGGCGCACAGTGGTCGGAAAAGGCATAAAAAACGGCAAAATCCCTGGGAATCTTACAATTTAAGAAGATATTTGAAAAACTGAATTTATTATAGAATGTTGGACATTCTGAATTAATATATAGTAAAACTTTTTTTGGAAAAACCAACCGATATTATTATTTTTAATTTTTTTCAGTTATAAACAAAATATATTTTGCATGTGATATGTTGTAAAAGTAAAAATTTATTGTATAAGGTTATTATAGGATAGAATCAATTATAAATGTCTACTGCCTATATTACTATCAATAGAACATAGTGGGGTAAGAGAAGAAGAGCAAATCAACCTACAACTAAATTAAGATAAAACCAAATAAAGGGGTGGTGAGCTGAAAAAATTACCCCAGTATCAATTATAAGACACGAAATGGTTTGAATGTCTCTTCAATATTTTAATTCGCATTTAGTTTTTTTTGTTTCTATACTTTTCCTCCAGTTTTCTATGACGGTAAGGAGCAAATTATATTAGGTATAAATTTATTTAGATACAGGTAGGCATTTTTTCTTGCTCGTTTTTGGTAAAACTTTCTTGGCTGAATTATCGCAGCTGATTTTTGTATTCATCATTAGCAGAGGGTTCAAAAAACATTTTGATTACAGTCCATATGACCTTGGCGGACTTTGGCGCGAGATACTTTCTGATGGAAAAAGAAATTCCAGTATCCGTTGAGTAATAACTTATCCTATGAAAATACGTATTTTTAAATTTTATTAAGGAATAAATTATCTAAGAACTTATTTGAGTCATTTCCAAAAATTATAAAAAAAAAAAAAAAAAAATTCAGAATTCACCAAAAACGCCTAAAATATATTTAATGATTTATAACAAGTTGCGTTAATGTGGCATAAACAGGCCACATATATGAAATTTTATTTTCATGTCAATTTCTGCTTTTATATTTTTTGTTACAGTTAATCAAGTAACACAATGCAATTAATTTTATGATATGCTGGCAGTTATCTCGAAATGTGGATACAATTGACTTCTAATTATTTTGTTAACAATCATCAGCTTTATGTTAACTTTGAACCCATTCTGATCTAGCCGCTTTTGAAACATGGTTAATCCTATAGTCTGAGAAAATAAATTTACGCTTGCGTACGCGAAAATATAGGATGGAAATCGATATGAAGACATCTGGGTGCCAACTGCACAATCTCTGAAAATATCATGGCTCATTGGTTTAAGGGTAGTAGATGATATGCCCGTCATATAGATTTGATGACAGGTATGATGCAAAATTTGCTCTTAGATGTCTAAATCATAAAACGCGAATGAAAATTTTCGATCCTGAGACACAAATATAGAGCTCCCCTACCTAGTAGTGAAGAAGAAAAAAGTGTTTAACTAATTTAATCACTATAAAAGAGTATTGAAAATGTCGTGCATCAAGTGTCACAACGATACAATTTTTCCATTTTCTTAATAAATAAAGCTTTTCATTCTTAAGGATCCTTTAATTTCAGTTTGATTTTATATTTGAAATATTAGAAAACATTTTCTATGACAATCTAATTGCGTGCTTTTTTTGGTCGAATTTCTGTTAACTTTCTTCACTCCGTCATCTTACTAATTTTTATGAAATATCTGGATATGCCGATTTTTAATGAGATTATCACGATAATTTAACAAAATATCTGATTTTGAGTTGTCGTTTGTGACAATTTTTGAAAAATTCATAATGCTAAGAAATTTCTGTCAGATGAATGCATTGGTAGTTATACTGCCTATTCGAAGATCCTTAAAATGCATAGTGCGCTTTCTCATGTTTACTTTTTTTTTCAGTATTTTCTAATGGTAGAAGTTCTACGTACAAACTGTCCTCGTTTATTTATTATTTTTATATATTTCTTTTCAAATAGAAATAGAACATTTCATCATCTTCCATTAAGAAAGGGTTTATTTATGAGAAAAATTCAAGGATAGGTAGGTATCTACATGAAAAATAAAACTGCAATATTTTTTTTTCAGTAAAGAAATAAGAAACTTTACCTCAATACATAGGAATTGATTTTCTTAATAAAATCACTCTATTTTGATATTGGTTATTATATACTATGTTCATATAAATTTTTTATTTATACTTTTTGATTCTATTCCTTGACATCTTAGGATGGTAGTTACGGCCATCCGATGTCCAGCTGCACAGCATATTTCACTGTCAATTTTAGCTTTAGATCTAATGTCCTGTTGGCCAGGACAACAAATATAGAGTTATCATGGATTCTTGTCTACAAAGTGTATATATCGCCACTCTAATATGATGGAGCTGGGTTTGCATTAAAGATAATCACGTTCAGTTTTTTATCCGGAACTGTGCAACTGAGTAATGAGGACCATTTCCCGTGATTGGTAATTTAGTTATCTTTTTTCCGTCATGAAAGATATTGGCTTATCTGGCTGATCTCTTCCGGCGCCATATTTCCCTAATTGGTAAGATATGAGAGGAATTTGATGGTTTATTGGAGCAGCATAGCTTTAGTCCAAATTGGCGTTACTATACGGAAGTAAATGAGTCTTTTACAGTTTGGTGGAAGGTAAGAGCGTTTGTCTAGTAAGTGTTGAACTAGTCAAAACATTTAGTAGTTCCTAATAGTTTCAGTGTTGTATGAGGATTCCAAATAAGACGTTTGTCCAGATGGATTCCTAGGTAGTGGATCTGTTTAACTGGGATGAGTGGAATGTTGTTGAAGGATACTATACGATACGAAGTCAAAGGTTTACAAAGGAAAAATGTGATTTGATGGAAATGGTTTTAATTATCCAATTATGACACCATTCTTCAAGGTTTATGAAATGTGAATGAAGAGTTTGGGAAGCAATAAATCATAACAAACTGATAACACACATTTGTCGTTAGTATACGTGGAAATGATAGCATTAAGATGAGCTAAAATGCCAGCTGTATAAACTGTATTTAGGATGGGATCGAGGATACTACCTGGGGAACACCAGCGCGAGGATAAAAGAGCATAGGCAATACTATTCAACAAATTGTATAGATAATAATTATATAATAGTAAAATTATTTATATTTTATTACCCTCCCTTGCTTAATGGGCTATACGGACAAGATGCATAACATACTGCAAGTGAACCAGTTAACAAGTTTTTATCTTCGGCGACTTCTGATAAAGGATGACCGTCTTGGTGCTGGTCCTCTTTTCCGTGCTCCAATGTTGAGGTGGGCTGGACCCACTGCCTCCTTCCAGTCATCAATAAATTTCATTTCCTTTCAGCTGGAAGTTCTCCTTACTTACCAGTCGAGGAAGTTCTTCCTTTGTTAGGACGTAAATTCCTGCTGCTCTCTTCATTGTTGCCCTTATTCCTTTGAATGCAGTGCAGGTTATGACCACTTGCCCGAGTCTCCAGAACTTCAAAAGTGGGGCAGTAGGGATATGTGTCCTGGTTAAAGCTATGTAGCTTCTTTGCTCTTTAAGTTATGTAGGAGTTGCTCGAAAACTCCTATACCCAGAGAGAAATAGTGAAATCTAATAGTCCAGGAGGAACCATTGTGCGGGGGGGGGGGAGGAAGTATTTCCTGAAAGTACTCCCTTTCGGGGTTGATGGGGTGTGCTTTATCAGTCATGCCCTTCAAGAAGATGGCTTGTGTCTTTTCAGCAGCCATCCTCATCTTCTTTCTGTCACATTATCTTAATACAAGGTTCATCACTCTGCCGCTTCTTTGATACCCGCCATGCTGTTGGATGCTACCACAGCAGCTAGGTCGTCAACATAGGTAGTGGCCGAGCACCGGTCATTTTCAAGCGTAAAATTATTGCTGACCAAGTTTTTTAATTATTTTGTTCTATCCTCATAACCCTTCTTATCTATTGTCATTATGTTGCTAACCTTCATCCTCCCGCTCCTCCAATAATTTCTAAGCATCTATCTCCTGATTTACTATTGACAGAGAAATTTCTAACAGTATTTTTTAAAAAAATCATCAATACTATATAACGGTGCTGATGTTTTAACTTCGGAATATTCGGAGGATTCAAAAATAGATATATTGTTTATAACTAAATTGAATTAGTTATCAGGTTCGAACCATCTGTAGTTCAAAAACACATTAAACAAAACAATACCCGACATTTTACCATTGCAATTTAGGTATTCACCAAACTATAATTTTCAAATTGTACCTTTATTCGTTTAGAAAGGTGACATATTATTATGTCATCTCGCCAACGCACGATCAATATCAATTACTCAATTTTTTTTCATCCTTATATGTTCTAATCAATAACTTCAAACATCAGTATAAAACTCCTGGTTTTAACACTTTTCTCAAATATATCAAAAGATAAGATAGGTCATGAATTTGTAAACCATATTCAGGACTTACATTTTCTTTTCAGACCTTGTCGATCTTTTGCCTCCTAAACCAGACTTCTCCATCTGTGCCTATCTTGCGCCATTTCGTTTCATTTCTCTGAATGCTGCATTACAGCATCATTGTTGATTCGGTCTGCCCGTTAGGTATTTTCTCTTCCATGTGGACTCTTCTATATTATAGAGGTATTCATTGTTGTGTAGAAGCTTCTTGATATATTACTCCGATCTATATACATAGCAGGACTTTAATTGAAAGATGCAAAGCAAAAACCATCCAATGGTCTGTAGTCGAGGCTTCAAATAAGAACTAATACAGTGGCCTGTCATGTACTTCTGTTTTTTTTTTTTAATCACGCCCTTAATCCTCAAGAATTTAAGGTCCTGAAACATGACTGACCATTTATTCGATTCAGTTCGATTATTTGCCAATAACGAAATTTCGCCCGCTTCGGTCCACTACGTGCAAACTCTGATTTCACTCATTGATGCTTTTTTTCATGTTTGAAATTTTCTGAAAAGTCCTAACATTGCTGTCTGTAAGAGGGTGTAAGTGGGAAATTTTCACAAAGAAGAATATGATAATGAAAGCTTATTCAAAGATATAGGAATTTATTTTAGCCTATCAATTGCACTTATGACACGAAATTACAAAGGTTATCTCTTTACTCGTGATAAAACCGGAATCGAAAACATTGTCTCAATGGGCTTCTATGAATCTTAATACAACCATTTGACAAAAGCTTCTAGATCTTCATGATGTTATTACGTTCAAACCTAATTTGAAGAAATGAAAGTTTGCTTCTTCTATTCATTGTTTATTTTTTTCAACCGTATAAATTAGATTATATCAAAACACATGTTTTATTTTTTTAAATACATTTTTTCTACCACAACATTTTGAACACAGATTGATTCAATAAGAAAAATTACTGCAGTGTTACATTATATTCATTTATTTCCTCGTAACAGAATTGTGTCATAAAATGCCTTAAATGACAAATCGGTAATAATTTAATATCACAATTGAAGTGCCATGGAATTTTGAGGTTAGCCATTATATTAGAGAAAAAAACATAATACGATGTGAAAATTCATAAAAGTAATTCTAAATTGACTCCTTGTTATGAAAATAAGTCAATGCTGTCGTCATTATGATAAAAGAGTACTCAAAGTCAAGCGGAAAAAGAGAGTGTACATCACTTTACCCCACAAATGCAATTGTAAGTACTGCCCAGTTGGAAAACCGAAAGGAATACTAAAAAAGAGGAAGTCAGTGACATTCAAAAAGTCTTGTTCTGGGGCATACAAACAACTAAAGAGGATGGCGCCAGAAAAAAGAAAAAGAGGTAATTCAGATAATATCTCTTTTACGAAAAGTTTTTTAAATTTTTTAAAAGCTATTAAAAAGAGATTAACACCATATGCTCCACAGGAAGTGTCGTTTGTAGTTGGGAATGTATGGTACAGAATGATCGCAGACGAAAAAGGAAAAGAAAAAAAACCGTCCCTCAGGGTCAGTAAAAGGAGAAGAAGAAGAAGGAGTAGAAAAAAAGAGAAGGAATTAATGAAGCTTTGTAAAAAGAAACTGTAAAATGATTATTGTAAAAATTTGAGAAGAAATCGTAATTTCTTACTATCACTCTCTCTTTTGTAGTAAACATCTCATTTTTTTTTAAAGTGGACGAATAGAAGGTACTTACGTATCAAGGTGTCATCTTATATATTATACATGTTATATTGGTTTTGGTTATAAAGTTCACTGGAGAACTATCCTTTATAGTTCGTTTTCAAATACTTCATGTTTGTGTCCATTTTCACAGGGAAGTATCCATCCTTGGTAAGACACCAAACATGAATGAAACGTGTCCTCCTTCATCTCTTGAGCGAGCGAAAATCGTCATTTATAATTTGATTTATTAAACCATAATATTCAATGAATCTTACAGAATAAAAGAAAAATTCAATTCCTTAACGAAGAAAACAAACGTCATCACGTTATAGTGTCAGGTTATCACCAAAACCAATATAACATATGTTTTACCGAAAAAAAAAGTTGTGTTTTACAGTCACGTTCTTTAAGAAATTTACTTATTATTGATCCAGAGCATTATTTGATCATTTCATCTTTGATCGGATTTGCACGAAATTGCCTCTTTTTTATGTTTATCTATTGGGATGTGCCTGCCTTCCTCAAGCCAAGAAGGGGGTTCTATGGCGCAAGTTTTAATATTGGCCCTCAAAATGTTTACGAGGTGGAGAGGCACATTTGTACATTGTCGTGATTTTATGGAGTGAATTATATTTCGGTATGTTTTAAATTGTAAACGAACTTTCAAACCAATCAATAAACAAAAATAAGACATTCTGAGGTTTATTTGTCTTTCAATCATTAAGACCGCCGCATAGCAGTATACCGGAAGAGTGGCGAAAATGAATTTACTATATAATAAAAACAACTAGCGCCTCTTCTTTTGTTATCAAACACAGAATAAATCTAAAATAAAATAGCAACAAATGTAAAGACCAATATTTTGAACAATTACCACACATCATACTAGTTTATTAACATTGAAATCCCTTGTTACTCCTCTGACATCACTTCTTATTAATTACGTGTTTCACCACGTCCTTTCTTTAAAAAATCCTTAAATGATTTCAAAGAAATCAACATCCATTTTCCTTTCTAATGGGAATGGTGTTAAAAATCAATCCGACTAACTTCTCAAACATTATTACTAGGTAAGAACATGTGACATCAATTGATGAAACTCGACCAACCTCCAAACAGTTTTTCAAAATTCCTCAATACTTGAAATACCGAACCGACCAATCTTACCGAACCGAACCAAGGACGTGCTAGTACTAAGATGGTGCCTCTCGACCACCTCCTGCGAGAAGAAGTGACCAGGTACGATTACAAGAGGGAGGGCTCAAAAGCTCTGTCGGAGAAATTACGGATGAGAATTATTGAAAACCAAAATATATAGAAAAAGATTATCCGGGAGAAAAAAATTGAAGACTGGAGCAGACGGTGGGTGACGACTCCAAAAGGCAGTGCTGGGAAAATACTTTCCCACCGTTGAATTTCGGTTATGATCGAAATGGATCCTCCCGGACAATTGGATTTCACAATTTCTCACGGGTTATGGCGGTTTCAGATCTAAACATCATGGCCTCTGACAGGATATAGATCCCCACTGCCCCGCTTGTGGTGTTCCGGAGACTGTTGAGCATGTGGTCACGGTCTGTACTGCTTTCGACGGATTAAGAGCCAGGTTAATGAGAACCACGGGAATTTACGTCCTCACTGAGCAGGAGTTTTCTCAATTGGCGACTGAAGAAAACTTCCCGCGTTTCAAAGAGTTCATAAATGGCTGGAAGGAGAAGCGGACCAGTCCCAGGAATAACTTCGGATTCGGGAAGCCAGGTCTAATTTGCTGAAGAATGAGGAAAAGTAGAAGAGCTTGTGTGCACAGCTTTGAATTTTGTAAATTGATATTATGGCAGTATTTTGTTATTATGCAATAATGCTTACCATCACACTACTTTATACACCCGTACTGCCTTGGTGGCATGGGAGGGTGGAAATTAAATAAAAAAAAAAAATATCCGCATACCGAATTCATAAAAATCAGATATTTATAAGACTGCTGGAAGACTCATGGCAGAAGCCGAAAATCAAGAGGCATAGAATGAAAAAATAAAAATGGTTAACATTATTTAATGATATATATTTTTTTTCCTACGCCTAAGTAACGCCTGCTTCATTAACCATGCGTGCTCTTGCAGTCCATTACAGTTTTGCTCTCCTAGCATAAGGGCTGTCCATTTCATTAAAGGAACATCTTATGTCCTGTAATGCAGGGCATGTATCAAGATGTTCTCCTGTCATCATGTCTAAGGAACATAGAGGGCATGTCGGGCTATCTTTTACACCGATGCGGTGGAGGTGCTTCTGAAGGAAATCATGGCCTGTGAGCATTCTAAAGGATGCCACGGATTGCCATCTAAGGATGTCTCTAGGAATTCTGCCACTTTCTTCCAGCAATCCTCTCCATCGTTTCCCTTCAATTGTTTGTACATATTTCTCTTTCAGTGAACTTTAGAGGGGCTGTTTTATAATTATTTTCTTGAATCCATGGCGAGAGGTATATCGAGTTGGATCATTCCAGAACCTATTCTGGCCAGTTTGTCAGCTTCATCATTTCCGTGGAGCCCGCAATGGCCTGTTATCCACTGGAAATCGATTTCTGTCCCATTTTCCTTTAATTGTTTCAAATATTGATGGCATTTAGGAACACTTGGATTTATATTATATCCATTTTGGATAGACAAAATGACTGCCTGTTAGTCAATAAAGAAAACAACTTTCTTGTCTTTCCGTTCAATTAATCTCTCAAGGTCTAAGAGAATGGCTTTCACTTTCCCTTTTTTGTGGCTACCTTTCCGACCGGGGTGGAAAGTTGAAACTCCTTTGAATAAACTCCAGCTCCGGCATGTTTGCGTGCTTTCAGTGCAGAACCATCAGTATATACATGGAGCCATTCTGTCTCTGGGAATCGTTTTCCGATTTAATGATATAAAAACATGGGTACTTTTTGTCTAGCAGGCCGGACTGAAACCTCACTTCTTATCTATCTAACGTCACGTCACATAACCTCCCTCTTCTTATCCCGCCAAACCTTTCAATTATTGCATTGTTTAATTTTCAGTTATTGCCTTATTACGTTCACTTATTAAATTCTTTACTTTTAGCCCATTTGTGTTTATTTTTCATTATTTTTAATTTTGGGCGCGTTTGTGTTTATTTTACATTTTTTTTGTTTGTGGCCCCTTTGTGTTTCTTTTCGTCATATTATGGACCTTCTTAGAATATGGAATTTGCCGACTTCAGAAGAACAGGCACTTCAATATTTTTAAAATGTTGGGGTACTTGCCGACGTGAAAATGTGTGATCGAGGTCATCGAATGAAGTCAACCAGAAAGGCCAAATGGAGATGCTTTCGTAGGACTTATGACACAAAACTTTTTAACAGCTTTAAAATTGATTGTGCCCATGACATGTTATACAGGCCAAGAAAAAAAAAATGGAGGACCTGGCAAAGTGGTTGAAGTAAAAGAAAGTCTTTTTTCTAAACGAAAAAATCATGTCGGGAGAGTTTTATTTCAGCAGTGGATGTTTGGTGGAGTTTGGCGAGAAACAGATGAATGTTTTGTCTTTTTATAAAACAGATTTTGTTTTATATTTTTTCTTTTCTATGTAAATATGTTCTTTTAAATGTGTTTTATTATTATTTCATTTTGATGTTTTATATGTACATATCTTCTTAAAGTGTTTTTTTTATTATTTCACTAATATATGTGTCGTCAAATAAAAGTATTTTTTTTTGTTATTACATCTGTTTTTGTATCTGTTTACACTTTCAATAATACGAATTTAATACAATAATACGAAGATATGAAGTATAAGAAGGCTTATCACTGCGTTATGGGAGTTATCAGTGTTCAGGTTATAAACATTGGCAGATAGCAGTCAGTAGCGGCCCCCTAGACGAAAAGTACCAAAACATGAAATTTATTTTAATCACCGATCGATTAACAAAAAAAAAATATATATATAGTCCTGAAGATGGACATGGTAATTCTATGTTTTACCGAATAAAGAAGGACAAAAAAAGGTTTGATTCCTGAATTTTATTAAAACGCGGAATAATTTCTTGCTTTATTAGAAAAAATATGCAGCAATCGAATTCTTTTGTCGAGATGACTATCGCTAACAGTTGTTAATTAGTCGTCCTGAATATAGGAGAAGAAATTGCTATTATTATAATTATAGAAGACTATAATTATAATATTAATTTGACTACAATTATAAGAATAATTATTATATTATAGTTTAGATCAAAAAGTCTATTGAAAAGAGTTAACAGTTCTGAGAAAATTAGGTAACATTGGATAAAACAGATTTTTTATTTGTTACTCTTATAATTCGGTTTGGATTCTTTAGTAGAGTTATGTTAGACAATTTACGTTTGGTTATTAATACAATATTCCGGGAGATATATTGTAAATTATTATTTTAGAAAAATAATAAAAATTGAACTTGTTTTTATGGGAACCTGTATTGCATGTTTATATATTATTTATTAAAGTTGTTTGCTGTCAATAGGCCGTATCGTCGTTTACTTCGTCAAATGAAGATGATTGAGTCACCATTTTGTATATTATTTTCTCATTGGTGCGAAAAATAAGCACTTCCCTTCCAAGATATAAAAATTATGAAGATATTTATGAAAAAAAATAGGGAAAATTTATTTCACATACCTCAACGACTTTCCCATTTATGGTTGATTATGCGCTACCCCCTCCACAACAAAGTTGTCTGAGCGCAGTTGCTGGTGAACTACCCACAACGTCAGAACTTAAGATGGTGTTAGGCCATGATTTAATGAAAATGATAAATTAAATATGATTAATGTACTGAGGCAACAACTTATCAATAATCAAACATAAGTGACTTCAATACATTTTTATTCATTACGTTCAGTCGCTGCCAGCTCTTCAGACATTACGAAGAAGTGTCCTGCTTCTCTATTGAGTGATTGTTCAATATTTGCGTAAGTTGTTATATTTAATAAAATATTACTACGTGTAACTACCTGTAATAATTGTTTAAATTAATGATCCTTCAATTTATTCCTTGTAAAAAGTTTTAAAAAAATGAAAAAACCGTCCAGCTAATCAAGTGATGTTCATGGCATAAAAAGTGTCCTTAACTAGTAGGGGTAAGAGGATTTTTTATTAAGTCCTTCGGTATTAGATCCTAACACATACTTTGTGTGTTATTACCAATTACTGGCTGAAGAAGTGAACTGTAAAAAATCTAACGGGCTGCCACTTTTCAACATAATGGTGGACGCCTATATCTCAAAAAAATCTGTCCAATATTTCTTGAAATGGAATACCTCAAATTTTGATGAAAAAACATTTAATTTTTTTTAGTCGATTACAATGACTCATTATTAAAATTAATAAATCAAAATTATATGTATTTTTTTTTTAATCTTAAAATATTTATATGCACCTGTAGATGAACTATTGACAATCGGCAGAACATGGTGAAGGATAGCACACAACAGCTATCAATGCTGGACACAATTGAACACTTTAATAAAAAAACAACTTTTCAAATATGTTCCGGTTTAGGCAAATTGACAAACACAAGCACTTCTTTCATTTGAAGCGATATTTTTGTTATTAATGTAAAAAAAAAAAAAAAAATCTGTACCACTGCAACCCATGAAGGGTTTTGAGTTCAGTACTATTTAGGGAAAGCACTGTTTCTAGATCAACGGTTGTGCAAGGAGGTGATGTGACAGAGATCACGCTCAACCGCCAGGTTTTTCCCCTTAATTAATCATTTAATTAAGAGTACCCACTTTATAGAGGCTGAGTGTGTCCCAGGGTCGCCCCACGGCCAATGAAACAGATAAATAAATTGTCCGCCATGAGCCGGGGTTGGAACCTGGGACCTTTAGCATTGGAAGCTCAGTATCATACCACTGAGCTACCCCACTCCCTTGTTATTAATGTAGGAAGTTAAAATAAAGTTTTAATGTGCGCAAGCATTAAAGATCTTCATTTAATAAAATTAATAGAGCGTACGAAATTATTTAATGAGACAATGGGGTGTGCATGAAAAGCTGTCTTTTAATCTTTTAATGTACATAAAATCACAAGTTTTAATATATATATATATATATATATATATATATATATATATATATATATATATATATATATATATAAAACTTAAGATATGGATTATAGTCGGATAATAGGTAATGAAATTATCCGTAATATAAGAAAATCTAAGACCCTAATAACAATCTCATAATGAAAAACAATGCAATACCAAAACTTTTACTTAGTTGAGAATTAATAAGATTTTTGATCAATACAAAAAAAAAAAATGCATGACCAATAATAATAATAATTCGACTATAATTCATATCTTAAATTATAATATACTAGAGGAACATTATTACCAACTTTCGCAACTGTTCAACCCAGTTATTTTTTATTTCTTTACTAGCTTTACCCGGTCACACTCTCATGTGGCTTAGACTGACAAAATAGAAAAGAAAGAAAATATAAAGCATATATCAGTGGATTTATACCAAAGGACATTTGTAATTTTTAAAAAGTTGGGAAACAAATTTGTCTGTAAAATGGCTTCAATTTAAACTAATCCTAATATTTTTTTTCATGATTCAACTTGAACATTCGTAATCATCTGAGTGAATTGGGCTTTATTCTTAATCATCAGGAACAGTATATCAAGCTACTCATATATTTTCATATTTAATTTAATTTAATTTTATTTTATATTTAATGTATTGTTTAATGTTCAACTATGTGTTGATCATTTTATGGCAAATAAAAATGTAAATGTTTGGTTGTTTAAAATCTTAAATCTCAGAAAGTTCTTCACCCATTGCCTTGAAATTTTGGCATTTAAATACGTGCGTGGTTTAATATATCTACTTAAATATAGGGTGAACTATGCATATTTATTAAAAACGCACCATCAGTTGGATGTAAAAGCAACACACGCGGTTCAAATATTTTAGGATACTGTTTCAATGTTAAAGATTTTCAAATATATATCGTGGCAATGCATTGAAATGCATTTATCATAGCGTTCATTTCGTGTGCATTAGATCTGCCTTCTAAGATGCCTCAAAAGATTTCACATACCCCTTTTAAGATAGTTGATTGCTTCTTATCAATAAAAATTAAATATAGAGTTGTTAAAAATGTAATGCACGAAGAAACCAGACTCACGAAAGAAATCCCACGGTAAACGGCACAACCTTATTCCAACATAATGTTAGAGAAAAGAATTTATAAAAAAATAAAATAAAATGAAATCAATAAAAACTGATCTCTAAAAGGAACGTTAACGGTGATAAGTATTACTCAAGAGGTAAATCTTTTAAAATAATAGCAAATCAAATATTTTAAATGTATCATACTACTTCCTGAATACATTGGGAAGAAAATAAAAAATGAATATAAAGAGCATACAATAGTAATGACCTACATAAGGAGAATCATATCAATTCTTCATATGATAATTTAAATTAGTGTAATAATTATAAAATTTTCGATTAATCAATAACAAAAAAGGAAATGGCTTTTTCTGAAGAGAAAGCAGTAAATGTTTAATACTGTATAACTCTGCAACGAATCGACCGGTTTTAATGGTTTTTTTTTTATTTTGGCGGAAAATCAGGAATCTTTCAAATAAATGTGGGTATTAACAATAAAAATTGTGTGCGTTTTAAATCATCTGCAAATAGAATATTGAATTCATCGTAACATTTTTCAGCTTGTAAATTTATGTTATACACATAAATTAAAAGGGTTTCAAAGGGAAGACTTAAGCCAAGTTTCGTTAAAATCGTTAAAGCCGTTTTGGCGCTACAGTTTATAGCATCACATTTTTTTGCAGCTTTGAACAGAAAAACATTTACATTTTTATTTTGTTTACATATATATAAAATTACGAATCTTTCGAAGACAGAAGTACTATTCTAGAAACCTTTCCAAGAGTGTACAGAACAACTTCCCAAAGTTTCATGGCGATCGGATGAATGGTATAGTAATGCATAAAGGACAAACAGACAGGAAGACATACATTCATTATTATATATACAGATAAAAGTCGAATTATAAAAAAAAACATTGTAATATATATATGTGTGTCTGTGTGCGTGTCTGTGTGTCTGTGTGTATATGTATATATATATTATTTATTTCTCAACCAACTAGTTATTCAAATTTGCAGAATCAGTGAACATGCTGTAAATTATAATGAAATAAAGTAAATGAATTATATGGAAGTAGGTACCAAAGCCAAAAACTTGAACAGCTCGCAATGAGGTAAGAGATTCCTTGTCTTTCTTCTTTTACATTCGAGATATCAATATTAGATTTTTTTATCACTTACAAAGTTACAGTCAGTGGGTGGGTCACCGATTTCAACCAATTTTTTTTCGGTGACACTAAATCGAAAAATATTTGACTCATATCCGTGTCCATATCCGTGTCCGTGTCCGTTCTAATGGGTCCTAGGGCCCGAGAAAAATGTTTTTACATTTTTTTTCACAATATTTCTCCAATTCTTCTTCGTTGCATACTATTTATTTTCAAGTTTATTTATTTTCAGCCATTTTACACCAATTTTCAATTTTTTTTGTCAACTTAATGACTACACATCTGATTACGACGTTTCGGCTCGTTGAGCCATTTTCAAGTCTAAAAAATGTTTACAATTTACAGTCATATTTAAAACATTACATACTTCAACATATAGAGATTCATTTTATATATCTAAAATACCAATCACGTACCTGTCCTTTTCAACTTATGCGAATTGCATGCGTCTACTCATGTAAAAAAAAAAAGACTTAAACAGCACAAACAAAATTGTAATTCAAAAAATACAAACATTCTTTTTTTTTTTTTTTTTTTTTTTTTTTAACTTGATTCTTCAACTCACACCTGTCAGAAGTTCCGACAATCAGCGAGTGTGATGTCAATATGTAGAGATTGGTCTTGGAATAGGCGTGAGGGAGAGGAGTACCCAGCGGCGTCCTTCCTGTCTTGACCGTAATGTTTATAGTTAGTGGAGGAGATCCCTCATCCAGCTTCTTTTAAGCCTCCTTCGGGTGTTATCGGGCATGTTAGTTGTGGCCATGCCTCGAATCAATGAGTTTGTATGTCCGTGTAAGTTATTATGAAATCGTTTGTAGTATGTTCGTATGTGGTCGTTAACTGTTGGCATCTGTAAGTCTTTATGTAGAGTAATGTTACTGACGTACCAGGGAGCTTTGGTGATAGTCCTGAAAGTTTTAGATTGAAAAGTCTGTAATTTACGTATGTGAGTCTTTTTGGCTGTCCCATATATCTGTAAAGCGTAGGTCCAAATAGGCTTGAGTAGGTAAATATATGTATTCAATTTCTGTCTAAGTTTTAATTTCGAATTTCTTGCAAGGAGTGAGTACAATAGGCGTAGTCTTAGGTTTAGAGTTTTTGTTTTGTTTTTAATATGTTGGCCCCATGTCATTCTTCTGTCAAAGGTCAGTCCAGGATATTGAACTTTGTCAGTCTGAGGAATTTGGATATTGTCAAGGTAAATAGGGGGGCAAGTTTCACGTCGAAGGGTAAAAGTGATATGTTGTGATTTGTCTAGGTTGAGTCGAATTTTCCAGAGTTTGCACCAGTCGTAGAAATTGTTTAGGTGATATTGTAAAGTCTGTGAGGCGTATGCTGAATTTTGATGCCTTGTCAAGATTGTTGTATCGTCTGCGTAAGTCGCGGTCAGAGTATCGAGAGGATCTGGAATATCATATATGTAAATAATATACAACAGAGGAGCGAGTACTGACCCCTGAGGCACCCCTGCTAGGGCTGGTTTAATGGTAGATAGTTCTGTACCTTGGCAAAATTGGAGAAAAATCTGTCAGAAAAAAAAGATTGAAGAATAAGATAGTAGGTTGGAGGGAGTATAGTCTTAAGTTTGAAAAGAAGTCCCTGATGCCAGACTCTATCGAACGCTTGAGCAACATCCAGAAATACTCCTGTTGCATATAATTTGTGCTCTAGTGCTGTTGCAAATAGAGAGTCACTCGGTGTAGCTGATGAATGGTTGAGTGGTGTGAACGAAATCCAAACTGATGTTCAGGTATTATGTTTTCAGTAGTCAGTATGTCAAGAAGTCGTTTGTAGAGAAGTTTCTCAAAGATTTTAGAACATAATGGGAGCAAGCTGATGGGTCTGTATGATGAAGGAATGTCAGTGTTTTTGTTAGGTTTGTGAATCATTTTTATGAATGAATATTTCCATTGTAAGGGGAATTTAGTCGTTCTGAGTATTGCGTTATAAATTGATGTTAGGTATACTAGAGCTTTCCTTGGCATTTTCTGGAGCACTTGAGCATTTATCAGGTCATGACCAGGAGCTTTCTTTTTAGGTAACTGTCTGATTTGTTCTGCAACTTGAGTGGGAGTGAAGCAAAGTGGAGGTAATGACAGTTGTAAAGGAATATCTAAAGTCTTTTGTACATATCTTTCGTGATCAGTATTAGAGAAGTCAGTATATGGTATGAAAACAGAAGAAAGATGGTTGGCAAAGAGCTCAGATTTTTCAAGGTCTGACACAGCCCAGGAACCATCTACGTTTCGGAGTGGTGCTGACACCTCACGATGCTTTACAAGTTTCTTAGTCTGTCTCCATAAGCTTCCATCGTCAGTCGAAAGATTTTTGAGGTAATTGTCGTAGATCATTCTTTTAAAATTCTGAATCTGACGTTTAAGTTCATTGTTAAGTCTATTGAAAGTCCGTTTGTCAGATGGGAGTCGACCAGTCTGCCACACTTTGCGCGCTCTTCTCTTTGCTCTGATCAGGTCTCTAATGTACTGCGGATAGATTGGAAGAGACGTATTTCTGCTGGGTCTTGGTACAGATGATGACCATACAGCCTGTTGTAAGCTGATTGTGAACTTATCAACAGCTTTTTCGAGTTCCTCTTCGGTCTTAAGGGACATTGGGATTGATAGCGTCGAATTTAAGTAGTCGCTGTAAGCTTCCCAATCGATTATCCTATCTGTAAGTGTTGATTTTTTTGATGCAGTACGAGGCTCATCGCATAGTACCAAACTGAGAAGAGAATGATCAGAACAAAGATCAGAGCTTGCAGTTACAGTATACGGCACTGTCCTGAGTCCTTTAGTATTGAAAAAGTCAAGTAAATCTGGTGTTTTCTGTCTTGAAGTTGGCCAGTAAGTGTATCAGGTGAGATCGTGTTTAATGAAAGCTGATCGATGGCAGACTTTAGATTTCTTCCTCAAGGAGTACAGAGTCGTGCTCCCCAGGACTGATGTTTGGCATTATAATCACCACCTGCAATAAAACACCGACCGAGATGTTGGAAGAAATTGTAAAACATTGCAGATGTTAGCACGTATCTCGGAGGGCAGTACACTGCAGCGAAGGTAATGGTATAGTGCTGGGTATACAGAGTAATTGCTGTGGATTGTATGTCATGTGTAATGGGTAATTGTAAAGGGTTGTGTTTTAGTGATTGCTTAATCAGTATTGCCGTACCGCCATGTGCCGTCTTATCAGGGTGGTCAGTTCTATATATTTTGTAGCCTGGAATGTAAAATTTAGAATGTGGAGTCAAATGTGTTTCAGTGATGAGAGCAATTTCAGTCCGTTTTTCATGTAGGTACATGTCAAGTTCGGTCCTGTGTTGGTTTATACCATTTCCAGAGAAGAACGGACATGGAGCCCACTGTCAGCCGATTAGTAGCCATAACTGGAGGATAAGGCTTGTGCAACGTGAGACAGTTCTTGGAGAAGGCTGAAAAGAGGCTGGATGAGGTTATTCAATCCACTTACCAAGTTGAAGAGCTGAGCTGAAGCCGGGTGATTGTAAGTCGGTGGCGGCGGCTGAGTAAAGCCCTTTTTCATTTCTGGATGCTTTGGCTGGTGAAGGTGATTTTCTGGGACTTCTGTAGGGGAAGTTCGCAGTTTTGGTCCTAGATATTGGGAATCGGGTTTTGAAGAACCTGAATTTGCGGTTTGCTGACTTTGCGGAAGAGAAGGAAACTCGTCTATACCTGGGGGTGCGCTAGTTTGTGCTTTTTGGGGACTTTGTATATTTTTACGGAAATTTCGTACTTCTCTCAGTTGTTTCAGAGTTGCACAACCTCTATAATTTGCTGGATGGGATCCGCTACAATTCGCGCATGTTGCTGCGGTCTCTCTTGTCTTTTGGCAGAGGGTGCTATCATGTCCTTGGCCACATCTAACGCACTTCGGGGAGTGATTGCAGTAAGCCTTCGTTTGGCCATACTGCTGACAACGGGTGCACTGTGAAATCATTCTTTTCTTTCTAGGTTCTTCGATTTTCACTCTAATATAGTATAAATATTTAATATCAAAAATGTTTTCATTAAATGTGGCTTTAGAGATGTCGATAAAGAACATGGGAAGTGGATTTTTATATCTGGAAATAACGTTCACAATACTTGTGGCATCGTAACCTAGGCATTTTAATTCGTATTTTATGGTTTCAATTGGAGTAGCATGGTGTAAGTTTTTTAATACAATTCTTGGATTTCTATCTTCTATTAACTGATAGGTATGGAAATCGGCACCTACCTGTCTTAAGTTAGCTACTATACGTCTATATGTGTCAGAGTTTTCAGGATATACGGTTACTCCTCTCGATGTGGATTTTAGGTTAAAGCTGTTCAAACCTCCTACATTTTGGAGAAATGTGACCAGTTCGGTGTAGTTCTGTACATCATTCAGATGGATAGGAGGCGGTTTTACAGAAACCGGTTGCTTAGTGGTAGCATCAGACTCGTCACTAATGTTAGTTAAAATTTCAAAGCTATTTGAGGTTATTGTTGTAACTTCGCTTACCTTTTTAGCTTTTCTTGGGTCTCTGTTATTGTCCATTGAGCGTTTTCTTCCTGTAACGAGTTCCCAATTATTTTCAGTAGTTTGGTTTGAGCTTAAGGCGTCCACATTTTCTGTAGAACTGCCAGATATCGACGTCTCAGACATCGTTTGCGGTGAAACCGCTACGCCGATGTGTGGAGCTCCTATTTCTTGGAGCTAATTGGTTTCAACAACAGAATGCAACAAAAAGAAAAGTTTTCACTGTTAATTTACTCTAAGATTTTGTCAAAAAGATTTTCATAGAAAAATTAACCTCACTTTTATCAATGTTCACACATTCCAATGAATTTTGAAATACAAACATTAAATTAGCTATTGGGCTCTCTCAGCACACTATGCAAACAAAACATAAATTTGACTTCAATAACGCTAAAATCCTACATAGTGAAAGTAATATGAATAAACGTAGAATAAAAGAAGCAATATACATAGCTAAAATTTTTAAAAAAACTCTGTAAATAATCATACAGATGTAGATAATATGAATACCTTTTACGCCAGTTCGATTGAAAAAATAAAAATATGAAATGAATTAGCTGATTGTACTTAAAATAAATCCATATATAATATTGGGAAACATCATTGTATATGTTTAAAATAAATAGTCTTCTCCTACTCCTTTAAGAATAACCAGTCACGCAACTGAAATGAGGCTGATGAGATGTCGGTGACTCAACATAAGGTAATTTTAACTTATTTGAATCATTTAATAATAAATAATTGAGTAATAATAATGTTATAAAATAATTATAGGTGGGCATGACAAAAATATTTTTTTTTTTTTTTTACATGAGTAGACGCATGCAATTCGCATAAGTTGAAAAGGACAGGTACATGATTGGTATTTTAGCTATATAAAATGAATATCTATATGTTGAAGTATGTAATATTTTAAATATGACTGTAAATTGTAAACATTTTTTAGACTTGAAAATGGCTCAACGAGCCGAAACGTCGTAATCAGATGTGTAGTCATTAAGTTGACAACAAAATTTGAAAATTGGTGTAAAATGGCTGAAAATAAATAAACTTGAAAATAAAAGTTTTTACATTATTTCAAACAAAATTTTTCATTTGCTATGCCCGGATTTTTAATATTATATTTTGATAGATTTCTTTTCAAAATAAGAAGAAAAAATATTGACTATTGTGTTAAGTGAGTTATAATGCGTCACAAATTACAAAAACCAAAAGGCGCTACCAATAAAGTAGGTCAAGTACATTTTTGTTATGAAAAATCAAGTTAGATTTGTTTTTAGTGTACATTAAAACTATTAAATATAACTTTTTATAGAAATCTAAAATTTAATACTTGAAAAAACTACTTGGCTGAAAAAAAAAATGGCTGAAGAAAGGATTTTGTCTAGCCGATAACTAAAGCATTGAGAATTGTTTTAAATATTTTCTAAATTCAACGTTTGTAAATCCGTCGGGGAAGTGGAATTATTGCACACAACCCAGATCGATAACTTTTATATTTCTTTTTAAATTAGAAATTAAGTAAATGGTTTCTCAATCATTTCTATATCATATCCTATATACGTTTATCATATCGATTCATAATACGTTTTGTTTGAATCGGTTTCTCCTTTTTAAAATAATCACATTTTTTGTCGTTGTCGAAAAAACTCCAAACGGTCCAAGCGTACATTTTGTGCAGAAAATTTTAAGATTGCTATAAAAATTCGTATTCAAGGTTTTTTATAGATGCAAAAAACGAATATCAACTTTGTTTCTCTCTAAAAATATATTTACTCTAGTTACCTGACCGTTTTTCAAACAATATCATATTTGGCAGATGCCTAAAGATGGACCAACCAACTTAATAATATTGGAGTGAATATTTTTTTAGGGAGAAACAAAGTTGATATTCATTTTTCGAATATCGAAATTTGGAGTTTTAAATAGAAAATTCATGCCAGTAATCAATTGTACACAAAACACATCATGCCTTAATAAAAAACAAAGCGTTTTGTCTCGACCACTTTTCTTTATTTATTAGATGATGCAAACATGTAATTCATTTTATATGATAGATTCCTGATTATGCATAAGAGAGAACATTTTTTTTTCCAGGACTTTCCGGGACATGTTGGCAGTAGTGATCTTCTTTATCCTGACTGCAACATTTGCCAAATCAGAAAAAAACTATAACCCACTACTAAAATCATTAATGCGTACAAAAAGATGTAATCTAATTTTCATTTGAACATATTGTAAATAAGAAGTAATTTGCCAACTTTGGGCATTGTTTTTATTTTAGGAATATAAATTTAAGTTTTGTTTGATTTAATTTATTTCATTGCTCTTTTTTATACTACCAGGGCCACCGTATTGTTGGCAATCGCCTAAGGGGCCGTAATTCATTCCTTTTCATCGCTGTTAGATCATTAGTGGATCAATAGCGTTGCAAGAAGTACTAACGCCAAATACAGAATGAGAACTTTATGTCTCATAGGAGCGTGAAGGTCACATAGATGCATGCTTTTATTTATTATATTTTTATTATTCAGTATTAAATAGTGAATGGAGAAAACCATATATTTTACCATCATTGGCTGAAAAAAATTAACATTAAAATTTGTGATATCAAGTAAAAATTGTTAAAAAAAAATCAATTGAAATAGAGACCGGTAAAACCCGTAAGCCAGAAGTGGTAGGGGAAAAATCAAATAAAAAACATGAGGCATAGATAACGTAACTCCATCGATGCCAACAATGATTTAATATTTAAATAGAGTGCTACCAGTGGGTAGTTTCTCAACGAGCGTTTTCATGTGAAAATGTTTCTGTGTATTTACATTTACCTGATGTATTTATATTAATACAATTGTAAATATCATAAATAAAAATTAATATATATATATATATATATATATATATTTAAATAATGCCGAAAAGATGCTAAGCTATAATACAGAATATAGAAATTTGAATGTTTAAAATCTATTTGTTTTAATTATAGTTAATATTCAACTTAAATTACACATTTCCAATAGCAGCAATATTATTTTTTCTTACTCTTAAAAATGATGAATTAAAATAACTATAATAAACTTTCATATATGTTATATGGTTAAGTAATCAATCATTGACACTTTAAGAAAAATTTTCAAGTAATTGAGCAATAATTTTTTTATTAATTGACGTAAGTTTCAAAGTAGTTCATACTAGTCCAAGTCTGTTCTACAGATTTCACTTATACTTGATTGGCACTTATACAATATTGGCTAAAATATGTCAAAGTTTTCTATTTTTTGAGCCCACAATAGACGACACGTTTTTCATCTATTATTGACATGCAAAAACTAATTTTCGACCGAGAAAGGAACCAGTAATTGACGCCATATTCAATCATAAAAACGATTTTTTTTTTTTTTTTAACGATATACTTTTTTTATTACAGATACAAAATTATCACACATTAATATATGAACACTTTAAAACTTATTACCTGTGCATAGATATCACATAATGGTACCAGAAAGAAATATTTATCGTGTGAATGGATGGCCCGTCATAAAAATTTTCCGGCTGTATAGAAGGCGAAAATGGGGGAGGACAAATGGCGTTAAAAATTTTCCAAATGCTCATTTCCTTTTACTCTTTAATCTCATCAATGGATGATGGTTTTTTTTTTCTTGTTTTTTTTGGAAAAGAAACTTCATTCTGTTTTCACCGTTGCAACAATTTTGAAACTGTTTAGAGGTAGAATAAACCAGGAGTGATAAAAATTTTCATTCTCATTTACTCTTTTATCTGCTAGATGGATGCTCGTTTTTTTTTTTCCGTTCCAACGATTTTCCGGCTTTGTGGAGGTAGACGAAAATGGGTAAATGGTGTAGAAAATTTTCTGAATTTACAATCGCTTTTTCTCTTTTATATCTTGAATGGATGCCCAGCATTTCACCGTTCCAACAATTTTACAACTGTCCAAAGGTATGCCAATAGAAAGAGGAGTACGCATTTTTCGAATTTTCATTCGCTTTTCCTCCTTTATCTCAGGAATAAAAGATGTGTTTCTCACTCTCTTAGTCTCAGTGAAAGATGACAAAACAGTTTCTTCGTTCAATCCTATCACGAACGTATATAAACTTTGTGTTTTCCCCCAGTTTAAAACAAAAAAAATCTGGTGCGGTGCGCGCATCACACAAATTTCACTTACTCTTCTTAGCAGAAAAAAGGTATTTTCAGACAAAGGGGAAGTAAAAGTGAAAATTATAGACGCTATAGTACCCATATATATACAAATTCTAATATTTATATCGCTTTAATCTATACAATTAAATATTAAATAATACCAACAATAGGATTTAAGAAAACCACATATGTGTATTTATATAATATATTCGGATTCCGTGTTATACACTGACAGGCAAAAAATTCCACCAACTTGGTTTTTTCATTATTTCATCTAAAAATATTTCTGCTTTGGATTGGTCTATTGTTTTAATGAATAAATAGGTAATATTTTTGTTTGTTTTCAATTAGGAATGTTAATATAGAAGATAGTAACCCTTAATCCTTAATTCAATGAAAGAATTCTAGATTCCAATGTTTACTTTCTATGGAATCAAAATGTTTATTCAGTATCATTAGTTCAGTGCCGTTTCTTGCAGCACACCTCTTAGTCTCCGACTTTTAATTTTTTCAACATTAAATGCCTCTTAGTGCTGAGGATGTTGCGCGTGATGTGGCACTTATTGATGATGGACGTTCCATTAGATATGCAGCTAATGCCATCGGAGTTCCATATGAAACCTTACGAGACGCCGTTAGGCGTTTTCGGGAAACTGGTTCTTACAATAGAAGGCCCGGTTCTGGACGGCGGAGGTTAACAGAACCACCGGATAACCGGTTTTTTACTTTGAGAATTTTACGAAACCGGCACCTTACCGTTGTTCAAGCGATTCATTAGCTCGAAGAAGTTCGAGGTGTGCAAATTTCTGAACGCTCGGAGAAGATTAAATCTAAAGTATGGATTAATGGCTTTTCGTCCAGTAAGAGGACCAGAGTTGACCAGAACTCACAGAGTAACACGGTTGGCTTTTGCTCGAGAACACAGCTATTAGACTATGGACTAATGGAGTGCTGTACTTTTTCCAGATGAGTCAAGATTCGCTCTTCGATCTCCAGATTGGCGTGAAAGGGTTTGGAGAAGAAGAAACGAAAGATATGCAGCCAGTAATTTTTCCCAGAGCCAACCTTTCCAACGTGGTATTAAGCTCATGTCACGTATTGCATGAGTGCGTCTTCTAATCTTTCGGGCGAGTTCGAGTGTACTCGTATTCCTTTGGTCCCTCAATTAAACTATTCTCCGTTACGATCTCTTATTTCTTCTTTAGTTAATTATCAAATTATTTTATATTTTATATTTAACTATCTTTTATATTAGAAATTAATGTGAAATGGTCAATTGTTTCAATTAAAAACAATTAAAGGTACTTTAGTGTAAGCTAATATTGAAAATTAGCCATTTAAGCCCTGTTAGAGAACATCAATCAGAATAAAAACTACATTTTATTTAAAACTACCTAATTTTACACTGATAGGATGAATTTAATCAAAATCGTTATAGCCGTTTTCGAGAAAATCTTAAGAATGTGTTTAGTTTATTATATAAAGTGGCACTTCCAGTTATCCGATTTTGACGAAAAAGTTGGTGTAACATCCCTAGCATATAAAACCCTAAAATATGCAATTCCACTTTCATACGATTTTTCGTTTTTGAGCTAGACTATTAACACACACACAAAGACAAACCATTTTGTGGGACATATTTGGTCAGGCTATTTGGACTCAGGAGACCTCAAAACATGTATTTTCGTTGAAAACTGAAATACGAAAATTTTCATGGTCGCAATACTTTCTATTACTATCTATATATTTCATATACAGGTAAGTGAAAGTAAAAATACGAACGATAATATGTCATTCACCGCTACCGAAATGAATTTTGGTATGGTGATCATATTTATACTTGAAAAATTACTAGTTTGATTGATTCAGCTTATGAAAACACTAATTAATATTAACAATTAACAAAAAAAATATGAAGTATTTTTAAACAGGATAATTTTAAAACTGCTTCACGACTTGAACGATGCAAAAAACAAAACATTGTCCTTATTCCAAAAAAAAATATATATATACATTGAAAAATGTAAGTTTCATTGACTAATTTTTCTTTGAAATTCGATTTATCAAAATAGTCTGTAATTATACAATTACTCTCTAATGATAAGAAACGTTAACATTATTGTTAAAAATAAAATTTCTTCTATTTATATAGTTGGTCTATGGCGGCCAATCTCAATGTTTCTCCCATTCAACCTTCCTACAATAGTCTTAAAGTTTACTGTGTGTAATGTGATTTGCGGAGGAAAGCAGTGCACTTGTTGCCATAATATAAATCTGCTTTTAGTAACACATTCAAGTAAGCTACTTAGAATTCATCTATGTTACTATGAAATAGTTTTTATATTACTTATAAATAGTACTGTAAAAAAAAAAAGTTATTTACAACGGTATAAAACGTTCTTATATAATTTATTATAGAATTACTTTTGCTTCATTTTTTTATTTTCACTCGAAGCATTTAGCAAGTCAATATTAATATTATATTTTATACCTATAATAAGTGAATGTAAGTGTGTGTATGCTTGTTTAAAAAATATATGAAAAAGATTGAGTTGTTGAAGTTGAATAGATCACACAAAAATTTCTTTACTACCAAAAGATTCCTAATGACGAAGTCTGGCTCTATAGAAATTGGTCTTAAATGGAGTAAACGAAGACCGGATTTGAATTGAAGGGGCTCGCAGATGTGTGAAGAGCAGCGTGATTACAACCGTAGTAGGGATAAAGCCAATTCAACTCTTCATAAAAACGGGAAGCAGTGACGTCTTTGGAATGCCGAAGATGAATCGTACAAAGTAATTTATAAAATGTTTTAGTTTCACTTCGAGATCCCCGGAGAGGCCTCCGTATACCGTACAGCAATCGTCAAAGTGTGGATATATTAAGGAAGTGACTAGAAGCCTACGGGTTTTGAATAAAAATAGGTAGCAGAGGTAATTTAGACTTATCAAGATCAAAAGGGTATGGCGAGAGATATTGGACACATGGTTTTTTCCAGGAAAGCGTTTGATCAAAGGATATTCAAAAGTTTTTGATGGTGGGATAAAATTTGATAGGATTATCATGTAGGAACAGGGTTGGAAGATTAGGAACAGTTTTAAGTAGGTTATTAGAGCCTATTAAGATTGCCTTTGTCTTCTCGGCATTCAACTTTAACTTGTTAGCACAAATCCTATCCAAGTCTTTTTGAAGTTTTTCTGTGGCTGACAATAGGTCAGAAGGATAGGTATATTTATAAATCGTATACGTAGATGTGCTATTGGGGGAGCGACGAATCAGGAGAGGAAGGTCATTAATGTAAATAGCAAACAAAGTAGGGGATAGAGAGAAACCTTGAGGGATACCACATGAGATGAAAAGGATCTTAGATGGAGATTGACCTGGGACCAATTTGAGGGGAATGATTTCAAACAACGCAGGGCACTGTTGGGTAGAGGAAGACTATGCAATTTAGTAAGCAAGATGTTATAGTCAACTGTGTCAAACGGTTTGGAAAAATCTATAAGGATGAGGATAGTAAGGTTTTGGTGTTCAAAGGAGTTTTGGAGATCATGGATTATTTTAAGGAAAGCGGGTTAGATTGATTAGCCAGGTCTAAAGCCAGATTGGAATAGGTTGATAAGGGAACGTTCCCCTGGGAAGTTGGAGAGTTGATTTAGGATAAGGCGTTCAAAACGGTTTTGAAAGATTTTATAGGAAGGAAGTCGAGCAATAAGGCTGGATATATTATTCAAAGATCGGATTAGGACAGTTTTCCAGGAAGATGGGGATGTGGGTTTGTAATGAATAGTTGTAGATATGATGAAACAAGGGAAAAAGAACAGGAAGGCTGGATTTTATTAGTTTTACTGGAACATAATCAGTACCATAATCATTAGTGTGGGATTTTATGATAGTGGAAAATAATTCATCTTAGGACACATGAGAAAAAAAAAAGGCCTTAAGGATTGAAATTACCTAATTATGAACCTAAAGATGGTTAATGTGATATTGATCCTAATAAGTTTCGGAAGAGAAATCAACTGGAAAATACTGTGAAGGCATGCCTCAAGAATGTGGGGAAGGGTTTTCTGACCATACTAAGCCACAATAATTTATTAAATGGCTTTTCAACCCAATTCAGACCCTTAACTTGAATCGAAAGTCATTTCTTCTTAGAGGGTGTGATGGCCTATCGCATCAGAGTGTTGCCCGCTCTAGCATTCTTTAATCGGTGCCGACTCTGCAGTATAAATTTCAATCAGGCTTGAACGTATTGAATTTTATTTCAAGGACTCACGGAATGAATCTAGACCTCTCCACTCTGGTCAGAATAGCTTTGGTTACATCTCTAGAATAACCTCCCTCCTCCTTACCCATCGTATGCCAAAATGTCCTCTTATCCTATTTATTTTATCACCTCTTATCCGATTTATATTTGTCCTCTTATCCCCATTCGGCTCGTCTATGTCCATCTAATTACCTCATTCTCGGATTCCCACTCAATGTTTTTCCGCAATCCCTACCATTCATCGTCTTCTATTAGGGGCCCTTATCCAACATCTTTTTCACGTTTTCTAGCAACCACAGCCTTTTTTCCATGACGATAGATACAATACTAGATTCTTCAAAGATGTGTTCAAACCTTCTATCCCTTCTAATTATCCGATTTCCATTGTTGTTTACAGTGACATAGATCTTTTTTAATGTCCTTTGTTTTTTTTCAAAACTGGTTTGAATTTTTCACGTTACGGCGAGTGGTGGGGTCAGATAAGAAAGGTAAAAGATAACATTTAAGCCTCAAGCCTAATTATCTCCTCGCATTCCTCCATGTCTGTTGGCCTTTCTTCTACTGAGCTCTCTTCTCCTCTTGATTCCCCTGTTCCCGCGTTCTCGGGTTCCCCTTCGCCCTCCGGTGTCCACGCTCTCAGGAACTGCCGCACGTCCCGCGATGACTCTCCTTCTTCCTCCTCGATGGCATTTATCATTATGGCTCTGGACAGCCAGTCTGCTACAACATTCTTCTTACCTGGCTTATACCTGACTTCCATGTTGTATTGGCTTAAGAACTGCTTCCATCGAGTGACCATTGCCGACGATTCCTTCAGGTTGCCTACCCATTGCAACGGTTTGTGATCGGTATGCACCTTAAACTTCCGGCCAAAAATATACGGTCTAAAATTCCCTACCGCCCATAATATGCCCAAGAGTTCCCTTTCCAGAGCGCTATACCACGTTTCCGCTTCTGTGAGTCGCCGACTTGCATACGCTACTGGCTGTTCCCCGTCAGTTCCTTCTTGAGCAAGTCTGGGCATCCCCATGTTTTGTATTGCCTCTACTTTCTGCTTATCGGGCCTGATCCCCTCTCTCGAAATCGAGTGTCCCAAAAAATTGATCTCGTTCTGTCCCAGAATCGATTTTTCAGCTGACAATTTTCATCCCAATTGCTTTAGTCTGTTGAATACGCGGCGCAGATGACCGATGTGTTCAGTTTCATCCTTACTGAAGACCAGGAGATCATCCATGTATACCTGGCAGAATGCTTCGTCCAGTCCCCTCAAAAATTCGTCCATAAACTTCTGGAAAGTTATGGGAGCGTTCTTTAACCCAAATGGAATGCGAGTAAACTCATAATGCCTCCTCTCGAACGAAAACGCTGTTTTGTGCTGGTCCCTGGGGTGCATACGTATTTGATGATAACCTGCCTTTAGATCTATGGTACTAAAGATTCTCGTCCAGGGTGTTTTCGTTGAGCTTTCTGAAGTCGACAACTATTCTATACTTCTCTTCCCCTGTTGCGGCCTTCTTCTTCACTGCCCATAGGGGACTATTGGATGGTGACGTGCTGTCCACTATGATGACTTGACCTTTCAAGTTCTCCAGCTCTTCCTTGATATGTCGCCGTAGAGCTTGTGAGTAACGTCGTTCCTTCACGTACGTCACCTTTTCCTGTTTTAGCGGAATCTCATGCGCCGTTTTCCCCGTTGCACTCAACACTTTCCCGTCTTTAAAAAAAATATCCGCGTACTCCCTCTTTATCCTATGTACCCAATGTTCCGCTTGTTCTACTGCCCCCAAGTTCCCTTTTCCTTCCACTTTCAATTTCTTACACCGGTACCTCTTCCCTCCCATTCGAACAACCCAACGCGTACCACTGTAGTCTATTCTCGGTGTTCTCAGTTATACTATTAAACCGTGCCAATAGGTTTGCTGCATACTGTCCGTTGGTCTGATAAGGCTGTTTCTTTTCCCGAAACATCTGCAGGATGTCCTCTTCTCGAGCACATCATCCTCCTCCGAATGCCTTCTTCAGCCAATCCTGTACAATGTTCCATGGGGTGTCTTCATCCGTCTGGATCATGTTCAGCACCCTCCTCTTAACCCGGCAAACCACAGCTACCCTCAACGCGTTAGCATCCATAGGGGCTATTAAATTTTCCCCTTCCTTAGCCAGTATACGCGATATCACCCGATCGCCTTCCTTTAGGAAGTGATTCAACTCACCTACTCCTCCGTCAAATCTTTCCAAATCGGATATCGCTCTCCTAAGGTCCTGCGATGTCGCCGTCCTCACCTTCAGCTATTCCAACGTAGTCGCATGTGCCGATGCTAATGTTTCTGTAGGTAGCGGAGGAAAATCCGTCGTTAACGCTTCTGACAGCGGAGCCAACGTTGCAGCTGGTGGCGCAGTCGGCTGTGCGACCTGTGGTGTAGTCGGTACTGGCGGTTGTCCTATTCCGTTCGGCATCATTTCTCTTTATTATTTCTCGTGACGTGAATAAAAAGAGAGGCAGGAAGAAAAAAAAACTATCTCCTCATCTAAGTCTAAAGGTCCCGGGTTGCGGCACCACTTACGATCGTCCGAACAGGAAATAATAAAAAAAAAAAAAAGAAAGAAAGAATGCGAAATGACACACTCGGTTGCTTGATAAAGACTGCCTTTATTTTCCCAGTAATGCTATATATATATAGTATTATGTTTACAACTAATGGATAGGATTAACTATTATACAGTCTTACCTCTAACCATAACTTATATATATATATATATATATTATTTTTTTTCCCTATGCCATAATCATTGGTCATTCGACCATCCGAAATCTTGCTGCCCAATATAAGTTTGATTTTTTTATATAATCATTTACATATGTTCTATTCTTAATATCCGTCAAAGCAGGACATTTGTTTAGGACATGTGTGTGTGTGTGTGTGTGTGTGTGTGTGTACTTATTTATATACAAAAGAGATAATTGTAGAGCGAACACTTACTTTATGCAGCTAAAAATAATATCAATAATTATATATTATTGTATTTTTAAAATAGAAATTAGTTTATGATTGTTTAGTTAAAGAAATAACTTTTAATTAATATTTTTCAGCGTGTGCAATACTGTCAATAAACCCAAGAAAAGGCTTACTTGAAGCACAACTGACTTTTGGAGGTATTGTTCTTGCGTCTGGAGCTATCTATCGTAAGTATTAATTAATTTTATATGAAAATAGTTCTGAATGATACAGGTGTATTCAATAATTTTAAAAATCATGCATATTTAATGACCATTAAATGCTTACCGTAATGATAGAATCGATCTAATTTTAGAGAAACTTGGTAAGTATTGATTGGTTATTTAGTTATCTCAGTTCCAATAATATAACAAACTAATACCAAAAAGTCCAAAAATGCATTAAAATCTATGCAAGTATCCATGATAAATGTACAACAGCAAAGTATAGAAATATAGCCGTTGAAGCAGTTTCTTGATATTGCCAACGATGACTCACGAAATTAATCTTTGTATTAAATATTGAAAAACAAGGTGTAAAATACCCATCAAAAATAGAGACGCTTTAATTATTCTCGCTTTAGAATAGAATAGAATAGAAAATAATATATATATATATATATATATATATATATATATATATATATATATATATATATATATATATTAGTTATACATACTATATACAAAATAAAATAAAAAAAAATCTATATACAAAACTCTTGATACCATACCAAGATACTTAAAACTATGTACAATGGTAAAATATAAATAAACACTTTTAGAAAAAATACAGAAAAAATAAATGTAAATTCTTCTTAACAGGAAAATCCCTGTTTCTGTTGCAAAATAAATATTAAAAAAAAGAAAATCGAATATATAATAAGTATTTAAGTTATGAGCTATATGTGAATATTTCATTATAAATAACATGTAATTTTACATAAAAGGTTAGCTGGTATCTGACGTAGATGAGAATGAAGAATGTCGATTTTTGATAGGAAGGGATTTCCAAAAATTAACAGAGCGAGCAATAAAGGAGTATTGGAACGAGGAAGATCTGTGACAAGGAATGTAAAGGTCGGAAGGTCGAGATCTTGTGGAGAGGGAGTGGACTGAGAACTTTAATTGGAGAAGGTTGTAGACGTAGGAAGGACGATGATTGTTGATGATATGATAGAGGAATGTACCTAGGAAATATTGTCTTCGAATGGAGGGGAAGACCCACTCTAACTCAGTGTAGTGGTGAGAGACATGGTAGTATCTCGGGGCACCAATTACAAATATCACTCACCAGACGCTTTACAACTTAAATTAGGTCAGTGTAAATAAGACCAAACAAATAGAAGGCGTTTACAATAATTTCTCAAAGGACTAATTCAAGAGCGAGATTTTACTTGGAAAATAATGAGTAACTTATTTTAAAACTGAAAATAAATATTTTATATGTAATTAAATTAATTTTTGTACGCTAAACTAGTCAGTGGAGTGAGTAGGATCTCTTATGTGCGCACCAGACCCAGTAGCCCCTCGGACGCTTACTCAGCCCCCTCCCCTTCTCTCTCACTCTGGACCACTTCTCATCAGTGTTGCCCAAAAATGGTCTTCTTCTTGCGGTCTTGGTCTCGATCTTGCACTTTTGCAAGACCAAGGCTGACCTGTACGAGTCTTACAGTCTCGCAGTTAAATAAAACTGAGATTTGTTCATTATTGAGTACTTGGTTTCCATTTAACTAAACATTTAACTTTAAATATAAGGTAAGTCGTTATAACACTGAAATCTATTGTATTGATTATTATAATGTGATGTTAATACGGTATTTCAACATTTTAACCTTACATTAAATCTAGACAGTTTTTTTTTCTTCTTGAATCGTGAATTTAAGCTCAGATCTCCAAAACTTGAACATATTCCAATATTGGAATAAGATAAGATGACAAAAAGAAATTGGTTTTGGTGTATGAAAATGAGAGCAAAATAGTTTAAAGGACAACGTTAGTTTCTACATGTAAAGGCTAGGAATATGCAATTTATTTTTATATTCGGCTCTTCTTTTCTATCATCGTGGTTTAATTAGATTCTCCCATCAGAAAAATGACAGTAATATCACTAGTATATAATGATAACATAACTGACCACCAAAAAACCACCTACGCCACCTATGGTGATAATATTGCATCAGTTACGACTTATCAAAAGATTATGTGGGATTCCCCACAGGCACACCTGCTAACTTCGTCCTGTATCTTATGAATTATATAAGCATATGTATTTATGTTTTGAAAGATGGTAGTCTACACAGCAAAGCTGAAATTTATCATCCTAGATCGAGCATAGTAACAGTTTTTGCGCCAGCCAATATTATGACCAGAGCCTGATTTTTATGCAGAAAATAATGTTAAACAATATCAAAATAAATATGAAAATAGTTATAACACTATTTCCTAGAAACTCTAGAAGTTTGCTCCTAGAAGACTAAAAAAGTCAAAGTCAGGATTCTTAAGAAAAAAAATTCTTCTTAAACACAGATCAAACATAATTAGTAATAATTAAAAACGCATATGAATTGAGAGGCTCTTCTCTTGAAATTGCGATGTGCTCAATGATGCAACTCTATTTTCAAATTATCTCGCGGCCTTTCTACTAGGTAATTTTTTGTTTGGATGTTATGGGAATTGTTTTATGACCTCAGCAGCTAACCCTTGCGACCCATACCTGACAGGCACTTGTCTCCTTTTATACCTGTATTTATATCCTCAACAGATCTATACTATCTTGAGTAGACATTTAAAATGCAAAATCCAATAAGATCTTTTTTGATCTATTTTGCAATTTGGCACTAAAATAGATCTTTTTGCGATTTTGCTCTAAAACAAATCTTCTCCTTTGAGACAGATTGTAATGTTTTTCAACAAGTTAAAATAAAAAACAAAAAAAATAAATCTATTTTGTAATTTGGTATAAAAACGATCTATTCTTGTGACTTCCTTGGTTTGATTATGTAACCAATTCACGCTAAACTAAATATCTAATTATATAAATTTAACGAAGGTATCGGCATCGAACCTTTGGGTTCGCTAAGTCTTTTATTTTTATTATTATTATCATTAGTTTAATGAAGAAAAATTTAAATTATCTTGAAGTAGCCAAATATTCGTCAAGAAAACATTAGTAAGTAATATCCCAGATGAAAAAATAAAACATTTGTGTATTGAGCCAGAGGAAGTGGTTAAATCCCTACTTTGATTCCAAGAAAGATTTCATGTTTACGGACGGCGTTTCATTTGATTATCTTATTTATTGCTTTATAGTTTGCAAGAATACATAACGTGGACAATTCACATTGTTTAAATTCTGAAATAAAGGAATAAGGTTCCTACTAATTATTAAATCTCCGACTACGTATGTTATATTATATCCCCATCGACCGCTGTTGACTTATTTTATAATTTTCGGACAAATTATATCCTTATATTACATATCCTTCTTATTATAAATATAAGTCTTATAGGTGATAAATATTCAGGACGCAATCATTATAAATTTGTTTTTTTTGTGCCGACGTTTCAACCCAAACATGTAGGTCATCATTAGGGCGTGGTTCGAGCACTGGAGGCTTTCAAGTACTCCAGATTACTTGATGATGACCCACATGTTTGGATTGAAACGTCGGCACAAATAAAAAAAATTTATGACTGCGTCCTGAATATTTATCACCCATGATATGAACAACAAGTCTTAAAATTATATATTTCAGAAATATAAAAATATTTTTATTTTTCTGATAAAATAACAAATAATATTATTTGAATATTTAATTTTATGCTAATATTATTTAATCTTAATTTGTTTTTCATTCCAATAAATTTATTTATTTATTCCACAGTTGTTGGATTTGTGTTAGATTCTTGGTCGTAGGATTTGTTTTTTGTTAATTGCTCTTGGAAAAGAAGTCAAAGTGAGCCTGGCAAATTAGTATTTTCACAGCACACACACAATCATAACTATAACTTTTGTTAAATAAAAATATGTAACTATTTAAAAACTGATTTATTTATTATCAACAATACTGACCGATATACTTTACCATCTGGTCGGACCAAATTGTTATTATTGTTTAAATAAACTCTAAACACTAAATGTGTGTTATATTTTTTATTTCAATCAATGCTAACATTGTATTTAATGTCTTTATACCACAACCCTTACATTCTATCTAAGGTGAGGGTCTATCACTATCTATCTTGACAATGCCTTTAAAGTATATATATTCAAGTAAATTTGGTTGAACTTAGCTATGTCTAGTTCAAAAGATAGGCTCAAATGTATCTATTCTTGTGTGTCATTCGAAGACATAAATTGTAAGGTAATTGCGAGACCTACAAGACTTGCGAGACTCGTGCTGCAAGACCAAGACCAAGACCAAGGTTGAGTGTGCAAGACCAAGACCAGGTGTGAACACTGCAAGACCAAGACCAATACTAGCCATAGCAATTACAATTACCAAGTCTTGCGATGGTCTTGCATTCGGGCAACACTACTTCTTATGCATATAATCTTATGCATACCTGAATTAAGGCGTTATTTTATTTTTTGTTTAATCAATCTCAAATAAACCTGTATATATTATTCTTAAACAGTTTTTCGCTTCCTCACTACCAAATATAGGTAAGAATTGTCTTCAGAGGTAAAAGAATGATGTGCTCAGAATCGAAAATTTCCAATAATATCCAATTTTCATGTAAATTTATAGGGATTGTGCGGATTGGTGTCCAGATGTTCCCATATAAATTTTATCAAATTTCGTCGAGGACTTCCGCTTGCGCACGCGTAAATGTGTTTTCATAGAAATTACAATATTTCAGAAACGGCTCGTTCGATTTGGATCAAAGTTTAAAGAGATGTGGGTTTTTGTGATGTAATTGTCCTGTATTTTTACTGTGAGCTTGTGAAAAAGAGTTTTATTTGTGATTATGTTTATTTCTATTATTCGACCAGCTCGTTGTCTCGATTTCCTTCTTGAACATCGAACTTCAATCATATTTTTATATTCCAGCTAAAATGAGTTTTTTTCTTAATAAAGGCAAATATTAGTCTCTGAAGAAACAGAAAGTTGAATTTTTCCAATGGATTTTTTGTTTCATCCATTTTACTAGTGAAAACATACCTATAAGTGTACTGTTAGTGTAGAATTCGTCGTCTGTAACAATTTTCAATTTTTATTCTGTTGGCGCTAAAGGCGTCATTTCGTAATATGAAATTGATATAAGTAGCCTGGTACTATGCACGGGCGGATCTACGGGGGGGGGCTTTCGGGCTGAAGCCCCCTCCAACAATGGCAAAATATAACCATGTTTTATGGAAAAAAATATTAAAAAATTATCTCTTAAAGTCTTATTGTTCGTGTAATTACATATAAAAGGACTTAAGGAATCACTTAAACACCATTTCATATAGATAGTTAGTTTCTTTCTTTTTTTCCAAAGTAATTTTCGTCATTTTGATGAAAAAAAAAGCTTTCGGGCTGAAGCCCCCCCCCAAGATCAAATCCTGGATCCGCTACAGGTACTACGTAAAATAACAGAGGAAAATAAAATATGAAATTGTACAAATAAATCATAAAGAAATAATGAGTTTTATGCTCATCTATGCTCTCTTTGTTATTGCTTGTGATTTGCATCTTCAATATGTACTGGTTTTTTTTTTTTATCAATATTTATCACATCTGCGCAATTGTCAAAAAATATGTTTCATATACATAAATATACATTCATAATTCCTTATACTGATGGTGATCTGAAAGGTTTCTAAATACCTTTTAGTATATGTGCCGCCGAAGCGAGTACTCTAATTACCTTACAAAAAATAATCGAAAGGAAAATCATGATAATCGGACGTTTATTTTTATATATTATACCCACGAATCGTTTCTAAGGATTAGGTACATTCCCCAGAGATAGCAGGATGTATCTATAGTTTGTTAACTTATACAACTTCCCTAGCGCTTTTAAAGATTTTTTTTTTTTTTTAACATTTTCGCTGAATCACCGCTTATCTTAGTCCGATTAGATTTTTGTGTAATCTTATTTTTTTTTATATTCTTCAGAAAAACACTATTGAACAGTTTAATAATTTGAATATTCCAAGATATACAGTTTTTAATTGAGAACAATTAATTAAAACTGAACTAGTTTTCAGGAAAACCAGCTGAGCGTCACTATATATTTATATATACTATTTTCAAAGTCCTCAAAATAAACCCAATTTTTGAACCATCATTATTAAGGTTATTTTATGATTCTTCGTGGCCGACAAATACCTATTGACTCTACGAACCAAGCATTTCCAAGGGTTCATTTCCTTTTACAGTATGTACCGTCAGTTTCCTCTATCGGTGCTGTCACCTTCCAATTGCCGATATCAAGTATAGCTCGGGCTGAAGCGACGCATTATTTCCAGCGAATCCGTGGTATACCTTACTGACGAACACCTAAAATTTACTCCCAGAACACTTTGGCGGGACCACTCCCATCCCTAGAAGAAGTCAATCCCAGCGTAACCTTGCTAAGGTTCATGTGATGGACTACTTAAACCACCTTGCATATAACTTTCAGCTCTAAGATTATAATTATTCTCTTTAAGCCGTTATGAAAAATTATTCTTCCGGTCCCAGAAGAAAACAGAGAACAAATGAACTAGGTAAAGACCTTGTGTAATACTTTAACTCGCTTACGTGTCATAGGTTTCCTAAAAGCAGTCGCCAGGAATCCCTGTTCTGTACGGCAACCATCCATTTTCGAATACCAATAATTCTCGCCTCATTTGCCAACTAGTATGGCCAATCTGTTTGCGTCTTCCATTTATGATTTCTGTCAGTATCTTTTTTTGAATCATGTCATCATTCATTCTCGCTACGCAACCATCTTATTTCAGCGTTTCCAGTTTCGTGTTTTTAATTATTTCAGCTGATCACTCTTTTTACATACCATATGGCTTTTCTTTTTTTTAATTTGTTTTATGCTGATGAAATATGGTCTTAGAAACAAATAGTGAAAATGATGTTATGGAGGCTCTTGAATTTGCTCAAGTTCTAACAGTTTTACAAAACCACATAGATGGGCTGTATGGTTGTTCAGTTGACTGATTCAGTCAACTTCATTTGGCGGTTCTTGTTCTCACCATATTCATGCTCAACCTTGGTACTGGAAGGGAGAGGATCAGCTGATGCGAAAGTTGTGTTCTCAACCCGTCTCTCAGCTTTTGCCTATTTTTCAGCAGAATCTCTCTGATTATTCACTCAATACAGTTTAGTGTACATCAGAGCAGTTGATATTTATAGATTGATTATATATATTTATTTATTTTTTCATTATTTACATTAGAATATACTATAGAATATAATCTTAAAATTAAACTATTTAATAATTCGAAACTCCGGAGAAAAATACATTATATTCATATCATTTATGTAATATCTATACATATACTTTTCATCTCTGTATATTAGTAAAGCATGTTATGGTACTAAGCAGATCACCTTATAACAATCGATAAATGTGCTAAATTTCAAAGACTTTATTGCAAGATATAGATAATAAACCTGATTTATTAATCGTAATTTATTTAATGCTGTTTCAGTAGGAGATATTAATTTCTGCCAAAAATTCAAAACTATATATACCTGGATAACCTTTTGTGTGAGTGTTGAAGTGAAAGACGATCCCACTAACTTTAGGCATTTCATCATATATGCTAAATTTGAAATAAAATATCACAATAAAAACTTCTTGGTAGTTAAAGTAAATCCTATAAAGGTGAGTGGAGACATAATTGTGCAAGGAAAAGTAACAAAGAGAGGCAAGCAGATTGCAACAATAGAAATAACGACTCCCCAAGTTTTGATTGGCGTTGTGATTGCGAATGATAATTCGACAAAAGTGTAGGAATTTTATTAAAAACGTTTTCGAGATATAAATGTAGATATATAAATACATTTATGTATTTATCGCAAAATATTTTGTTGTGGTTATGAAAGTATTTCTTAATAAATAAAAATATACAACTTTAGAAATGTTTGTTTATTTAAATGAATTCCTTGTCTTCCTATAACTCAAGAATTTCCGAATAATTGAGTAATTCAATTTTAATTGAGTAATCAGATTGTAGGCAACTTTTATATTATTTTTTTGGCGTTCAGAATTAAGACAAAGTCCTATTTTATAGCATTCTTGATGAACTTAAATGTTACTTACAATTTTTTTTTATTTCCTCTACCCGCCATTTCCGGAACACCGGGTTTCGGCAGTAGTGGGCTAATATGTTGGGTATACGTACGCTCACTACTACCAATGAAATACTTTATTCTCAACATTTCTGATTATAAATCATTAAAGGATTGTTAACTATCTTATAATGGGATCAAGACCAATTTTGGGCAACACTACTTTTGAAGATACACTTAAATGTAATAATATATTCAAGAAAAGTTACAATACGCTGGTCTAATAAATATAACATCATATATTAATACACATATAAGGTATAAATTCATTTTTGTACACTTTTAATTTTTAAATTCATTTTAACCGGCCATGTCTCGACTGACTTGGAAGGATAAGAGAGGTAATATTGTGCTTTAAACAGTGTTTAAAATTAAAGTATTTAGTCAATTTATGAAATGTCTATTCTTTAAAAAAAATTAAAATTTTTATCAATTTGATAAAATAAATGAAAGCAATAGCATGTTGCAAGCATATGGGAGATTCAGAGATTTCATTCATATTATCGTTTTATTCCCATGCTATCAAATAAAAGCTCATTCCAAGAAATTATTTTTTAACAACTAATTGTTTTTCAAACTGGAATTAATTAAATATTTACTAACTTATGGTAAGAATTTACTACATTATACAACTAAAATAAAACCTAACCAACATTTTCTTAACAATAAATTGACATTTTTATCGATACAAGTTAATATAATATTTTAATGTGCACAAAATTATAGATCCTTATTCGATGAAATTAATGGAGCGTACGAAATTGATCCATTGATTGAGACAATGGAACGTGTATGAATACCAACTTTAATTTTACATGAAATCGCAAGTCTTGATGATAATTTCATAACTTATTTTAAAATTCTATAATATTAATATGTTTTAGTTGATATATGTATTTTTTTAAATCAATATGTAATTCAAACCTTTGCAAAATAGTAAAGTCAGCGAACTCGCTGTAAGACCACAAATTGAATTGCTCATGTATGAGGGAGGAGGCACCAAAGCTCCAAACAATAACAACTAACTAACAATGAGGTAAGAGATCTCTTATCCAACTCCTTTTTACAAATGAACTGCCATCATGCAAAGATGCCATTCTAGCTTTGAGCGTTCATGTATTTTTAAAATTCGTGCACCAATTTTTATTTGGTATTACATTGTAGCATTCAATTTTTGATCAGCTGATTGTTCAGATAATTAAGTAAATAAAATGAGTTTCCTAGTAAAGGGGAGTAGTAGTGGCTAACTAGCTTAGAAGTAATTCTTTCTATGTTAAATGATTTCTAGATCCTACAAAGAAAGTAGTGTCCACTATTTCACCTCCAATATCAAGTCTTGCAATTGAAAATTTTTTTAGCAATTATTCTTCTTATTATTATTTTTCTAGCAAAATTTTTATTCTAGCAATTAGAATTTTCCTAATAAATTGTTATCTTTGTATGAAAAATTCTTTGAAGCATCGGAAAGCGCTTGGGTCCTCTTCCACACAAAATCTCCCCCGTTCAGGTCTACATTTCTTCCCCGAAGGTTGTAATTCTGGCTACTATTTTCGTACACTTTAGGTAGCCGTTCTACCACTTCTTCATACAGAACTGACATCCTATCAAATTTCTGAGCGTAAGCCTTTCGATCTCCCATTTCAGGCACGTTATCTGAGACCGTCACCTGTTCATTCTCCTCGCCCGAACTTCAGAAAAAGTCTTGGAGCGATTGAGTGCTGCCAACTTATCGGTGAATTGGGAGAAAAGCCAATTCTGTAGGAAAGAATTAAAATTTCTGGGATATGTGATGAATGAGAATGGTCAGCAAGTAGATCCAGAAAAAATGTAGACCTGAACGCGGGAAATTTTGTGTGCAAGAGGACCCAAGCGCTTTCCGATGCCTCAAAGAATTTTTCTAATAAATTGGTACCTTTGTATGAAAAAAGCAAGATACGAAGCATACAAGTTAATTTACTTTACGTTTTAGAGGATCTGCAAGGTGGTCCTTTAGGAATTTGGCACTTCAAAGATTTGAAACCTCAACCAACATAACCTTCACTTTTTACTCCTAATTTTTTTTTCGGAAGGAAAGGGAAGAGTTTGTGACGAAAAATAAAATACAAAAAAAAAAAAATTTCTTAAAATAATTGTTAGTTTTACCTCGAAGAGGGTTAGCTGAAAATAAATTAAGTAATTAGTATTGTTTTAATAATATGTATTAATTTATAGTTTTAAGTATTAATTTTATTTCGGATCGGAATAACCAACAGATGATTGGGAGAAAAACAAATGAGAGCTTAAAGAGAGATGGCGGAACCTCGTGAGTGTAGAGGCACGCTAAGGATTTTTGTGAGTGAAATAATACTTTAGTTTTACGGTGTACACCGGATTCTCTTTTTCTATCCATGGACCTGTGATAATCAGCGACGAGTGTCGGTTGATTTTACAAGTTGGTGAATGAACATTTTCACAGTTTAAAGGGGTGGACTGGGGAGACACTGACGATACTAGCTGAAATAAGATCCCGCTTACTCAAATAACTCAATAAGCCAATAGGACAAAGTTCGGCATTGAGATTTTGTAAATATGTATGTATATAAGTTTTTATTTCCTATCTATTTTTTTCAAATATTTTTATTGGTTTATTGTATAGTCCTATAATAATTTTATATTCTTTTTTTTTTAATAATTAAAGTTAATTGTATTTTCTTTGTTTTCTTATAAATCTAATTTTTTTTTAATTTTTCAATTCATTTAATAGTTATTTAAATCAATAGAAATAAGTAAATTCATCATTGATATTAATAATAGCCAGTTTTATTTTCTTCTTTTTCTTCAGTGTGTTTTCACGTTTTATGTATATATATATATTTTATTTTTGTAGTTGTTTATTTAAGGTTTAATAAGGAATTGTAAAACTCTATTTGAGGGATCAGGTAAAATGAATATTAACCGAGTAAGAAGGTTCGATAGGTTTTTGAGATTAATTAACATATGTTTTTAAACCCGTAGATTCCGAGTTCCTAGTTCACGCCGCGTCCAAATCTTATTTTTTTAAATTAAATTTAGTTTTATTTTTATGTTTTTCGCTAATTTCCAAATTCAACCAATTAAATAGCGTGGTGCCTGTTAGATATTTAGTAATATTTAATTGACTTCATTTTTTTTTTTTCGAACTCTACCGTAACAATCTGAAAGATTTTGGTATTTCATGTAGAACTCAAAAAACATTAGATAACAAGCTTATGTTTTTTTTGTTTTTTTTATTCAACCTGAGGTTAGCTTTGGCTAAACGTTCAAACACAGTTTCAATCTGCGACAAATAAAAACCTTGTAACTACATTTGAGTAAGTTTTACAACTGAAAAAAAAAGACTGCCGAGTAAGTTCAGTATAGCATTCTCATCGTTTTCATGGGCTAAAAAAATCTATATTACAAGGTCTAACATTTTTCTTATGAGAATAAAATCTATGGGAGAACTAGTTTTCGGAAATTCCGCAATTCCTCAAGATATAAAAGTTTGATATCCACGAGTTTCATTCATCAGCGAATGCTAAAATGTGAAAGATTTCCGCATTTGTAGATTGCATATTTGATAATTAGTAATTTTAAAATAAAAATCTAGCGCAGAATGAACATGCATATCACTGCTGTTGTGCAAAAGGCCGTATGTAACAATTTAAAGATTTCAGGATAGAATAAAAACTAATAATTTCTTTATGATTTATTAGTATAATTACATATTTTATTGCCCTCTGCTGTTTTCCATAGTAGCAGATTACTTACATTAGTTGCAGACTACAAAATGCCGAAAAAAAAATTGAAAATTTCGACATTTTGCACTGATAGTATTTATATATGCCTAATAGTTATGCATACAATGGATGGAACAAAATATCCTTTGGAAAAATTTAACTTTTTGTTTGTTCGGAGTTATCGAAACTAACACTTTTCTTCAATCAGAAAAATATTAATTAAGCTGGAATAAAAATATGTGCGTGAAGTTCGCACAACCTTTGATATTTAAGGAGGAAATCGAGACCGCAACGGATTGGTTGAACTTCAATAGATATAAACACAATCACAAATAAGAGTTTGTTTTTTTTAAACTCAGAGCAAAAATTATTTTAAATTTACAGAAATCTAACCTCGCGCGGGCTCATTACCGCGTATGGGGAGCGTCCCACGGGTGGCGGATGTGGGGATGGTCGGTGGAAATTCCTTGGAAGTTCCTCCCGGCTAAGTCCGATGGACTCGCTGACCAACAATGAGAGGGGCCCTCCAGACTTGCTGGAGGGAGGGGACCTCCAGACTTACTGGAGGTAGGGGCCCACCAGACTTGCTGGAGGGTGTGACGTAGGATTGAACGCCCTACTCACATATCTTTAGTTCACCAAACACCACAAAAAGTCATGGATCTCCCTAAGGTAAAACGCTCATTATCCGGAAGTAAACTAGTCCCCCGTTCGAGTCTCCGGGTGGGGACTGCTTTAGGGGATTCATGGCGCAAGTTGAAATATAGGGATTTAAATATTGGTACGTGGAACGTAAGGAGTTTAAACACAGCAGGGGGGCTAAAATCGGTCGCGAATGAGGTAAATGGGTACAATTTGGATGTCGTGGCTCTGCAAGAGGTTCGCTGGCCAGGGGAGGGCTCGATGAGGGAAGGGAAGTACACTATTTGGTACGGAGGAAGCGGGAATCATTGTTTAGGTACCGGGTTTCTAATTAGGCGTAGATTACTATCCGCTTTGAGGGACGTACAATTCTTTAGTGATAGAATTTCGGTAGCTACATTTCAGGGACGTTGGTTTAAAATCGCATTAATAAACATACATTGTCCGACCGAAGACAGTGACGATGAAGTCAAAAGTGAATTTTACGATAAACTCGAATGGGTTTATGATAAACTACCACGAAACTACATGAAAATAATTGTAGGTGACGCGAACGCAAAGGTAGGAAGGGAAGAAGTTTATATTCCGACGATTGGTAAAGAAAGTTTGCACGAATATAGTAATGATAATGGGATCCGTCTGATAAACTTTGCCATCTCGAAAAACCTGATAATTAAAAGTACGACGTTTAAACATAAGGATATTCATAAATATACTTGGACATCACCGGATTCGCAAACACGAAATCAAATCGATCATGTCTTGATACAACACAGCTGGCAAAGCAGTATAATTAATGTACGGTCTTATCGCGGAGCAGAATGTGGGTCGGATCATGAATTAGTAATCGCGAAACTTCGACAAAAACTTAATATAAAAAAGAGAAAAGAAAACCGTTTCGATTTTGAGAATTTTAATTTGGAAAAATTAAAAAATCCATCAATTAGAAACCAATTCGAGCTAGATGTTAAGAATAGGTTTGAAGCTTTAGAGCTTCCTGACGAGGACCACGAGGATATTGACAAGTTATGGATAGAGATCAGAGATAATATTAAAGCGGTCGGTAACTCGTGTCTAGGAAAAAAGGAAAATAAGAATAACAAACCGTGGTTTGATGAAGATTGCTTAAACATGTGTGAAAAAAGAAAAGCCGCTAAATTAAAAGCTCTAAATAATCCTAGCGAAGACAATCTGGAATACTTCCGAATCTCAAAGAACGAAACGACAAAATTGCTCAAAAATAAAAAAAGGGAGTATCTTAAAAATAAAATAATTGAAATAGAAACTAATAGAATTGAAAATAACGTAAGAGAAATGTACAAAGGTATAAACAGATCACGTAAATATGTAGGGCCCGTAACGTCTGGAATTAGGGATGATAATAACAATATTCTGACCGATCCGGTTGACATATTGAATAAGTTTAAGGACCACTTTGACAATATTTTAAATACGGTAAATTATGATCTGTGTCCTCCTTCTGAGTACCAGAGTGCTGAACCATTAATAGAAGGACCAAGTAAAGAGGAAGTTGAAGTAGCTATCGGAAAATTAAAATCATATAAAGCAGCGGGAATCGATAATATTCCTACTGAACTAATTAAGGCATGCGGAGAAGCTGGAGTTTCTAAAATACATCGGTTGGTTAAAAAGATCTGGGTGAACGAGAAATTACCTGAAGAATGGAAAGAATCTATTCTTATTCCGATTCACAAAAAGGGTCCGAGGACGGATTGTAATAACTATCGAGGAATTTCACTGCTTCCGGTATGTTATAAAATATTCACTTTAATCTTAACCAGTCGAATCACGGAATACGCCGAGGAAATTATCGGAGACTACCAATGCGGATTTAGACGGAATCGTTCGACTATTGATCAAATATTTTCTTTACGGCAAATATTAGAGAAAAAATTGGAGTATAACGGTATTGTTCACCAGCTGTATATAGATTTTAAAAAGGCTTACGATTCTATTGACCGCCAGAAACTGTATAATATTCTAATCGAGCAGGGGATTCCAAAAAAACTAGTAAATCTAGTCAGGATGTGCTTGACGGAGACACTCAATAAAGTTAGAATCGGTAATAATTTGTCCGAAAAATTTGAGGTTCGTTCGGGCTTAAAACAGGGGGATTCTCTTTCGCCTGTCCTGTTCAATTTGGCATTAGAACATGCCATTAGGGAAGTAATGCGAACCGAGAAAGGGTTGGATCTGGGCGGGACAACATCCGTGCTGGGCTATGCTGATGATCTGGTACTGTTAAGCGAAGACGTTGAAACTATAAAACTAAATACGACAACGTTAATGAAAGCCGGTAAAGAACTAGGACTCGAAATAAACGTGGATAAAACAAAATATATGGTTAGCTGCAAAAATGGCGATACTACTGGTGATATCGATATAGATGGTAATATGTTTGAACAGGTAGATAAATTTAGGTATCTAGGTTCTACGATAACTAGAAAAAACGAAATTGAAGAAGAGATTAAGGTTAGACTGAAGGCGGGGAATGCTTGTTATTTTTCTGTGACAAAACTACTTAGTTCGCGCCTCTTGTCCCGAAACTTAAAAATTAGAATCTATAAAACAATTATCTTGCCTACAGTTCTTTATGGATGCGAAACTTGGCCGCTTACATTAAGGGATGAGCAGCGTCTTAAGGTTTTTGAAAATAAAGTATTGCGTAGAATATTCGGACCGAAGAAGGATGAGTTAACCGGAGAGTTCAGACGGTTACACAACGCCGAATTGCGTGAGATGTATCCGGGTAATATAATTGAGGTAATTTCATCGCGGCGAATCAAATGGGCTTGTAAAGTTGTTGGGCTTAGTAACGAGAGAATTCCTAAAAGGTTAATATTTGCTGTGCCGAATGGTAAGCGTCCGAGGGGAAGACCGAAGCGAAGGTGGGAAGATTGCATTAAAGCCGATCTGAAGGGACTGGGTTTGGGCGGCGAACGGTGGAGGGAGGTGTGTAACAAGCGATTGGTGGATTCGGCATCGAACCTTCGGGTTCGCTAAGCCTTATTATTATTATTATTATTATTATTATTACAGAAATCTAAATGTCGTGCCAGTAACGTTTGAAGTCGACCAAAAAAGTACAGTAAAAATTAAATTTTTGATTAAAAACTAAAATTGTATAACTGCATACAAATATTGTATTAATCTAACTCCCACTCCATACGAACAACGTCTTCCACATTTCACAGCCATTATATTGTTAACAATTATTTATATTAATTTTAATTATTAAATGGTATTCAATGAAATGGGTACTGAGAAATTTCTATACTATTCTCCAAATTAGATCCAAGTTTGGGTGAAATTGAACAAGCCGTTTTGAAACTATAAACGTGTAAAATAATACATTTTCCTGATCTGAAAGCGGAAATCGTTATTATGTCTTCAGAAATGCCAAATCATTTTGTTTCTTGTAACTCAGAAGTATTTTTAGACTAGTAATCTTTATTTAAAATATTACAAAAATAATAATTTATGGATTATTTATTTTTCTAGACAAATCTATATAAAAATAATTTATATACATTCCTAATCATGTATAAGAAAACAGTATATTTTTTTTCTAGAATTTTTCTGAACATATTGGCTATATGGATCTTTTTTATCCTGACTGCAGTTTTTGGCAAACCAGAAAATAAGACGAAAGATGATTCTTCTGTATACAACAAAAATAATTCATCATTTCCACAAAAAGGTAGTAATCTAATTGTATATACTGTAAATAAGAAGTAATATTTCCAGGCCCCGGTGTTATTTTAATGCACTTTACGTACTTTTAATTCATAAAAAAATTAATCAATATTTGTAACTATAATGAGTAACTTATATAAGTCATTTATAAGTTAGAACATTAAAAATGCCATCACTGCAACTGTCCCAAGAAATATACTATCAATTTAATTTATACTCGTTTAACATTCGTATCGCCGGTGACGTTTTCGGAAAAGTTAACCGTTATTCAATAGTTTTTATAGTATACCTAATATTTCCTTATTTCTATCTACTGAAGCGTTGTCAAAAAGTAATTTAGAAAAGATCACTTTAGTAAAACAAGGTTTAGAGTTATTTTATGATTTTGTAGAAGATATAGGAACTCAGAAATACTTCTAACTGTTGAATTTCATGGCTTCATCAAAGGTGAATGATAGCAAAATAGTTTTGAATAATTTTTATTTCATAACAACTCTATCCTGATGGATTAGATGCCTAAATTTGTTTAAATTTTAGTACTATATTTTATTATTTTTTTTTTTTAAATCTACATCAACAATGAGTTTTCTCCTGGTTTGAAACAAAATAATACACTGTTTAGGAAAAGAAAAAATACATTAACCTAAATAAATTTTCGGTTCAGATTATATATGTATACATAAGCATTTACTAACTTGGTTATTTTAAATTATAAAAATAAGGATTACAATTGACATTAAAGAAAAAGCTAATTAATAAATATTTTGAAACATATTCCTTTTAATTTTTGGTCACACCTTCGGAGTAACCAGAAGATATTATTATTACAAAAAATAAAAATAGTTGATCAATGTGCTGATGTGAGAGGTTGGGATCCCACATCGATACCTAGAATTTATTAATTTTTCGGAGGAATCTCTTTGATTATTTACATAAAACAGGTCAAACTTATATCAGAACAGTTGATATTAATTGATTACAGTTACAAATAGCGTTTAGGGGCTGTATCAATTTTTTTTTTATTATAGCGTTAAGATTTTACACAAAATCTTATTTTGAACTGCATCATTGTATCGATATATCTTATCTTACCCCGGGTTAGGTTCTCAGTTCTCAGCATCAATTTCGACTATGGGAGACAGTAGATCTCAGTTTTATGTAGATCTCAGCAGGTGTATTCTTTTATTTTTTATTTATTTTATTTTTTCTTATTTTTTTACTTGTATCATCAGATGATCATATTGATAAGGAATAAGTTGCAGATGCACCAAGCAATAATGAAAGGTGCTAAATCTGCAGGAAATGGTGGAATATCTCCCGTGATGCTGAAGAATACTGGTTCCAAAGGTATTGAAATCTTCCAGCATCTGGTTAATTTAGTATGGAAGTAGTACCCAAAGATTGGAAAGTCAATTTAAAAAATAAGAAGACAACAGAGTGGCAGAACCATAGATGAATGTCTCTCCTAAGCATAACATCGAAAGTACAAACTAGTACCCTTTATCAAGATGTCTGCGGCGCTGTAGCGCTCTTACTCATCCTCTGATAGTTTTAAATATCAGTGAAGTGGTTGAGGGAGTTCGGAGTTTCCCTGGCTGATTGTAAATTATGTATATACTGTATGAATGCAATTTCTGAACTCTATTATCAGTGTCCTTAACTGAGGCAGATTGTAATATTTCTCAATAAAAAAGTAAAAAAAAAAAAAAACTAGTTTAAAAGAGGCTCAGAGGAACTGTGGAGTTCCTGTAAATGGAGGAACATTATGGTTTCATGTTCAACAGGACTATAAACTATAAAGGTAACAGTCTTCAAAAATACATTCCTTCCGAGACCCTAACAGACAAACATAAGAGCCAAATCCAAGTAATGGAAAGGAGTTCGAAGGTAAGACAAGGAGAGATCGAGTGAGAAATACCCAAGACGGAACGCCGAGAACCCCTGTCCGATATGACCTGGGTCTGCAGGAGGTAAAGGAAAAAATAGAAGAACACCACAAGACAGATTAGCAAGACTCACTTATGAGACACAAGTGGGAGTTAGAAGAACAAGAGGGCGACCTAGGAAGACCTGGAAATGCCGAGTGAACGTGGCCTTTTGGAGAGGTTTAGAATGGTCGAGAGAAAGCATTTGATCCAAGAAAGAGACGTGTAGATCAGACTCTATAGACGGATACCTCACATTGCTTAGCGGTAGACGAGGATGGATAAAGTAAGTCTTAAGTTAATTAATTATACCATCAGATCATGTCTAGTAGAGCTTATAATAAGATAATTTGGTAGTTAGACTCAACACTTCGTTCTTCGCTTTCCTCGTTAAATTTGGCAAGCACTTCCAATGACCGCTGTTATCTCTGGAAAACCTGAAACGAAGCTGGTTACATCACCACATGTGTCAGGCGCGATTTTGTTTTTTTACAGACTGAGCATTTCATGTTGGCATAATTTGATTAATTTGACGGAAATGGCATTTGGGCCAATTGAATTTAATTCATTTTATCACAGTGGATATGAGGTCAGGGGGTGTATTGTCGGAAATATAAAACTCTTCGTCGCTAAGACATTTACTTGCAGAAAGGAGGAGGGAGGTGGTAGGGAACAGCCAGATATAAGTGTAAATTTAAATCATCAGCTGAACCCAGAAAAAATAACTGAGGAGAAGGTTTTGGATGGTCAGCATCGTACATTGCCCAGCAACAGGATAACCGAAGTAAGGAATGATAAAATAGAGTTCGCGTTTAGTTTTAACTCTAGCATTAATCCCATACCCTCATTCTCATATATTGTAACATATTTCATTAGGGCCTTTATAAATTGTAATTGTTAATAGAACTCATGTTCATGTTTTGTTCTTTTATTATTTTTGAACTGTGTGAAAAGAAACATTTATATGTAATATATTTACAAATTTAATTTATTTCTAGATATTGTATTAATTTTAGTTGTGATTTAATTTGAAATTGTAAAAACAATAATAACATTTAACTAGCGATAAGGATTAAAAGGTATGATGTAGTAGAGCTAACGGACGGGAGGTCCTTCTCTGACAAAGGTTGAATTGTAAATGACTAGTGGTATGGTGTTTTGGAGGATGCGCGTGGCGCCCTCTAGGCGTTGTTCTAATGAACTATTTAATTCATTTATGCAAGTCATTGTTTTTTCTAATAATGATTAATAATTTTAGTAGCGCAACCTGTTAATTTCCTAGTGAACTATGAATTTCATTTTGAAGCTATTTATTATTTCTTTTTGTAATTAATGATTTTGTAAATAACTAATGTTTGTAATATTTTTAGAATAAGTATTCATGTACTATAATTAAATAAAAATAAAAGGAGTTTGGACTTAGAGATCTCAGGGCCTAATTAAAATAATTGTTACTAGTGTAGCCTCTCACCAACCTGAAAACAGGTCTGAGGGCTGGTTATTAGTTTAAATACTGGCCTGGTCCCTAGGGCAGGCACTCTCTCCCGAGTCACTACATTCTCACATAGGCTCCTGGTATCTCTCTGTCTGACAGTTTGAACCAGACCAATGTGTTATTTTTTGGTTTTACCTTTCTCCTTCTCTATTCTCCCCTAACCTACCTCCTCTCTCCTTTCGTAGGAATAACTTGGTTGGCCCTTGTTTTCCTACAGTCCCCCTTGCATCTTCCAGGTTGTCCCTGGGAGTGTAGGGTTACCTATCCTCGCAATGTCAGGGGATTGCCTCCTCGGTTGTTGAGCCCTGGATGTGTAGGGGTTGTCCCCCTATCATTCTTGGCGGTCTTACCTCATCCTATCCTCGCAACGTCAGGGGATTGCCTCCTCGGTTGCAGAGCCTTGGATGTGTAGGGGTTGTCCCCCTATCATTCTTGGCGGTCTTAGCCTATCCTCGCAACGTCAGGGGATTGCCTCCTCGGTTGCAGAGCCTTGGATGTGTAGGGGTTGTCCCCTATCATTCTTGGCGGTCTTATCCTATCCTCGCAATGTCAGGGGATTGCCTCCTCGGTTGCAGAGCCCTGGATGTGTAGGGGTTGTCCCCCTATCATTCTTGGCGGTCTTTCCTTATCCTATCCTCGCAACGTCAGGGGATTGCCTCCTCGGTTGCAGAGCCCTGGATGTGTAGGGGTTGTCCCCCTATCATTCTTGGCGGTCTTTCCTTATCCTATCCTCGCAACGTCAGGGGATTGCCTCCTCGGTTGCAGAGCCCTGGATGTGTAGGGGTTGTCCTCCTATCATTCTTGGCGGTCTTACCTTATCCTATCCTCGCAACGTCAGGGGATTGCCTCCTCGGTTGCAGAGCCCTGGATGTGTAGGGGTTGTCCTCCTATCATTCTTGGCGGTCTTACCTTATCCTATCCTCGCAACGTCAGGGGATTGCCTCCTCGGTTGCAGAGCCCTGGATGTGTAGGGGTTGTCCTCCTATCATTCTTGGCGGTCTTACCTTATCCTATCCTCGCAACGTCAGGGGATTGCCTCCTCGGTTGCAGAGCCCTGGATGTGTAGGGGTTGTCCCCCTATCATTCTTGGCGGTCTTTCCTTATCCTATCCTCGCAACGTCAGGGGATTGCCTCCTCGGTTGCAGAGCCCTGGATGTGTAGGGGTTGTCCCCCTATCATTCTTGACGGTCTTTCCTTATCCTATCCTCGCAACGTCAGGGGATTGCCTCCTCGGTTGCAGAGCCCTGGATGTGTAGGGGTTGTCCTCCTATCATTCTTGGCGGTCTTACCTTATCCTATCCTCGCAACGTCAGGGGATTGCCTCCTCGGTTGCAGAGCCCTGGATGTGTAGGGGTTGTCCTCCTATCATTCTTGGCGGTCTTACCTTATCCTATCCTCGCAACGTCAGGGGATTGCCTCCTCGGTTGCAGAGCCCTGGATGTGTAGGGGTTGTCCCCCTATCATTCTTGGCGGTCTTATCCTATCCTCGCAACGTCAGGGGATTGCCTCCTCGGTTGCAGAGCCCTGGATGTGTAGGGGTTATCCCCCTATCATTCTTGGCGGTCTTACCTTATATACCTTATCCTTCTCATCCTATCTAAGCTTGTACACCCCATTCTTACAAACTTAAATAGATACACGAATACCAGGTTAATTGACTAACAGAAAGATTAAAGGTTAGAAGGACAGATTTCAGATTTTAAAAGACAAACGTCGGCAATAACAGACAGACAGACAGAGAGATAAATAAATGTAAAAATAAAAATATTACAATATATATATATATATATATATATATATATATAATATATATATATATATATATATATATATATATATATGTATATATATTCTCATTCAATCGAATGAGTTAAAGTGGAGTTATTTAGCGGAGTTAAAGTGGCTTTATCCTTCCTTCCGTTGTAAGTATTTCCTGGCATCCTTCCTCTTTCAAGTCATCCAATCCCACCGTCCCTCATACATCTCCGAGCTCCTTCAATTCAAATCCTCTGTTCGATCCCGCAATACACGTTCCCGGTCTTCTGATTTATACATAAGGGCCCACCGAACCGCTGCTTTCGACAAATCGTTCATTATCCGATCCTCATCTCTATGGAACTCCATCCCTTCCCATATCCGTCAATCTAATACCCTTTATACCTTTAAATCCCGCCTGTTCAATCATTTCTTATCCATCCAGTCCCCATAAAATCGTAAATAGATACTACTGAAAATATGTACATAAATTATTAGTTCGTTCTTCATTATTTGTACTCCAATTTTTGTTTATCTATTTTTTTTCTTTTTTTTTCCTTTTATTATCAACTGATCAAAATTGGAAAGCAACTTATATGTATATGTGTATATATATATTATTTTTTTTAACCAAGACTGTTCAATTACTCTGTATTTTTCTTTATATATCTCTGAGGCTCCTTAGGTCTCATTTCTGTCTTCCTGTATTATTCTAAAGGGACTCGTCCTAAAATAAATAAAGTATTATTATTATTATATATATACTGAACTATGATGTTATTCTAAGCGGACTTTAGACTTCAGACTTCAGTTCCAGGGGTTTTGCCAGGGTTTTAGGCTTTTTACCAGGAACTGAAGTATAAAGTCCAAAGTCCGCTTAGAATAACATCATAGTTCAATATATATATATATATATATATATATATATATATATATATATACATTTCTTTTTTTTTTTTTTTTTTTTTTTTTTTTCGTATCCTCAGTTTCATAAAGGTTTGTTTCTTTCACATCGTTAACATATTCCTTGTACTTGATACATTTGAAGGTCTTGCTGAGCCTTTCTTAGTTTTGTTTATATTTATTTCTGGACATTCAATCTGGGTGATGGGGCTCAAATCTATCTTGATAATTTTCTTAGGACTATCTTATAATCTAACTTACAGCTATATTTTGCCATCGCCGAGGAGATGGCGGAAATGTTATTTTATTGAATTCTGCATTTGTTAAATATTTTAAAGAATCGTAGAATTTTATTATTCTTTTGTTTATGAATTCAGATATGGTGGGTAAATTTAAGAAGGCGTGAAGTTTATCTGATTTATGTTTTTTAAATGACGTATTTTTAGCGTATTCTCATATTTTTCGTATATCCCATTTTGGAATTGTTGAAGTCTCTTGCTTGTGTTTTCGGAAATGTGGGACAATAAAGGAGCACCATAGAGAAGGGAAGGGCGAAGAATGCTTTTGTGGATGATTAATTTTAATCTGAGACTGAGGTTTGAGGTTGTGAGAAGGTGACTGAATTTGTAGGATTTTTGTCTAACTTTTGATAGTTTTGAAGTGTAATGAGCGGTAAATTTTAGATGTCTGTCAAAGTTCATTCGTAGATAGACCAAATTATTTGATATTTTGTTGTATGAATCACCAACTCGAAATTTTTTAGGTATTTTTTTCTTATTTTTTTGAAAAGAAAATATTATACAATCGATTTTTGTTGAATTTATTTGGATATTTAACAATTTAAGTTCATTTTGGATGACATTGTAGATTTCTTCCGCTTGTTTTAATGCTTATGAAGCGTTCATGCTGCTACTGTATATAGAAATGTAGTCTGCATATGCCATTACAGATGCCTTCGGATAACGTTTGCCAATTATGTCAGCAGGCTTTATGTTTGAACAGAGTTGATGAAAGGACTGCACCTTGAGGTACTCCACATGTCAAAGGTATTGCATGTGAGTAATTATCACCAACATTTACAGTCAGACTTAGGCCATTGCGGAACGATTTCAAAAAAGAGTTCGGGTAAACTGTTCGGGGCATTACAAACATTTCAATTTTTTTCAATGGCATTACAAGCTTTTCAATTAGAATGGAGTGGGAAACGGAATCGAAGGCTTTTGAGCAGTCAATTGAGATCATCGCTGTGGCGTTACGTTCTAGTTTTGGGGTAATTGGGTATTGCACTTTTGCTAAAGGATGCTCCGTGCATAGCTGAGGTCGAAATCCAGTTTTTTGGTCAGGTATTACGGAATGTTCCAGGCAAAAGTCTTGGAGATATTTTAAGATTATCTTTTCAAAAACATTGAAAATATGTGGCAACAAACTTATTGGACGGTAATGCTCAGGTTTATGTCCTTGTTCTCCAGATTTTAGCGACGGATATAATATAGCATGTTTCCAAGATGCAGGAAAATATCTGAGCCTAATACAACTGTTGTATAAGTGACATAGATATATCAAACCTTTCTTCGGAAGTTGTTTCAGTAGGATTGTATGAATTTTATCTAATCCTGGAGCTTTGTTCCCTATGGTTCTTCGGAGAATACTTTTCAATGTTTTAGGAGAATGAAATAGATGACATGAAATTTTTTCTTTGAGTGATGAAATCATTTTGATTTAATATCATGGTGCGTTCCAAGATTTCGCTGTGGTAATATTTAGCCAACGTATTTGCTTGTTCCATTGTCGACATTAGCCTATCACCATGGTGTATTCTAACCGAATTTTTCTTTTTGATGGTTATCTGTAAGATATTCCAGAATTTACGGTAATCTCCATGAGTAGCAAGGACTTTGACGATAGTGACGATTTCCACTTCTTTATTAAATTTCTAATTTGTGTAGTTAACCTAATAACAGTCCTTTTGTAATTTCGATTTTTGGTACGGTACCACCCATTTTTCCAAGTATTTCTTAGAGCTATCAGTTCTAAGATGTGATCAGGAGGAATCCTGTGCGAAAGAGGAAGAGGAGCGAAGAGTGGAATGGATGAATTCGCTGCACATATAATTATTCCAACGAAATCATTTATAAATTCATCGATGGCATCTGTGGTATGTAACTTAGGAAGCGATGTGAGTCTGGCCTCTACTAGGAATCGATAAAGATTCCAGTCACCTCTACAGTAGTCATATTTGGTTGGAACAGGTCGATCGATCTTTTCTGCTACCTCATAAATAACCGGACGATGATCTGAAGAGAAAAAGTCTAAAGCATAATAATCTCTGAATTTATGTGGCTGACGAGTTAAAAGAAGGTCGATAGTTGATACTTTATTCGAATTCCCAGAGTTTAGGAAAATATACGTCGAAGATGGATTACAGCAAATGGCAATTTAAGGAAGTAATTACCCGCTTTGTTGTTGTTAGTGTTGTACCACTGAGTGTACCGTGCATTGAGGTCACCGATAATCCAATGGTTCATCTTTTTACTACATTCTATTAAGAAACGACGATATTATGTAAGGGAGCTTCTAGGTCTTTTGTAAAATCCAGTTACTGTAACCGGGTACCCGAGGTGTACCTGAATAGTAATGTGGTTAATCTTGGAATCGTTAAGAATCGTTGCTGGCGGTAGCTTTTTCCAGGCAATTCCGTGACGGATCGCTATAATAACACCGTCAAACCTTTCTCTGTCTCCATCGTCCACAGTGTTATATCCAGGAATACGAATTTGGTCTGAGGATAGCCTAACATCTGAAAATATTGCAACTGAAGGTTTGATCATAGATAACAGTAATTCTCCTTCTTCTTTTTTCATAATAATGCCATTAGTATTGTAATTTAAGATGGTATGATTACTATCCATGGTGAGTTGTAAGTAAAGTTATTACGGTTTGAACTAATTGCGATATTTGTGACATGAAATTGGACATCGTGTTAAAGAAGTTGGTGAACTAAGGGGGAGGTGCTGGATCTTGGTCGTTCACTTCTGTAATAACCTCTGAAAAACTTAAAGGTTTTCCTGGTTTGTGAGGTTTTGAAAATTGTTGGTCAGATTTTTGAGAAGGTGTGGTTTCGGTGGGAGGTTGGCGACCACAATCGTTTCTCCTCTTCATGTGTTCCAGGAGCTCCAAACTTTTAGGGCATTGACGAAATGAGGCCACATGCTCTTCCTTGCAGTTGTTGCACTTGACTCTGTTCGCCTCTCGCCGGCATTCCTTTATATCATGGGGCCCTGAGCAGCGTATGCAGACAAGAGTACGGTGGCAATGATTTTTAGTGTAACCGAACTATGGCATCTATAATATTGAAGAACTTCCTAGGATTTTTGGTACTTTACTATGCGAACTAATTCTTCAGAATTAACCTCCGGTATTGTGCTTATGAGAATAGGAGACAAATCGGTTTTAGCACTGGCATCAGTCTTCTGAAGGCAACGGATGTCTAAGATGCCTTGGATGTGCTGTAAAGCCTCTTTAATTTCATCAACATTTTGATCAATATCGAGACCTAAGATTAAGAATTGTTGATACGGCTGGTTGCTGCCACGTGGCGCGAATGTATGAAACTGGATGCCTTTTGTTACCATGAGGGTTTTGATGTTATTGTAAGATTCAAGATTGCTGGGATATATTTTAACGCAATTGCGGAACTTTTGAATGCCATATTCCGTAATATGATTTGAGTCCAGCAATTGACATATTTCTGTGATCTTAAATGCGGCGTTCAGTACTATGGGTGGTGGTTTCACTACTGTTGCGACAGAGGCGTTTATATCATCTACAGATATATTATTGGATAAGATAGAATAAGAATTGGAAACGTTTACTAAAGTTACTTCTTGATCCTGAGTCTTTACTGTTTTCTTAGGATATACATAACCGTCGGTTGTTTGCTTTCTCTTATCCGACTTGGATTCCACTTCCATATTTTGGATCACCTGAAAATTCGTGGACCTGTAAAGTGGAATGTGGCTGGTTCCTGGGAGTTGACCCAATCTCCGATCGGAATTACGATCCGATATAGGAGGGCTTTTCCTACCCATGAACCCGTGGTTCAGAAATACCACGCTAAAAAAGGTTTATCAAATCGAAATGCGGAATGAACTTTTTGAGATGATAATTACTCAATCAAAATAGGCAATATCTTAGCAATAATATATATATATATATATATATATATATATATATATATATATATATATATATATATATATATATATATATATATATATATGAGAATGAGATATATATATATATATATATAAGAATGAGGGCATGGGATTAATGCTAGAGTTAAAATTAAACGCGACCTCTATTTTATCATTCCTTACTTTGGTTATCCTGTTACTGGGAAATGTAGGATGCTGACCATCGAAAACCTTCCCCTCAGTCATTTTTCTAGTTTCAGCTGATGATTTAAATTTACACTTATATCTGGCTGTTTCCAACCACCTCTCTACAAAACATACAAAAAATAAAATAAAATAAAATAGCTCTTATCAATTAATTGTGGATGAGTTGGTGAGCAATAACCTAAAATTTCTTACAAGCTTGCGGAATTACGAGATGTTGTTTTATTTAACTTGTTTTTATTTATTATATAGAGAGTTTGAATGAACTACTTAATCACTCTTACCAATGTCCTTAACAGTGACTAAAATATAATATTACTCAATAAAGAAATGAAATAGTATTAATATTTCTTCGAAATTCAATTTCTCAAAACGGCCTGTAATCTTAAAATTACCTTCGAATGAAAAAAAAAAAATGTTTTGCTGCTATTAGAAATAATATTTCTTTTATTTTTATAGTTCTAGGGAGGTCCTTCAAAGATGTGAACACATCATCTTTTTATAGATCATTCTACCAGTTTAGGTTTTGTGAATTTGTCTGCGGAGGAAAAGCTTGCAGTTGTTGTGGTAATCTAAACATAATTATAACGTCAGTCGCAAGTAAGTAATTACATTAGTTACCTTATAAGTTATATTTATTTGTAACAATATACAATAATCCTCAATGTTAAAATATTTTACATTAAAATATTTAGTAATGTTTTCACTCCTTAGTCATTACCCAGCACTAATATATTCTTTACCTGCATTCTTATTATGTCTTACAAATTTAAGATACCGATTCTGGCACTAAATCAAGTTATAAAGCAATAATTCCTCTGATATCAACAACCACATTTAGCATGTCTTCTTGTGTTAACGAAATAATATAATTATTGCTTGTAATAAAAAATATCTGGTGTGTTCACTCCCTAAATATTTCAGAAAAGTTTTTATATCTTTACATATGTTCATGAAGAAACAAAAAAGAATTGAACTAGATACATTTTCCTGAAAATTGATCAAAAATAAGATTTGAGTACGATTTATTTTATGAACTAAAACAGTGTAAATCGGCTTAAGAAAGATCAGTGTACAAATTTAAATACTTCCTAATATTGCTGATCCTAACCTTAGTCATAGCTTAGTATTGTCAAAGAATAATTTCTGTTAAAAGTAGAGGAAATAGTGAAGATTGTGTGATGCGAGTAACAGATTTTCTCACTTTCACTTAGTCATCTTTATTCTCTCATTCACCCATTTCTGACAGCAGGATATGAAACCGTAATCTTACATTGAAAATTTAATAGCTGTAACTTCGTTAATAGTTGTCCAAAATGAACGATTTTTATACGGCTTTGTAGGGAATTTCACTAACTTTCAAACGATAGGCGCATGGAGCACCGAATTTCACAGACATCAGTAGTCAAAACCCTACAAAATAAAAAAAGAAGCAACAAAATCGGTTCTGTAGTTCCCGAGAAAATCTTGGCACAGACAGATAAATGGCTAAACATGTGTTTTTCGGACTCAGGGTGCTCTGAAACGTATAGATCCGTCGAAAACCGCATGTCGGAAATTTGACCCGATTCCAATACTTTCCTTACCTAGTATAGGAGTAAAAAGTGAGCAGCAGCCGTTCCTTCACATTTTTGAATAGAAAATAGATGAAAAGTGATTTAATGGTTTAATTACTAATTACCTGAGAAAATTGAATAGTATTTTCGATTATGAGTGAACTGCTAAAGGTCTTTTTTGAGAGAGAGAGAGTGAGAGAGAGAGAGAGAGAGAGAGAGAGAGAGAGAGAGAGAGAGAGAGAGAGAGAGAGAGAGAGAGAGAGACTCTCTTTAAATTTTCAGAAGACTCGACTCCTGTTTTTGAAGGGGAAAATGGTAGGGTTTCTCCCCAGAGTAAAGTTAGGAGATGTCCTAATAAAACCATCTCAGGAAGTGAAGTTCTTAGGATATATATATATATATGAGAATGAATCCTATTGGGCGAGAGGTGTAACTTCACTAACCACCTAAAAGAAATTAAGAGCAAAACTATTGCCCGTTACAGTTGCCTTATAACGATGGCAGGAACCACCTGGGGTCTCAAATATAGTTACCGGGAAACGTTATATAAGGCTTCTTTCTTGCCTATTGCATTATATGCGGCGCCGGTCTGGGGCCAGAAACTGAGACAGTCAGACATCAGATTGCTGGAGCAAGCTCAAAGAAGATCTCTCCTACTGGTGACAGGAGCGTATAGAACGGCACCCACTTCGGCTTTGCAAGTGATTACAGGACAACTGTCTATAGACCTGAAAATACAAATATCTATAGCCAAATATAGAATAAAGAGAGGAGTGCCAGCAAATGTGGGAACAAGCTGTTTTGTGTGCCCTAGTGGAAGGCACGACGAGGTAGCCGACAGAATAGAAGAACTAGTCCTTTCTGAATGGCAGAGAAGGTGGGATGCATGCGAGACTGGAAGACTGACCCATGAGTTCTTCCCAGATGGCAGGAGAAGAATCAAGAATGACTGGGTGGAGACGGATTTCTGGACTGTTCAACTCCTCACAGGGCATGGAGATATAAATGAAAAATTACATTTTTTTCATAGAAGAGCCAGTCCGAATTGTCACTGCGGGGCTGTTGAGGACGCTAGACACATAATTTTGGAATGTCCAATGTACACTGGCGCCCGACAAGCATTGGCAGGAGAGTACTCCATGTTGGAATGGCCTCCTCGGTCCCTGGACAAGCTTGTGGAGACACCTGAGATATTTGATGCCTTTAAGAAATACGCCAGGAGGATATTCCATGAAAAAATAGCAAGGGAGGAAAGATTAAACCGGTGATATACCAAATACATAAATTTATTGTTATCATAAGATTTAGAAATAGTATATATAAACTTAGTAATAGGCCCACAATAAGTAGGTAGGAAGTTACTGGAGTCCTGTTTGGTGGGAACAGCCCTCCAGTTGCAGGCAGCCCATTAGTGTAGGTTTACCCGTAATAATTAATGCCCCAATCAAACTAAAAGACCGAATTTTGCCTCACTTTGACCCAAGAATTTGGATCAAAGTGAGAGCAGACCTGCCCGCTTGGTTACCAATCCTGGTAACCGAGCCCTTTAAATTCGTGGCATATTTTTCAGTTAGAAAATTGGATGTACCGCTGGTATAGGGTTGCCCTAAGGTACAGCCGGGGGAAAGAAGGAAAAAAAAAAAAAAAAAAGAGAGAGAGAGAGAGAGAGAGAGAGAGAGAGAGAGAGAGAGAGAGAGAGAGAGAGAGAGATTCCTCAACTATATTTCGTCAGTGTATATCGTATGAGTCAAACGAGATAAAATATGTAGAGTTGTTCTCTTGTCAGAAAAAAAAAGGAGAAATAAATATATATTTGTATACAAATGTATGAGAAAAATATCTCAACAACTAACTATATATTATTATTAAAAAAATATTGTATAACTAATCGACCAGATCCAGTTTATTTAAGTAAATAATTTTCGACTAAAATTTTTTAGTATGTGGAATAATAGCAATTGATCCATCAAGAAACAAAGTTGAAGCAAAACTTACTATTGGAGAATTTTCTATTAAGATTGGAGCTATCAGTTGTAAGTATTTTTTTTTTTTTACACTTATTTATTGAAAAATATTGCAATCTGTCTCTAGGACATTTATAATAGAGTTAAGTTATTACCGAATAAAATGATTAATTACTTACACCCTACTTCACGACATGAGTAAGTAATTAATCATTTTATTCGATAATAATTACCAATGGTAGTAGTATATTGTATATATTGAATAATTTGTATAGCATTATGACTATGAAAAATGTCATAATAATAAAATAATTCCAATTTTAGAAAAACTAGTAAATTATAGATTGATTATATAGGTATCCCCCAAAAAACCTAAAAATGCATTGAATCCCGAACAATAATTCATAATTAACATAAAGCAACTAAGTATAGTATTAAGTTTTTGAAATAGTGTGGGTTCCTTGATATTAACAACGGGCATTTAAAAAATGAATCTTTTTATTAACCAATAAACCAAAAGATGTAAAATATGTGTCTAAAATTTAGGTTACATATATTTAATTACTTTCTTAGAAGTTTTTAAAGGGCACTAGTTTCAGGTGTTGCATTATTATGTTTTTTCAATGGTCATTATAATAGTGCTGCAGCCCGTCGCAAAAAATGTGTTACATTCACCATATCTATAGGCCTGATGGGAAAAATGCACGTCTGTCACAATATAGCGGTCAGGTGAAGATAGATAGAGATACTATATAGGTAGTAGACATATATAGAAAGGGCTTATAGATACGGAAAACTACCAACCCTTTCAATCAATAGTATTTACTGTCCCAGGCCATGAAATAATATTCAGTCACCCCACTTTCGTAAATTCAAATCAAGAAATTGAATTTACGATTCAAAAAGTTTTGTGTCACCTTCACTATGTGATATTAGCGGGTCACCAACCCCAAAGGGGCCTGGTCTGCAAGGTTTATTTTTTAACTTTTCAATTTACATTGAAATGAAATATAGATAATATTACAAATAATCAGCAATATTTAATATAATATATATATGTGTGTGTGTGTGTGTGTGTGCAGCTACTTAACGCAGCAATCCACATATCAAGAAACCTAACATTTTTCGGTTTTTCGCTTATATCAGTGAAACTATGCGCTTTGTCTAGAATAATGTTATATGTGAAATTAAAGCTGATAAAATTTTCAATAGAAATCGCTAACCGGGTTCTAGTCCGAACAGGTTTCTTTCTAACGCGCTGTATCTCGTTTCGGTATCCGTGAGGCGCCTGCTGGCGTAAGCAACCAATCTTTCTCCTTTCCCTCTTCCCGTGATAATACTGCCCCCAACGCATACTCACTTGCATCTGTTTTAATGGTGAATTTTCTCGAGAAATCTGGAAATGGCTCATCTTGCAGTCTCGTCATGCATTGCCTAATATTATTTTTCATCTCGGGTGTAATTACCACTTTTTTCCCTTTCTTGAGTAGGTTAAGAATTGCTAGATATTTTGCCATTTCAGGGACAAATCGCCTATGGTAGTTCAATGATCCTAACAATCTCCGTATTCCTTTCACGTGTCTCGGAATTGCCATCCTCTGTATTGCCACTCCCTTGCTTCTATCAGGTTTCACACCCTCTATCGAAATTGTATGACCTACAAAATAGATTTGCCCCTGACCCAAAAGTGAATTTTCCGATGACAATTTTAGACCGAATTTCCTAAGTCTTTCAAAAACATTTCGCAAATATTCCACATTTTGCTCTTCCGTTTTACTGAATACTAGCAAATCATCCGTATAGACTTGGTACACAGCTTCGTTGAGCCTCTTCAAAAAGTCATCCATAAGACGCTGGATTTAGGCGTGTTTTTTTTTTAAGCCGAAAGGCATTCTCGTAAACTCGTATTGTCCTCTTTCACACGTAAATGACGTCTTATGCTGATCTTTGGGGTGTATTTTGATCTGACTATAACCTGCTTTTAGATCCACCGTACTAAACAATATTAGTCTGCTCAGTCTATCCAGTATGTCCTCGAATCTGGGGATCGGGTATTTTTCATCTACAGTGTTTTCGTTTAGTTTCCTGTAATCTATGACAGCTCTATACTTTTCCTGGTTCTCGCCTGGCGCACCCTTTTTTTCCCTTCCCACAAGGGACAGTTATATGGTGACGTGCTGTCTATTATGATACCCTGTTTCTTTAAATTTACTATTTCTTCCCATGTACATACCTGAGTCTGGATTGTCCTCTTGACAGCCTCTCCGCAGCTCTCCGGCTCATGATAGTAGTCGAACTCCCCGTGTCCATGAGACATCCCACTCCACCTGCAACTCGGATAATGGTCAGACTCGCTCCTCACACTGTAGTTCAATAGCACACGGTCGCTCCCCAGCCACCACCCTCCTCAGGCCTCTAATTTCCACCTCCTTCCACCTGTTATCTGCCAACGTCCGCTTCTTCGCCTGCTCCTCTCTAATTCGCCTCCACTGATAACTGGTTCCTCTGCTTCTTCATCGATTTCAGTCGTTCCTGTCTATCTTGATGAATCTGACTGCCTCCTATTTATTTTCTATCTATTTTATTTATCTTCCAATGGCTCATTGGGTAGATTTTTTCTCTGGTGCATGTATTTATAATGTCTAGCGATGTGTCATTCTGTGCCACATTCAAATCATTTAGCGCGGGGACATTGCGCCACTAGGTGTCCAGCTTTTCCACATCCGTGGCACTTACGGTCCACTCCTATGCAGAAGGATCTGGATTTTCTCTGACTTGACTCCTCCCTTCGGCCACCCCTCTCTCCTTTTCGTCATATTCTAATTCCCCCTTTCTCCTCCACGTTGTTAGTGTGATTCTTGGTTTTCTGTAGGTTACCTGATTCTATCCTGACTCCTCTATTTCCATCCGGGCTTCCTCATCAAGCGCGCTTGCGTCGATTATTTTTTGCACGAACGAGCGGTCTTTGGATAGGCCACCCTTCCTTCCTGTCTCTCTAGCCAACTAGTCAACTGAACTAGTCATTCTTAGCCAACTTATGATTGATGATAAGAATGAGATCTTGGCTTCTAATTCTACTGTGGTTGCCGTTTCACGCATCTTTTCCGCTATCTTCTTATATTGTGGCAGTTCTCCTGTATATTGCTCGCAAGGTTGTTTAGGCTGCCTTCCTTCTTTAAACATGTGAAATATGTCCTGTTATGTTGTCCATCTTCCACCGCCTTTTTAAATCTCTCCTTGACAATCGCCCAAGGAGTTTCTTCGTCGGCTTGGATTAGCTTCAGAATGTTCCTTTTTACTCTGCAAACCAGATCTGCCTTATGTTAATTCGCATCTCCTGTGTCAATTGATTCTTCAGCGATCTTTACTTCGATCTGCGCCATCAACCGATCACCAGCTTTGAGGAAATGGTTAAATTCACCTGTTTTCCCGGTGAACTGCTCTAAATCGAAGATCCTTAAGCCTTAAACCTTGCGAGGATGCTGCCCGCACCTTTAACCATGCCAGAGTGTTTGCATGCGACTCCTCTAACGTGTGAGTTAGGCAGGGCGGATTTTCCATTCCACTTGCTGATTTAGAATCTCTCACTGTTTAGCATTCTTAGCCTGAACAAGTAAAAAAAATAATATGACACTCACGTATACTTCCAATACTCAAGTCCTGGCAACAAAAGGGTTTCGGCGACAGTTAACTATTGGCTTCGATAAATAGAATAAAAGAAACAAACAAGTGGGAATAGATTAATTTTCAAATTAGTTTGTATTTTACAAACAGTAGAGTCTCTATCACAGAAGATTATTCAGCAGTATATTTATGTATTAGTATAGTTATGTGTTTATTTTTAAATGAAAGAAATGATATTAAATCTTATAAGAATTATTCATCTCATGGCGGACCTTAACATATATATATATATATATATATATATATATATATATATATATATATATGTATATATGTTAAGGTCCGCCATGAGATGAATAATTCTTATAAGATTTAATATCATTTCTTTCATTATATATATATACATAGTTTGACATACACGTTTCATTTCATTAATTATCAAAAATTAATTCATAAAGGGCAAAATGCCATACTGTATAAATAATAATGTATACATTTTGAAAATTGCAAATGGGGATTTTATTCTATGGGCATTCTCCAAGTTTCTAAACTTTCTTCTAGATCACTTTTTTATTTATCATGTTCTTTAAATTTATTTATAAATATTTTATCCATTTATTTATTTTATAAAATATTTTATTGTATAATTCTTTAATCATTTATTATAAAAACTTTAAATTAGTTCATAGTAATTAACAACATGTAAAACTATTGACAAGTTTATTTAATTTATAGTCAAGCAAGTCATGTATACAGGTCACTAGGCTGATCTGGGATAAATGATAAAAAAATATATATATATATATATCCATTTTGATGTATTTACATTACGATATACTTATTTTTGTAACTAGAAATTTATCTTACAATTAAATTGATCAAAATTAGAAAAAAGAAAAAATATATATATGATACTATTTATATAATAACATTTTTATCACTATATATATATATATATATATATATATATATATATATATATATAATATATATATATATATATATAATATATATATATATATATATATATATTTATATATATATCTAGAGTCCATTATAGTTCTCAGACCATTTAATTAACTAATACGAAGTATGTTACAATGTTACATTTCGAATACTCTCTTGTATGATACAGACATTACAGTAATATCTGATATAATTATGGCAATTTCTTTAATAATGTTTCAGTTGGAAGTATATACTCATGCCATAAATTTAGAACTCTGTTGAGCTGGTTAACTGTTTGTGCGATAGTTAGAATAAAACCTGATTACTCTGACCCAAATAGTTTCATCATAAAAGCTATGTTTGATGCTACCTATGGTAGTATCAGATTCTTTGTAGTGACAGTAAGCCCAATAAAGGTAAGCGGAGACATAATAGTACTAGCACAACGAACCAGTGAAGGCAAGCAGTTAGCATCGGTACAAATACACTCACCCAGAATTATGCTTTAGTCATAACAAATTTGAAAAGTGTGCCTATATTGAAAAGTAAAAAAATATTACGAAAAATTTCCATATACGATTGTAGATGTATAAATAAATGTATGTATTTATCGTAAAGTATTTTGTAGTCGTTATCATAATATCTTTCTACCAATAAAGATTTAAAATTTAATTTATTTATTTTTTCCAATAAATCCCATCAAATTACCTTTACTCTTCGTCGTAAACCTATGACTTCCAGTCCTATAGTAGCCTTTAACAATACCCCACTTATCCCTGTTGAACTAATCCGATACCTAGGACTAGTATATGTAGGACTCCACCTGGAAAAACGACTCACTTGAAATCCCAAACCAGACTGAAACGACTAGAAACCTACTTTGACTACTGCAGCACTTACTAGACAAATGCTCTAAACTTCCAACTATTTACAAAATACTCATATATATATACTATAATATGGCCTATTAGGACTTACGGTATCGAGATTTGGGGCTCTACTGAGCCATCAAATTTATCTCTTATCCAGTCCTTACAATCCAAAATCCTCAATGCTTCCTACTTTGTCACAAATAAAATCAACCATAACGAAATTAATGTACCATATGTTTCCGATCTAGCTCAATACAGATACCTATCCTTCTTCAATCAACTTTTGAGTCATCCGAACCCTCTTGTTTCCAACCTTGCCTCCTCTTCTATTCCTGATAACCCTCCGAGGACTCTGAAAAGAAGATGGCCTCGAACCCATCTAATATAGAAATATAAATGGAGTGCTACCAATAGGTAGTTTCTCTTCTTGTTGTATATGTCATGTTACTTGTTCTATATTTACTTGCTGTAATTATTATTTAATACAATTTTATACAGTTAGTAAATTTCAATAATACAAATTTTTAAAAAATTCCCCTTAATTTAATGATGAAATTGATGTACTAGGACCTTCCAAAAAAAGGTTTCGGGAGTTTATATTATGAATAAAAAATTTGAGTAATAATTTTTTTTTTTTTTTTATTGAAACATATTACAATCTGTCTAAGGGACATTAATAATAGTGTTCACAGATCACATTCACACTCTATGTACAGTAAATAAAATAAATTATACAGAAAAATAATATATATACAATAAATAAGAATAAAATAACCTAAAAATAAATAAATAAAAAGAACACATGCACACCTATATACAATATTTACAACTTGGCAAGAGAACCCCAAACCAGACTTGTCCCTCCAACTGTGGAGGGAAAAGTATGACTCCAGGAGTTCCCTGCACTCCTCTCTCAACCGCGTCACTATGGCTAAACCCAGTGGAGATTGAGCAAGAGTGCTTTAGCCACATAAACTCATGTCGTGAGTGGAGAATCTAGCCATTGCCAGAACTCCAATATTTACAAACTATAAAAGATCGTGGAGCCACTACCGTTTTAACCTCCTTGGAGGATTATATGGATACGAAGGCAGTGGATCAGGAAGGCAGTGGATCAGCTGATGTGAAGGACGTGTTCTGAAATCTTCTCTCAATTTTTGCCTATTTTTCAGCGGAATCTCTTTGATTATTTACTGAATACAGTTGAAATGTACACTAGAGCAGTTGTTATTTGCTGTTTGCTACATTTTTTTTTTTAATTTTTTTTTTTTTTTTTAATTTTAATTTTAATTTTTTTCTCTTATGATATGCGGCATAGTCAGCCAGTGATGTCCAGTAAGGTGCCCACTAAGAGGACTCGGTCAGACGGCGTTAGTACCCCTCGTGATTCACCAGCGAAACAAAGAACTCGTCGCTGCCTGCGAGAAATTACTCCAATAACCACAGTGAAAACTTCAGGTACAGAACTTCAGCCTCAACCAGGTACCTCTTCGCAAGAAATGGTTGAATAATCTCCCTTCTTCACTCTAAACCCGTTCCGAGTGCTTCATAATGACAGAGAAGTAATGGAGTCAGCAGCATTACCTAGGGAACCAAGGCCTCCTCCGATATTTGTAAAAAATATCAAAAATTTTCAACTACTGTGTACACAACTAAACGAAATCTGCTCCGGCAGTTATTCTTGCCTCAATAGGACCAACGATACAAAAATAACACCAGATACTGCAGAAACCTACCGAAAAATTGTGAAGTACCTGTCCGAAACGAATGCAAATTTCCACACATACCAGCTGAAACAGGAGAGATCGCTACGAGTGGTGGTATGAAATTTATACTCCTCAACCCCAACTGAAGTGATAAAAGAAGAACTAGCGACGCTTGGTTTCAAAGTGCGTCAGGTAAGCAATGTTCTGAAGGGGAATAAGGAGCAACCAGGAGTAAGTAATAAAGTTCCACTACCTTTATTTTTCGTGGATCTAGAGCCATCACCTGGTATTGAAAAATATATGACATCAAGAGATTGTACTACACTATCGTGAAGATAGAGAAGTCATACCCCAAGAAGGAAATTGTGCAGTGCCACAATTGCTAGGCGTATGGCCACACGAAAACTTATTGTCACCATCTGCCGCGTTGCGTGAAATGCGGTGAACACCACAAATCTGTGGAGTGCACCAAACCAATACAAGATCCTGCAGTGTGTGCACTAAGCCAGGAGGGAAACCCGGCCAACTACAAAGGCTGCCAAACCTATAAGAGCCTCAAATCCAGATACCAGAAGAACCGGATTAAAGATGAGACAACCAGACCAAGAAGAGAACCTTCTAGAATAGTTAATAATAATTTATCATACTCCGAACTACTTGGAGGTAAGAACCCTAATAATACATGTGAAGCCCTGCCGCAGCAACTACCTCAGCCCCAACCTCAATAGTTTGTTCATCCTAACACACATAATCATCAACAACCTCAAATTCCTCCTCCATCAAATGCAACAGATCTCACCAGTTTGTTAGCATCATTCCTCACCGATTTCAAATCCCTAGTTACTCCACTCATATCACTCCTTACAAATCTCGTATCTCACCTCATCCCTCCTTTAAAAAATCCTTAATGACTCATATCCCAAAACCCATATCCATTCTCCTTTGGAATGCGAATGGTGTTAGAAATCACGTTGACGAACTAACAGCTTTACTACAAGACAAGAACATTGACGTAGCCCTTATTACAGAAACTCGACTGAACATAAAACAGCATTTGAAAATCCCACAGTATTTAACATACCGTACTGACCATCCTGACGGCAGAGCACATGCCGGTACTGCTGTCATCGTACACCAATCCCTCTCCCATCACTTACTCCCATTACCTACTCAAGATTTCCTACAGACATTTTTTTTCCCAGTAATGCTATATATATAGTATTATGTCTTGTTTACATCTTATGAATAGGATTAACTATTATACAGTCTTACCTCTAACCATAACTCCCCCCCGCCAGTTTATGAACATTCCTCATAAACTAACGCAGGTTCACCAACATAATATCAGACAATCAAACCCAAACAACGAAAAAAAAACAATAACCTTACTTTAGAGTTCCTATAATAGTAATATTAACAGCAATAAAACAAAATTAAACAGATTCTTATTTTACAAAGTATTCTAGCGGAACAAAAAAACAAAACAAACACAATTAAACCTTCCAACGTCTGTCCCTAGTTCGTAGGAGACAGAAAAGAGGATACACTGCTCATTTACTTTGGTGACTCCGCCTCTATTGGGAGTTTCAAATGCTCTATGTGAACGGTCCTCCGATTTCTGGGATCGTTCAGACTCTGGATCGTACAAATATTGTGTTCGCGAAGTATAATCACTTTGAATGGTCTATCGTAGCATACCAGTTCCTTACCCCAATTAGATCCGACCCTATGATTGACTATCGTCTCTATTTTCAATTCCCTCATTCTATCTTTGAGGTTCAAATTGACCTTCTCCACCCTTTTCTGTTTCTTTCTCTCTATCTTCCCTTTTGTTTTTTCCCAAACTCTCTTTATCTACGCTCTGTTACAGGTTATCTGTTGAGCTTGTTCTTCGTTCGTGACAGTTTCCTTCCAGTCTCGTCGCCGTATATTACCCCGAACAGTACCTCGACCGGAGAAAATCCCGTAACTGAGTGGATCGAATGGTTGTAGGCTGCCACTGCCCTGTTCATGGCTACGTCCGCTTCTTATCCCTGTTCCTCTTGTTACATACGGAGATGATCACTTAGGTGATATGCAACCTTTCGATACTTCCCCTGCTCTTTGGGTGTCCTGGTGTGTTGAAGTGCCAAGCTATATCTAATCGCTTAGCTTCCTCTCGTATAGTAACGTTGTCGAACTCCCTCCCTCCGTCCGACGTTATGCGGTACGGCACTCCGTAGAACTGAACCCATGTTTGGAGAGCTCCCACAACAGCCTCCGACGACTTATCCTGCACCCGATGTACCATCGCTACCTTACTGAAGAGGTCTATCATTGTGACCCATTTGAAACCCCTCCATGTGAACGTATCGATCTGCACATCTTTCAACGGCGTATCTCCTGTCGGGGTTTCCTCCTGTAGTCCTTGAGGTGGCCGTCTGTCGTACTTAGTACGCGCGCACACTTCGCACCTCCCAATGACTTCCGAAATCGTCTTTTTCATCCCATCCCAGAAATATCTCCTGCGCAGTGCCAGAAACGTTTCGTGCACACCCCGATGATTTGTCTTGCCCTGGTGATGTGCCAGTGTTACCTCCCTCTGCTGATCCCCGTCCGTTAACGTTTCGAATAAGTACTTACATCTAATAAACGACCTGTCCATGCCTATTTTGTCTGATTTCCAGATCTTCTTGATCTTCTCCCAGATCGTTGCATTCCCCACATACAGATAATGAGTTTTTCCCGGCTCCGAAGCGTCGTGCAAGTCCTTACAAATCTGTTCTTCCTTCACCCCTGGTTGAGACCAAATGGTGGTAATCTTCTTCTTCCCATATTTACCGAAGTCTATCTTCATAAGCCCCGACGTTCTGGTCTTCCAAATCACCTGTCGTCGCTTATCGTTAATTATCTCCTCGCATTCCTCCATGTCTGTTGGCCTTTCTTCTCCTGAGCTCTCTTCTCCTCGTGATTCTTCTGTTCCTGCGTTCTCCGGTTCCCCTTCGCCCTCTGGCGTCCACGCTCTCAGGAACTGCCGCACGTCCCGCAATAACTCCCCTTCCTCTTCCTCAATGGCGTTTATCATTATGGCTCTGGACAGCCAATCCGCTACAACATTCTCCTTACCCGGCTTATACATGACTTCCATGTTGTATTGGCTTAAAAATTGCTCCCATCGAGTGACTCTCGCCGATGATTCCTTCAGGTTTTCCACCCACTACAACGGTCTGTGATCAGTATGCACCTTAAACTTCCGGCCAAAAATGTACGGTCTAAAATGCCCTACCGCCCATACTATGCCCAACAGTTCCCTCCGCGTCTGTGAGTCGCCGACTTGCATACGCTACTGGCTGTTCCCCATTAGTTCCTTCTTGAGCAAGTACCGCCCCCAACGCATACTCACTTGCATCTGTTGTTATGATGAACGTTTTCGCAAAATCGGGAAAAGAAAGTACCGGCTTATCCTGTAACCTCGCCATGCACTTCTTTACGTTGTCCTCACTCGCTGGTGTTATCGTTATCTTCCGGCCTTTCTTCAGAAGATTGTTAAGAGGTGCTAAGTACTCCGCCATCTCCGGCACAAACCAACGTTAATAGTTCAGCGTTCCCAACAATCTACGGATCCCTTTAACATCTCTGGGCATTGCCATGTTCTGTATTGCCTGTACTTTCAGTTTATCAGGCCTGATCCCCTCCTTCGAAATCGAGTGTCCCAAAAATGTTATCTCGTCCTGTCCCAGAATCGACTTTTCAACCGACAACTTCAGCCCGAATTGTTTTAATCTGTCGAATACTCGACGCAGATGACCGATGTGTTCCCCTTCATCCTTGCTGAAGACCAGGAGATCATCCATGTAAACCTGACAGAACGCTTCGTCCAGTCCCCTCAAGAATTCGTCCATAAACCTCTGGAAGGTTATGGGAGCGTTCTTTAACCCAAATGGCATGCGAGTAAACTCATAATGCCCCCTCTCGAAGGAAAACGCCGTTTTGTGCTGGTCCCTGAGGTTCATACGTAACTGATGATAGCCTGCCTTCAGATCCAGAGTACTAAAAATCGTGGCCCCGCTCAGTCTGTCGATAATATCGTCAAATCGTGGAAGCGGGTACTTCTCGTCCAGGGTGTTCTCGTTGAGCTTTCTGAAGTCGACAACCACTCTACACTTCTCTTCTCCCGTTGCGGCTTTCTTCTTCACTGCCCACAAGGGACTATTGCATGGTGACGTGCTGTCCACTATGATGCCTTGACCTTTCAAGTTCTCCAGCTCTTCCTTGATATATCGCCGTAGAGCTTGTGGGTAACGTCTCTCCTTCACGTACGTCACCTTTTTCTGTTTTAGCAGAATCTCATGCGTCGTCCTCCTTGTTGCGCTCTACACCTCCCCGTCTTTAAAAAAAAATATCCGCGTACTCCCTCTTTATCCTCTGTACCCAATGTTCCTTCTGTTCTATTGCCCCAATGTTCCCTTTCCCTTCCACTCTCAATTTCTTACACCGGTACCTCTTCCCTCCCATTCGAACAACCCAGCGCGTATCCCGATAATCTATTCTCGGTCTTATTCTACTTAATAAGTCACATCCTATTATACCCCCATACACGTTTTCCACTATGTGAACCCTCAACTTCCCACTTCCGGTCACCCATCTGTCCAAATCTAATTGTACTTCCCCTTCCACTCTACAAGGACCACCCAAAATAATCAACTTACACTTACAATCTTTCATTTCCGGTATCCTCTCTCCTTTACACAATTCCTCCAACATCTTTCTACATTGTATTGTACTCGAACTTCCCGTATTCACCAAACACTTTTCTCTCCCCACAACACTTATAATTGGCAAACCAACGCACTCATCTCCAATATTATTTACAACCGCGTGGTCGCCGCTCCTCTGCCACTCTCCTCATTCATCCATTCTTCCTCTCCTTCCTGCAGCTGCTGCTCTTTCTCCGCTCCTCCCGCTGATTCTGCCTCCTCGAGCCCCTTTTACTACCGTCTCCTCTTCTTCGGTTCCCGATGTTCCGGATGAATCGTCTGACTCCGATGTCGATCCCTTCTTCCTCCACAATCTCTGTGCGTTTACTTCCATTGGCTCATCTCGCCATTTGCCTCTAAAATTGACTTAACGCTCCTGTCTAATATCCTTTAGTTATTTTTATTTTATTATTTTTAACTGATTTATTGCAGTATTATAACCCTAATGCTCATCTGCTTTCGTTAAAACGTCTCCAGAGCTATGTATAGACTTGTCTTATTATTTATACTTTAGTTACTCTTTACAGTAATAGGTATCTTAGCCAGATTTATTGACAAATTGTACGAACAATATTGTTATTTTTAAGCGACTTTGTCCCAGAATATAGATGATTTTTCTATTTCTGTTTCTATATATACTTATAAGTAGGATCTTTCCAATTCGGTAATTTATTTTGTGCATTTCGAATTCCTCCCACAGTTTTAATTTTTTTTTCATAATTTAAAAAAAACAGAATCAAACAATGTATTAATATTAATAATATTAATGTATTAATTAATTTAAAATGCTAACTTGGAAAAAAATATTTTATTTTATATTTTAAAATATTTTATTTGAGATACTTCTCATGTTTGATCCAATATTTCAGTTGCAGTTGCCGTGGTGATTTAGCTGAGCATTTTTTTTTCTGCGCCACGCGTATCAATTTCATCTTTAACATGATTGATTTTACCTCCAGTATAGCATTTGTCGAATCACTTAAAAAGGTGACCAATATTCAAAGAAGAGATATTTAGCGAAGTTTCTTCACCACAAGCACTCCAATTTTATTGTATTGTACAACCAAAAACTACTTTAAAAGACTAATTTAATACATTCTTGCTATTTTGTTTTTATTTTTGCCACTGCCAATTTGATATAATTTCTTAACCCAGCAAAAGAGATGTTTTCCAATTCGAATAATTGCTAAAAAACATTAATTATAGGTTATATATCAGTAAAATTTTTCCAAATACTGAATAACTCTCTTATGTAGATAGAATATTTTTAAAAATAAAAATAAATAATTTCTCAAAAGGCAGATAAAGACAATCAACTCTTTTATTTTTCTTTAATATACCAACTAAGCAACATCTAAGAAAAATTTCACAGGGAAATTTTTGGGTATATTTCAGTAAATTACTTTTTTTTTTGTGCATGTAGAAATATATAAGTTAATCGGTCAAATTATGAATGACATACATAAATAATAGGCATCTATACCCAACACATAAAAATTATTATTATAAAAAAAAAAGATAAGATAATAATTGAACAAAACATGAGCCATCAAATAATTATTTGTTTATAGAGTTGTATTTGTCATTAGGAACCCCAAAAATCAAAACAATTTATGATTATCTTCTAATTAAACATCCCTCTTTTATCTCACTATGTTGGATTTAGAAAATGTCATCACCATGTCTAGATTTTATACAAAGCCAGGATTTTTATGCAATTGCATATTTGGCTTTTATGCAATTTTAAATAAACAATACACTTGCGTTGTTTTGGAGATGAGGAAAGCAATACATTTTTTTAGAAGAGTAGAGTGGGTTCATGCGCCATTGATCTTGAAAAAGATGGACATCCCTTGCAGTATATAATGATGAGAGTATCTTTCATTCATACTTCTATATATTGAACAGAGCAAACAATCTTTTAAAATTGTTATGAGGAGCCGAATATAAAACTGGAATATGTTGACACCAAACACATCTGCTGACATCAAAGCTAGAGAGCAGGTACCTGCCAGGACACAGCAAGAACCGAGATCTCTGGGAAAGGCCTGTACTCAGAGTAGCTGATAACTAGTAACGGGTGAAATAACTGGTTCCCTTTAGGGTGTGGCCAGTTAAAATAATTGTGCACCCGCCTAAGTTAAGAACCAATCAAAATCATCCTTGCCCCACCATGAATATTTTTATGAAATCCCGTGGATGGAAAAGCTGGAGTCTTTAGGACTGAAGATGCAGCTTAGCCTAGACAGACCAGGCAGAGTTTGGACCTGGGCTTAACGAAATACCTCGAAGCAGTAGATGCAGTGATGGAACGACCAATACAACCTAACCACATAATATTTAGAGCCTCAGATGTTTTAATTCCCAACAATAGATCGAATAATGTTAAAGTATTTCATATCGAATACTTAATTGTTGACCGTTGTATTTTAGAGGAAGGAGATTGTCCGAGGTTGCGGTCATAATTAGAATAAAATAAGCCTAAATTAATTATTTATTTCCTTTAATTAATAATTCATTTTATTTTATTAATAAAATAGTTTTGCCAGTATTTTAGTCTATTTATGACCGCCACCCCGGATCATCTCCTTCCTCTAAATATTTCTTAGCTTAGTTCTTAAACAGTCCATTTTCAATACAGTTTTAAACTAAATTAAATATGGAATATTTAATAGTTGGCCGTTGCATTATAAAAGGAGATAGTCCGGGGTTGCGGTCATAAATAGGCTAAATAGTGGTAAAACTATTTTATTAATTAAATAAAACGAATTATTAATTAACGGAAATAAATAATTAATTTAGGCTTATTTTATTCTATATCTACGAAATATTAAATTATAAATATATAAATATACATATAAAATAGAGTTGAGAGATGTGAGAGGTATTTAATGATTCTAGATCAGAGTACAATGTGAATAAACCCAAAATTGGCAAAATTAAATTATAAATATAGAAATAACTTCATTAACATACATACATTGCAGAGCTAACTTAAAAGTATAGAGAGGGAAAAAAAATGAATACTTATAATTATATTTGGTTGTGCATATGTAAGAAACTTACATTTGAATATTAGATAATGAGACATGGTTAATAAGTAAAATTAATACAAAGTGGGAAAAAGGATGATCATACAGTGGTGTAGAGTGTAAATGTAAATTTAGAATAAAATAGAAGAGAGATTATACAAAGAGGGAATATTTAGAATAATGAACAATTAAATGAATTAATTAATAAAAATTGAGAGTAGATGAAAATAATAGAATAGAATATTTAAGTTATTTTTCACTTATAAGAATTAACACAAAGAACTTTCTTTAGTGCCAGATATTTCCAATATTGTTCTCAATGACTTTCTTGACTCTGTTATCCCTTCTTTTCATCAAGACATCATTTTCATAAAAAAATATGTTGATGACCTCCTTCTTGTTATTAACCCTGACAGCATCCCCCAAATTCTTTCCTTATTCAACTCCTATCACCCCAGTGTCCGTTTCACCATAGAGAAAGAAGCTAACAATTCGCTCCCCTTCTTAGACCTCCTAATAATGAAAAACATTGACGGTTCTGTCTCTACTGACTGGTACACTAAACCCACATACTCAGGCAGACTTCTCAACTATTATTCCCAACACCCATATCACCAAAAAATCAATACCGCCAAAAACCTCATTCACTGATCCCTCTCCTTATCCAATCCACAATACCATCAAGCCAACACTCAGCATGTCAAAAATATACTGCTCTCTAATAATTTTCCTCTCAACACCATACATAAACTTTTAAATTGCTATACAACCAAAAACAATACAACCTCCCATTTTCCCAACTCTCCACAATCATCTAACACTCCTTTCATATACAAATCTCTCCCCTATATTCCTATCCTCTCAGACAATATACAAAAATTTCTAAAATCGACTATAACCAACTTACGCCTTGGCCTTAAGTCCCATAACAAACTTTCTTTCCTTTTCACCAACTTGAAGGATCCCATACTCTTACAACACCGATCCAATGTAGTTTACCAGATACCCTGCTCTACTCCTAATTGCAATAGCTCCTATATTGGTGAAACCAAAAACTATCTCAAAACCCGCATTTCCCAACATAAAACGTCCATAACTTCTCGGAATCCTTCCACCTCCAAACTATCAGAACATGCTTTAACACTCAACCACTCATTTGATTTTGAAAAAACCTCTATCCTTTCAACGGTCTCTAACCATGAAAAAAGACTCATTTCCGAATCTATCCACATTCACATGGAACAGAATCCCATTAATCAGAAAGTAGACAAAAACTGTATTTCTCTTACATATAGACACATTTTAAGTCTTATAAGTGAAAAATAACTTAAATATTCTATTCTATTATTTTCATCTACTCTCAATTTTTATTAATTAATTCATTTAATTGTTCATTATTCTAAATATTCCTTCTTTGTATAATCTCTCTTCTATTTTATTCTAAATTTACATTTACACTCTACACCACTGTATGATCATCCTTTTTCCGACTTTGTATTAATTTTACTTATTAACCATGTCTCATTATCTAATATTCAAATGTAAGTTTCTTACATATGCACAACCAAATATAATTATAAGTATTCATTTTTTCCCTCTCTATACTTTTAAGTTAGCTCTGCAATGTATGTATGTTAATGAAGTTATTTCTATATTTATAATTTACTTTTGCCAATTTTGGGTTTATTCACATTGTACTCTGATCTAGAATCATGAAATACCTCTCACATCTCTCAACTCTATTTTATATGTATATTTATACATTTATAATTTAATATTTCATAGATATAGTATTTTTTCATTGTATCCATCCATATCTTCAAAAATTCCTAGATACTGTAAATTCCTGGGTTTTTCAAAGTTTACTTAGCTAACACATGTTAACTTTCTCTATACCTGCAATCCTTACCGCTGCCTTTCCAGTTCTAAGTGAAACTCCTAGATGAACACACCTGTAAGTCTCTAATTTTATTTTTCTCCTGTAGATTTTGTAGAGTTATACTCACATTTTCATTTATTATATATTACACTACAACAATTATTAGCATCCATTTACTTTAGTTTAGGATCTTGTTACTCAGCTTACTTAGTCCATATTTTATTGTACTTACTGTTTATAATTTTAATAAGCTTATTCACATTGTTTATAAATTATGTCTAAATATCATGTAATTACCACAATTCTCTATCTTTTTGTATCTTGTCCGTTCTAGCCCTGATGAAGACCTGCAAAGTCGGGTCGAAATGTAGGCTTTCAATAAAATAGTTTTACCACTATTTAGCCTATTTATGACCGCAACCCCGGACCATCTCCTTCCTTTAAATTAAATATGCTACAATTTAACACCAAAATAGGCTAATTAAATCAACTAGTTTACGAGATACAGATTTCCAAATTATAGATAATTTTGGAACTTCAAATTTTAAGCAAATTTTCCTGTTTGATCATATGCTCTTGTCTTTATATCTTCAATGACCTGTCTAATACGATTCAGTAAAATCAACTTTTATTTATTTTAACATTTTGAAGGAGTAGTGAGGGAGAATGCGGTGTAAGAATGCGAGATCACTTTTCCCAACCAGAAGACTGAAATTGAAATTTAAAAAATAATTAATCAACATTTACATCAAGTGCTTACCAAAATACTAAATGAAGTGAAACAAAATTTCGAAACTTGAAAATATTAATGAATATTTAATATTAGGCAGTTGCATTATTAAGGAAGGAGATGGTCTGGGGTGGCGGTCATAAATAGACTAAATAGTGCCAAAACTATTTTATTAATAGCCAACGTTTCGGTCCGACTTTGCAGGTCTTCTTCAGGGAAGTGTGTTCAACCAGGAGTTTCACTCAGAACTTTTTACTCTTGATTTTCAACTTTAGTTGGAACGAATTGAAAAAATTGACTTTACTGGTATTTGTTATTGCTAAGCCCACATTTTAAAATTTGTTGGCGCTTTATTATACTCTATCTAGCTTTAATAAAACACCAATTATAAAGAAAATCAAGCCAACTGCTGAATATCTGAGACCGAAAAACTAACTCAAGTCACTAGCGGACTCAGGATTTAATTTTGGGGGGCTTCAGCCCGGAAGCTCCCGCCCCCGTAGATCCGCCCGTGACTCAAGTCAAAGTCGTCACTCAGCCATGTGATTTCACTAACCCCCAACAGTGATCGCCACTGTTGGATCACAGTGATTTCACAGCGCCAACAGAGACGGTCACCATAGTCGCTATGAAATCACAACTCTGATCACTCCACTTCATCACTCCTATTGCTTCAGCGATCTGGGCACTGTTGACATAATTTATTTAATAATGGAATTATCATGAAATAATTATTTCTAAAATAATGGTTATTCATCAAATTTTATTATACCTACTTGTTGGATGACTTATGCATCCATTGCAATAAAGCCGTATATTTTTAAAGAGTTATGTCTAAAATAATTAAGGGAAAGTTTTTCATTCACTCTTTTATTTATTGCTTGATTACAACATATTTTATAACTAAATTATTTTTAAAAAACAAAAAATAAATTTCTAAAATAATTACAGTTCTGAAAGAAGTTCAAATTCAATGAATAGTGAAAATATATAATAATATAAAATTATTACTATCGTTGAAATCCTACCTTCATATATACATTTTTTTAAATTTTATTTATTTAATTTTTTATTGCATTAACATGTTTATTGAAAGATATTACAATTTGTCAGAATTAAGGACATAAGAATCCCATCCTATGCCCTAATCACATTATCGCTGATCACCAATTTGGATTCCGCACATCGCATTCCACTATCCAACAATGTCATCGTGTGGTTTATGTAGCCTCCTCTGCATTGGAGTATGTACTGCACGGGAGTCTTTCTCGACTTTGAACAAGCGTTTGATCTAGTCTGGCACCCGAGACTTCTATACAAACTCCGCAAAGTCCTATCCCCTACATACTTCCTCGTTATCCGTTCCTATCTTAATGATAAATACTTCAACGTAAACCAAAATAATGTCTGCTCATCCCAACTGATTTTTTATTTTTACAACTATAGATAAGGTCATTTGCGTAGGTAATGGATATAAAGATTCGTACTTTTTCTTTGACACGTAATACGTGATTTTTCCTGCCTCTAGAATGACTTTTGTTTTTTTTTTTCTTTCAGAAAAACTGAGTAGGTAGTTTTTAGAGAAAAAATCATGCTGACCGAGGCAATTGACACAGATTACAGGATCAAAACATTCTGATCCTTCAAGTTTATTTTTGTAGCAACACCTATACAAAGGTTCTTCGGCACACGTATCTTTGGTATGCCCGAATTCGAGACATATGACAACGTGTTGGGTTCGAAACAAACTGTCTGATAGTAACATTATAAAAACCTATTTTGATTTCAGTGGGAATGTTGGGATTATTAAAGGTTAAACGATAATTGTGACTGTAATTTTTTCCATTACTTTTGTAATAGGTCAATCTTTTTACGTCTTGAGATTATAATTCCTCTTTCATCTCACCAATAGAAGAAGAATTTAGATCTGTGCACCATATAATTCCTTTACTTTGATTTAATTTTTTGTGTGGCTCCACTTTAACTGAAATGTTGTTAAATAGATTTTCGCATTTTAGGAACTTATTACATTGGGTTTCCGTAACAATCTCAACCAATAGTGTATCGTCTCTTAATTTTTTACAGCTTTTGCATCCCCAATTAAATTTTTAATACTTTTGTGAATGAAAAACGGTGATATTGTTTTAAATCCAATGGATTTCCTTCGTTATCCATTCCGGTTCTTTTCATTATCAAAATGTTTATGCATTTGTTAGGTTTACTAACTTGTTTTCCAGCGATTGTACCTTTAAATCTCGTTTTTTATTTTCTTTGAAGAGGGATATTCCGCCATGCTTATTGAAATATAAAAAGAAAAAGTACCTTATAAAAAAAATATTCTTATAATAAAAGAAATAAAATTAAAACCTGAACTTATCACTTGTTATTGATAATTATTCATTGGCAGCGCTAAAACCACACGTCTACACTGCACCAACTAACAAATCTTCATGAAAGTTCTTTATTAAAATTACTACAGTTATCTTGAAAATTTATCGTATAAACACTTACTTTATAGACATTTCAAAAGATAAAAATTGCCACAAATAATAAAGTCTGGTTACATTGAATAAAGTAACAAATAACTCCAGTATTTTAAATAAACAAACCTTATTAGATCTAGTTTTATTATTTCGAGGAACAACTATAATAACCCTTTGTACTTCACAGAAGCCTTTTTTGTTTTTCTTCGACAACATTTTGGGATATAATTGTAAGCCCATTTTTCAAATCAAGAATGGCATAAATAATTATGTAATCCAAAAACAATTTTTTATTTTATTTTACAATAAATATTTATGTCTTTCTCGACTTGAAAATGTTTTTGAATACAAAAATGAAATGTTTTTGTTAAGTACAAAGGATTATTAAATGTGTTTCAGTAATTATTTGAAAAATTCAGTCAAGGAAGTTGTTCAAAAATTTGGGTACGACAAAACTCCTACTATACATTAATAAACTTTATCATTTTGTTATTGCCATCATAGGAAACTGTTTGTAAATAATGGAAACAAAGATAATTTGAATGAAGGGATTAAGGGATATCATTTGAGATGATAATATTGTGGTATTGTTTTCAACTCACTACCCTGTATACAATTACAAATGAAAAAAATAAATAAATAAATTGTACTAAGGTAAAAATAATATCCCAGTATCAATTTTGAGTCACAAAATTTGTTTTAATTTATCTTGAATATTGTCCTCCGCATTTTCTTTCAGTTTATTTGTTTCTACACTTTTCCTCCAGTCCGGAAATAAATAAATCATAATATTATAATCATAAAAGATATAATTTTTTTTTTTTTTTTTTGTATAGATAGGGTTTTAACTTGATCTTCTTTCGTGAAACTTCTTAACTTAATTTGCCAGAAAATTACCAAAAACGCTAGTTACCGCTACTATTTTTTGTATTCATCTTTAGCATATGATTTAAAGAACATTTTGACTCCAGTAATGCCTTGGCGGTCGTTGGTGCAAGATACTCATTCTATTGCAATACGAAATTCCAATACCTGTTGAGTAATAACATTTCCGATGAAAATAAGAAATCGAAGAATTTATTAAGAAATAATTTATTCGAAACTACACTAAAAAAATATATTTTCAGAACTTAACAAAATCACCAAAAATATACTTCATGATTTATAACAAGTTGAAGAATTATTTTGGTGAAAATAGGCTTTTTACTTTTACTTTATTGAAAATCTTGGAAACGGGTATTTCATGTGTGCAAATTTTTCGAATATATGTGTTAACTATGTCTCATATTAAAAATACAGGAAATTGGAATTATCATAACAACTTGAAAAAAGGAGTATTTGCCACTCTCAGACCACTGTGCGGCCTTCAGCGATTTATTCACTGCTTCTTAATATTGATGGGTCAGTACAGCGATAAAGAAAAGGTAAAAAACATAGACTTGTTGTTTCATGGCGTGAATACTTTTTCATGTTGGGAGATTAGAATTGAAATATTTTCAATAGAGTAAGCTTTATTTTATAGAATGGGATTTGAAATTATTAAGTGAAGGCGCAAAATTTTATATATATATATATATATATATATATATATATATATATATATATATATATATATATATATATATATATATATATCTTTATAACAGCGATGTTTCTCGAAAATTTTTATAAAACTTCCATTTCAATTTTTTATGCTCTCAAATACTGACTGATAACTATTCTTAATAAACGATAAAAATGATTTAAATCGGTTAATTGCCTACACAACTTTAAAAAAATAAAAAACAACGAAACAGCAACAATAAATTTCTAAGTTAGTTTAAATAAGTAATAAATTGAAAACTCGATAATAAATCGAAATCGATCACAACCGTTAGGTCTATATAACTTCGTTATTTTGACATTTTGAGTGTGTAGATCAAACCAAACGACTCACTATTTTTGGAGGTCACCATTCTTCTCGATTTTGTGCTCAAATTATTAAACGACTCAATTGGAAAGCAAATATGTATTTATGAGTTTTTAGTACCTAGTTAAATAGACAATGTTTGCCGATCTCGAGATTGAAAACACCCGAATTCGGGAATTTTCGTAAATAAAATAGCTGTAGGTTATGATGAAATGAAGATATTTAAGAAGTTTCACGCGGATATTAATAATGTGATAAAATTTTGACTTTCCTGTACTACTTAAGTCAAAACACTATTTTCTGTAAAAATAAAAAATATCATGTACCTTCTGTAGTGCTTATTGGCTGGAAATAATCTTGAAGAATCTATAAAGACCTATGAAACCATAAACAATAATATGTCCATTTTAACACCAAATATTGACATTTTTATTACAACAACTTTCAGTTCCTTTTTGACCATATATGTTCTCCAAACGCCATCTTTAAAAATGCTTCCACTGATTCCATTGTATTATTTTTTATGAATGATATATTACTTATCCGTGGTTTAATGGAAAACGGGTGTTCATTGGACACTATTAAGTTTCCCTGATACAACCAACAGGAAAATTCTAAGCTTATAATTCTATGATGGTTGATATGTCCGAAAATGATAGGACACATTTTAAAACTGATGGAGTTTGGGTACGATTCCTTCACAATTGTGTTGAAACAAACACCAAATCCGATATCTCCATATTTCGTATTTAGGCAGACATCCGTGAAATTCGCTGAAAATAATAAATTATGTTGACAAATAAATTGTTGTTAAATATCATAATTAAAATTAATTCTTTTGTAATGAAAATATTGTTCTTTCCCTGGGAAAAAAATAAAGGTTAACTTTCAGTCACTTTTGAGTTCATTAATATTTGTAAGTCTTATTTCGGTGAAAGTTAGATGTTATTTTCAACGTGCAATAGTATAGGAAGATAAATAACGATATTTTCACTAGTTTTAAATTTTATTATTCATCCATTGTATATTTATATTTTTCGTTGAAACATTAATGTATAATATTGCTGTTGGTTATTTCTTTTTTGTCTGTGTGTTTGTATTTTTACCATATTTATCATTAAACTATAAGTTTAATTTCCCTATTATAGAGTCATTATGTACTTTTTTCGTATTAGAATGTATGCATAACAATTTCAATAATTATAAACAAATAAATTCACTTTCACAAGTATATCTAGGTAAGTCGCTAAAGTATGATAAACCAAATTGATCCTCTCTTAGTTGACAACATCAGAGTACCATCCAAACATTAGAATCTGTCGTGGAGCCGATTGTGGTTCCAAGTTGATTGCCGATTTTTGTTTAAGTTTAAAGAGCAATCCGATGTATCATACCCGGTCAAAAGCATGCAACATGTCCAGAAATGCACACCAACGATTTCGCTTCTTTTTCAGGGCTAAGGATATATGGTCAATAACTTGGAATCCTTATTGGACAATGGAATGTTGAGAACGAAATCCGAATTAATAGGTTGGAAGATTTTTGTATTCTAATACGGGTAGGATTCTTTTCAGTTGGATCTTTCAAAACTTTTTGAAAGGATTGGGAGTAGGATAATGTATCTTTAGGATAAGTTGTTCGAAGGTTTTCTTGGTATCAGGAAACGGAAGATGGTTGAATGTTTCCATAAGAAAGGCAAATAAGCAGTTCTTAAGATGCAATTATACATAAATGTAAGGAATATGATAGATTAGGATGGAAGTGGTCAAAGGATCTGTGGGGTTAGGAGGTCAAATCCATGAGATTTACGAGGTCAAACCCATGAGATTTAAGATGATGAGATTTTACGTAAAAGGTATTTGACCTCATTAGCTTCTTTAGGCGGTAAGGAAAGTGGAATAGGTGATGAGAGGAATGCTCCAACTTTTGTAACGCGGGTGAGATGGGATACTGGATAAGGAATGAATATACTGGAGAGATTTCTGCCGGATTCCTCAGCTTTTTCATCATCATCGCCAGGAGCCATCGTATCATGGAATTTTATACGTTTTTTTGGAAGTATTCCAGAGTCAACTGTTATGAACAGAGAGAAAAGTAAACTAAGAATTAAAGGATTGTGATCTGAAGGGTGATAATTCATTCTTTAATATTTTACAGTAATAATTGTAGCAGCGGCGATCAGTGGGATGTTTGGTTCGTTGTCATAATGATCTGCCACGGCGTTTGATGTGGATTAAGTCTATTAGGTGTTCGGGTAAATTATTTTTCTGGGTTCTTAAAAATTAATTTGGAGGGGAATCAGTACAAACTGCTGATTGAATGTTGGTGTTGACAGAATGTACAACATGTTCAAGGTCTAATGGGGTTTTCAAAGTTATTCTGAGGTCAATTTTATAGGAAAGGATTTGATAAAAGAGTTTCCAGTTAACTGGACCTCTGATAAAGGATGGTGGAGAAGGTTTAGGAATGGAAGCTAGAGATAATTGGAGTATTAATAGACTTTGATCTGAGGAATGTTCATTAAGTCGGGTACGGGAATGATTGAGGAGACCTAAACCACAGCGGATAGAAAAATCGAGGATATTAGAATTGTGGTAAGCATCAGTTAGCCAGTAGGTAGATTAGCTGAGAGAAAGGAGGATGAAACTTTGGGAATTGAGTGCTGAGAGCAATGATCTACCACGAGAATTCGTGGTTCTTGAACCCTATTCTTGATGCTTGGCATTTAAGTCTGCACCGTGGATGAAGTTATGTCCTAAGGAGTAAAGGAGAGAACTGAACTGGACATTAAATATGGATCTGTTAGGAGGGCAGTATGCTTCTGACTGCTACTTATTCTCCTTTAAAGCTTTGATTACCTGACGTACGAAACCAGGCATCGTTAATTCCTCCTTTATAACTTCAGGTATGGTAAGGAGTGCAAATTTCTTATCATCATTCGTAATGCTCTCTCCTGCCTCTGCTGGTACGTTTGAAAATTCGTCTTCGTTTCTGATAAATATTTTACTATGTTTCGCTATGTTTCAGGAATATCTGGTATTATTTTAGTGTTATTGGTCATATTGACACATGGGTAACTGCCGAAATAGATTTTATTTAGTTGGGTGCACACAACTGAAAGTTCTTTATGTTTTTAACAAATTTCGGTGGAGGCCTTAGTTCTCTGGTATTGCTGCAGAACCCCATTACATCTATCTCATTTTGAAGTACTTGGTCCAGGTTCGGATTAGAGAAAGGGGATTCTTCGGTCATTTCTTGTTTCGATATAGCTGGATGAGACTGAGGTTCAGATTCTAATGATTCTATAGGTGAAGTCACTGGAAGAGTTTCTCAAATGTTGTGACGAATTATTTGTTTCACTGGTGAACAACTAGGGGTAAAGCCGTCTGACCGAGTCCTGTTAGTAAGACACCTTACAGGACATCAGTTGGTGATACTAACGCATATAATAAAAGAAGAAAAATGGAAACAATAAATAGAAATAAATTTTTTTTAACATACTGTAAATATAACTTTTCTAATGTATCCCTGACCAGTATTGCTTGAAAAATCACAAATATTTCTATGAAAGACAAGTAAATTCTGATAGCCGAGGTGGAATCACACTTTCATGTAAGCTGATCGATCAGCTGGATAATTTTTTTTTTTTAGATTTTTAAAGTGATAAAATATGAATCGTTAAAGTAAAATTAACAATCAATTGATTTAATTATTTTTATACCATTAATGCTCGATTCTTACCTGAAATCTTGATGTCAAAAAGTTTATTTGAATTAATTTCTAGGGCCAGGACAATAAGTTTTATTGAAGGGTCAAGTACACTTGTTAAGCATCCTAAAATCATAAAGTTGTATAATTAAATACAAAATAATTTTTATTATTTATTAACTCTAACAGTTTATTTTGCTTATAGAAAATATATATCTTGCGAATTACATAATTATTCACACCGTGGAAATGAAACAAAGAAAAAGAAAGGTGAAGAATGATTATTTCAGTTCCATTAAGAACCAATAATTATCAAAGATACTAAAAATTTTATCTGCATAATTTTTATCCATATATTTAGATCCAGATATTCATGGAGTACAACAAAATAATATAGATACAAACTGGAATAAAACTTAACAATCTATCAGGTAAAATAAATAAATAACTTGATTGAGCCTTAGCCAGGGCTAACTGGGTTGATGTAAAACTTTATTGATGTTGTGGCAGATATTGCATTGTTAATAAAGTATGTGTATATTGTTGAAAGTTATCTATTTATATTATTTCTAAAACTTTTTTTTTTCGTTACGCCACATCCTGGTCAATTCTTAATAACTCCAATGATTGAGTCCTCATTTTGAAGATCTTTTTCATTTTTAGTTGTAAAAAGTAGTCACCCTCCTCCCCGAAATTTAAGGGGGAAAAGTAATGAAGAAACAGAAAATTTATTTGTGAATAACTCAAAAAGTATATTTAATCTGAATCGCTCCTATGATTATTTGAAATATTACCTAATTCCTCACAAAAAAATTGAAAAATCATCTAAATAGATTAAAACTTTTTACATTGAAAATAATTTGTACCAACCGAAGGAGCGAATGGGCATCAAATGAGGATAGGCAGTTAATAGCTTGGTGAAAATTTAGTGAATCTATCAATTATTAGAAAAACATTCGAGATCGTTTGGATGCTGATTACTTGTTAAAAAATAAAATATAGCTAAATAAAAAAAAAAGCAAAACATGTTTAAAAAACAAACAAAAAAATGATATTTTCTCAGCAAGATTCAGTGGGTTCAGAATCATATAAACTCGTTTTAGAGTTTCGATTAAGTTTGCATTTTTATTTAACCAATAATTAAATTTTGGTCCGACTAGATGGCAACATAAAACGGTAGCTCTCATTAATAATAAATAAGAAATAAAATGATTCTTTTTTTTCTAATTCTAAATATAGTATAGTAAGGTAATTTAATAAAGAGAGAAATACTTTATAGAAATTAGTGCTGCCTTACTGTATAGGGTTGCTTTTTATACAGCATATTGACTGATCCATACACACATAGCTCTTATATTATATTATAACACAGATAGATTTATTTCGTTCTAACCCAGTGAATAAGACCGTTCACAGAAACCAAAGGAAAACAAGAGGAGTGTTCCAGTGGTACGAAGAAGGTGAAGTTTAGTTTGAATGGGAAGATATGGGTGATGGATTTTAGGTCTCCCAGAAGATATTAGACAAAAGGAATTATTCATGAAATACTTCGATCTGGGCGATTTCGTGTGTTTGTGCCAGAATTTAACCAGGTACGCATATCAACTGTGCGCTAGGAGTGATCTGCTGCTCATCAACCACTAGATAATATTCCGTCCCCTTACAAGTCGCCTCGGCCTGTTAGGGAAACCGTAGGGGGACCATCGTCCCCAATCGAATTATGTTACTGTTATTCATATCTTTATATTTATGAATTATGTTACTTTTTCGGAAGGGAAAAGTTGTAATGTATTATCGAATTTACTTTTAATAAATAATGATCGATTATCTTTTTGTAATGAGGTTGTTACTTGGCAACATAAAAAAAAATGTTGATTCTTGATTATGGTGTACTTAAGTAAAGATTGGAAAATAATTGTGTTATTTGAGTTATGATATTTCTATAATACATTATACTAAGTTTGAAAAAGAAAACATTTAAAATTCTCCGAATCATACCAATGCCATTGTTTAAAATACTATTTAATTTTACTTTTGTGAAAAAAAAAGTGATACATAAAAATATTTCGTGGATATGTTTATAATCTTAAATAATTTTGCTGTAGTTTAATAACTCTAGATATGATATTATATTTAAATAATTAGGTACCTTTTGGCCGTTTATTCTAAAAAATCATCACTTAACCATTTATGAAATTAAATTAGTGAATAATTTGATAATTTTTCCTTTGTGCAATCCCAACATTATCCACTTACAATTAGTGTAACAACTCTTGACCTATCCATGGCTAGCAACGAAAATCTAGTAATTTCTATTCTGACAGCCTTTTGTTAAAGTTTACAATGGAAAATAACAGTTTAATAACTAATAGTCCTACGATTCATAATTATTTCTAGGTTAAATTTTTAGATGTACTTTCAAATCTCTCTAGGTATATATGAACCCTTCGGTTGTCAGAATGACTAACTCTAATTTGATCATTATTTATTATTAATTTTCACTAAATTAATAATAATTGTTTCTAGTGGCAAAATTTATGCCTTTATTCACAATTCTTTCACAATTTCAACATTGCAATCACCTTCTCTGAAATTAACTTGCTCATTATCTGTATAGATATAACTTTCCCAACTAGAAATATCACTAAAATCACATTACTCAAAAATGTTGAAATTAGAGTCAGGCATTTTGTAAATTGAAAGGCTCAAAGACTAAAGTTATGTGAATTTATGTTTATAAAAGCAGATGGAGTAACTAGGTTTTTATTGTCTACCGTCGATATAATAAATAGACTTTTTATGTTTTTAATGGTCTTAATGATTAGTTATATGTAAGCATTAAGCTTTAGCTCCGTTAAATATGCACTTCGTAAATTCTATAATAGCCCTACATTGCCAGAAAATAATTTCCATTCGAAGTAAAGCGGAACGTGAAAGTTGTTTGTTGCGCGCACTAGATTTTTGTTGAATAGGAAGCGATAACTTTGATAAAATATTTGAATATTTGAAAATATAAAATATTTGATTTAAGTAACACAACTTTGGTCCATAGTAAATTAGACAAAATTTACTTAAAAGGGAAGTAAAGTTTGATAAAGTTTAAATTGTTTAACTATTATATTTAACGAGTCTTTCTAGGCTTCTTAAATTGACCAGCCCTGATGAAGACCTGAAGTTCGGGCTGAAACGTTGGCAAATATAAAAATAAATATAATTATTTATTTTTACTATTTCTTATTTTGATTTATCACTCCTATCATCCTTCTCTTCCATTATTAAATACAGTATGCAGGTCCGATTTTTAGCTTCTGAGATATTTTAACCTATATCTTCCATAAAACCCTTTAATTTGGGTATGCGATTCTATTTTATCCCAGTATTTTTCAATTATTTTCATTACACTTTTCCAGTTGATATTGGTAAATAAATAATCTACATCAAAACGGACAAAACAAAATTTACCTACTGTCTATTTCATTTATTCTTTCAAGCATTTGATACACCTCAATTGAGTTTTTTACCTCATTGTTACTATCTGATTTTAGGTTATTGAGTGTGGAATTGAGATATTTAGTCAAGTTTTTCAGTTTCCCTATTGTTATTACTGATCATAGGACTAAGTGGAGCGCCACTTTTATGTAATTCTATATTCTATATAGATAGAATATAGAATATATAATTATACATCATATATTCTAGGTATATTGTAGTTAGGGTTGATTAGTTTGATTTCGCTTAAATTTTTAAAGTTAATAACAAAGTTCAATTGTATAAAATATAGACATCAAAGCAAGGTCAATCTAAAAATGTTCCTAATGATTTATAATATACTTATTTAAATTAGTAATATTTACTAGATTATGTTGTATCCAACGACTGTATAACATTTATATGAAAATCTCCAGTTGGATATTTCCACATAAATAAGGATGGTTATGTAATGTTATATAATCATATATTTTCCATTATGCCTAAGAATTTTTGCTATTATTATCATTTATATTATTTCTCTTCTTTTTTTTTTATGTATTGTTAATAATGTTATCAAAATAAAATTTCAATGTTGTAATAATATTATTAGCTTTTGTACTCTATATTGGCATAAACTCGTTATCATTTGGTTTTGAACACTTTTCCAATCTTTTTTCCTCTGATACTCTCTAATACGGTCTTGGGTTAAGATACAATTTTGAATAATAGTTCATTACAAAGAAGACAAAATGCTGAACATTTCCTCATCCTACAGTATACATATCCGATTTTTAGTATCTGAAATATTTTAACAAATAAGTTCAACTAAATTCGTTATCATTTGGTTTTCAACACTATTTTTTTCCTTTTTGCCTCCCTAACACGGCGTAGTGTTAAGATACAATTTTGAATTATAGCTTATTACAAAGAGGATGAAATTGTGAACGATTTCCTCGCATACAGTAGGCAGACCCGATTTTTAGTTTCTTAGATATTTTAAACCATATGTAAAAACATTTCAATCAGTCGGCTATAGGCGACTTTACACGCGTTGAAATCTGACCGACCAATTTAATTTACTCTCCACAAAAAAGTGCAAAAGGCGCCTAAAGAAATTGTCAATTCAAAATCATAAATCACTTGTGATTTTTTTTATCAACTTTTAACTATACTACATATACCCCACTTCTAGAAAAACTTATTCGTTTAAAATGCTACAATTCCATTAATATTGTATTAATTGAGTTGAGGTTTATTTGGAAAAATTTTGAGATTCATCTAAAGTTGTGTAAAGAAATAATGTGATTTCCTATCCAGTCACTTTATAGTACCCGTGTATTCTGTAATAATGACTATAATTAACTATTGCAAAGCTTTTATTTCTAAGTTTTTCCGTGACATGGGATGTATTGTAGTAAATATAATGGCCTAAAGACTCATTTTATTTATAAAAACAAACAATTTAAAAATTATGATGTTTTAAATATTTTTCGCGTAATGTGGTTATGTACTAGTTCAATCAATTTGCAATCACTCAATTTGAATTAATTTTGTTGCTCGTTATTTTTGATTTTTATATTTTTTAGCTGTTATTCTATATTTGTTTAAGAGTTCAAAACCGTAGTTAAAAAACTTTAAAGGAACACAGTTTTTTCTCGGCAGCCATTATTAATTTTCTTTTCGAATGGAAACATGTTTTGGAAAAATGCCTGTAACTCTGGTTATTTTGTAGATATCAATTTATTTATTAGTTACACATATTCCTGGCTCACAATAAATTTGTCATCTACCTCGGTATTCAGCAAATATGATATCAAGAAGAATACATGATAGAATAAAAAAAAAAAAAAATAGTGATAAGAAAACAAAACGACAAAAAAAAAAAAAAAACAGTAGTAATATGAAAATAAAATAACATAATAGCACACACATACACAAAAAAATGATAATATATCAAGTAGCTCAATGCAATAAATCTCTTGGCCAGCGCCTCTCGGTATTCGGTATTCGGTAAGGTCAGTATGTAACTTAAGGTTTGAAACATAAAAGGCTGCGTATACAATTTTCCGAAGGACTTTTGACCGGAATGACTGGATGATATTTATATCTGATTTCTTTGCTGTTCCCCATAGTTCGATTCCATATGCCCCAAGTGGTTTAATGAGGACTTTGTAAATAGTTAATTTATTAGTCACAGTAGCATAGAAAGAAGTCCGTATCTCTGATTAAGTTATTTTTTTTTTTTTTTGTTTTATGTGGTATGTCCACGTCAGTGTTTGTCTAAGTGGAGACCCAAATATCGTACAGTTTTTGAAGGTGGTAGAGCGATATTATTAAAGAACTTTTGAGAAAAAGTGTCATGTCCAAGTGTAAATGAAACAAATTGGCTCTTAGGCTCGTACATTTTTATCCTCCACCTTTTAGCCCAAAAAGCTATGTCGTCTATGTGTCCTTGAAGTACCTGAGAAGCCTTAGCTGCATCCTTGTTAGATGTTAATATTGCCGAGTATCAGCAAATGTAGCCAACAGTGTTTCAGAATGTTATGGGATGTCTGAACAGTAAATGTTGAAAAGTGTTGGATCCAAGACACTGCCTTGAGGTATTCCAGCTTTTATTTGTTTGATGGCAGAAAACTCAGTCTCCATTTTCAAACGGAAAAATCTATCTTTTAGATATGATAGTAAACTTAATTAATACGTTGGAGGAATAATCGTTTTTAATTTATATAACAAACCATCAAACCATATTCTTTCAAAAACCTGACTCACGTCAAGAAAAACGCCAGGACAGTACAATTTTGATTCTAGCGAGAAAGATATGTAATCTACAAGCCGGTAACATTGCTGAATAGTCGAATGATGCTGTTTGAACCCGTAGTGGAAATTTGGAATGACATCAAATAGTCTAACTGAATTTAAACGCCGGAACAGAACTTTTTCGAATACTTCAGATAGAGAAGGCAGAAGACTAATTTAATTGGGCAGTAAGCCAAAATAAAAACTGAAATAATTTAGAGTATTTTTTCTACAATTTAGTTGATCAATACATAAAATAAACTATCTTAATCAAGACCATTCTTGAGGGACGGAGTGACCGAACGGGATAACGTGTGTGCACAGCACCGCCGTTGAACGGCAACGGATACCTAAGATAACTGGATAAAGATGTCAGGAGGTCGCACCAAAAATCCTACCTGCCAGGGGAGTCTTTTAAATCCCCGCCCTCAACCCAAAAGGTTGATTAATACATCACCTGAACAGAAAGAAAAGTGGTTTAAAAAATCATGAAAATAGTTACTTTTATGATTGAAAAAGTGTAATAAAGAAAAGTCTCAACCTTTTTTTTTTTATTCATATGTATTCTTACCGCTTTACTTCTTGTAGACCAAATTGTAATCTTGAAAATCTTATCCTTTTTTAAATATGAATCTTCAATAACGCTCAAAAGTCGTTTTCGTCGATTATTTATGTTATATATCACAAAACGGGCTCAATGAAATATTATGAAATTGATAGAGCTTATACCTCTTAATAGAATAGGAATGTGTGATACGAATTATTTTATTGATATTCAACTGGTTCTATTAATTATAGCGCAACAAATATGGCTACCTAGTGCGAGTAGGTATCAGCGTATCCTACCTACTCTAACTGCGGCATTTTTGCAGATATAAAAAAATAAATAAACTGAAATTATTATAACGTTTTACTCTAAATTTTTTGCCCTCACAATACATCTCATTAGTAGTGAGGAAAGTTGTTAACAAAATTGACAACTATAAAAATAAAATTAACATGAAACGAGCTCATTAACAAAATTTAGCGCAGCAATACTGTAATAATGAAAAAAGTCCCACTTTTATTTTTTTTTTCATATGTAGTGCTATCAGTGCACTACTTCCTGAAGAAATTTCAATCTTGAAAATGTATTCCTTTTTTTAAATGAATTTTCAAAACCGGTGAAAAGTAATTTTCGGCGATGTTTGAATTTGAATATCATAAAAGGGACTTGGTGGAAAATGATGAAGCATGTACATTTTATAAAACTTTATCAGCTCCAGAGTTATATCGTATCAAATATGTCTGGTAATTGCATTATTTAAACTATAATTCAGCATCCTTCAATATGAAATTAAGACATAGAATTGAATTTTAGTTTAATTAGAGTGTCCAATCTAATCAATATGGAATAACTGATGAAAATCAAAAATGTCGAGCAGCATGGTCAGGATGATTTAAAATGGATTGACCTAAATATGTTTTACTCTCAGATCTTCCTCATATTAATTGATATGTATTTATCAGTAACAAAATTAATGTTTCTTACTAACATTTAAGTTTAAAGTATAGAAACCTACTAATTGCTTCAATTATTTTCATACGATACGACCAACTATACAGACTGTTTAACAGACAATCTAAACTTTCTTTTGAAAACATTACTTATCTACAAGAAAATCCTAAAATCTATGTGGACATACGGATTTGAACTGTGAGGGACAGCAAAATTTTTTAACAGCAAACGCATTCAATCCTTTCAATCAGTCCTTCGAACAATAGTTGATGCTCCATTTTATGTAACCAACATAACTCTACATCATGACCTTAACATCTCCAATATAATCCAAATTTCACCAGGACCTTACCTATCATCCAAATCCCCTTGCACAATACTTATCCAGCACCACCCATCCCTACGATCCTCCTCGAAGGTTGAAGCGGCGGTTGGCAAACCAGAGACCTTTTGTGAATAAATATACATTGGAGTTTGGCAATGGCCAGATTCTCCACTCAAGCCATGTATGTGTGATTGATTATAGCGCCTCTGCCCAGCCTCTACCGGTCTTTAATAGCAGTAGTGCGGCTGAGTTAGGGGCGCTGGGATCTTCTAGATACCTGTCTTTCCTTCCACAAGTGGGGAGAATGGCTTGGCTCGGAGATCTTGAATGAAAGAATTTTTTTTTTTCATATTGTATAGAAGCAAGTATGTAATTGGGTAGTTATTTTCTTTAGCTTAGTTTCTTTTTTGTTCAGTTTAGTTTATATACAAATCCTTTTAGTATTATTATTTTTCTATATTATTCATCTTTATTTATTATGAATGGAGTGTGAATGTGCTCTTTGAACACTATTATAAATTTCCTTAATTGTGACAGATTATAATATCTCTCAATAAATATGTTAAAAATATATATATATTTTCACAAAAATCTCGAGTGAACACACGAGTGGCTGGACTGATGTAGAAAATTTATTTGAACTTTTACGTGTAAAAACTTAAATATTGGTGAGAAATATCAGCCTATCAAGATACAATTCGAATTCATGAAACATCGATTCTAAAAAATTATAAATGTGGAAAATAATTTCCTTAGCTGGCACCGTTTGATTTGGAATGTTGCTATATCTGACTGAGATGAGAACAAGGATATAATGCGAAATGAATCGTTGAAATTTTATATTCTTCAGTTTTAAATAGATATTTACAAAAATTACCTTTAATTGATTATAAAACTAACTTTATTTATTGTTCTTACTTCAATTTATCCATAAATGTTCTTCACTGTCATGAATCAGTTTTTTGGCAACAGGATAATATTGTTTTTGTTATAGGTTTAAGGCAAATCACTTTTTTTTTCAAATAGTAAGAGAGTCGTGAATGTCCCATTTTTACGATCTGTTATATTAAGTGCAATTCTTTGAATTTATAAGAGCATTGCTGTGTCAGCCACTAGCAAAAAGCCTCATAATAGGGCTTCAGTAGCTGAAGCCCATTAAATTTCCGATTTCTTCAACAATATAAGTTAAAAACAGATGAAACATAATTTTACAAATATCATAAGAAAAAAAAACAATATTTTGGTATAAGTCAAAGTAGTTAAAGATAAAAAGGTATGGTGTCCTTCTTGATAGACGGTTATTCCTAGGACACTTAGTGGTTCCGTGAGGGACCTTTCTAATTTTCCAATCATTATTTCGGTTACGGTTGCTAACAAAACTAAAGCAAAGCAGACAAATATAAATTCAGAAAATATAGAAACAAAATATTTATGAAATAGAGATCTTGGAGTTATTTTTATTTTTCGAGGAAGATATCTGGTATTGGTTCACGGTCAGCTATTGATGCTTTTATCCTAAATATTAAGGCTAGAAACATTAAGTTTGCCACTTATAAATACGCATCAATTCGAATGACAGAAATCTGGAAGAAAACACAATTTCATAACAACCTTACATGAAAAAATATTTGAGATACAGTATTATTAATTTTTATAAATACAATGTGTTTTTATTAGGCACTTATGTTTATTACAATACATCTCATCTTACCGAAAAACAAGAGCTTTGCAACAATTGATTGTAGTAATTTTTACAGAAAACATGGTTACTTTAATGGACTGGGATAGGAAATCACTTTATTTCTTTACACGACTTGAGGTGAATCTCAAAAATTTTCCTGATAAACCTCAACTTCATTAATATGGACTAAAAGCCTTTTAAACGAGTAAGTTTTCTAAACTTTTTAAACAAACACCGGGTCCATCAATGAGGAAATTGATCATACTCAGCGAATGAAAATCAACATCAATGTAAATCAAGAGCCACTAGCAAAACGACCACGTATGCAGCTCTCACCATAATCGATCTACCTCAACATCAGGAACCTCAAGCCTCCTTACCTCAGTCTTCCCATCCTCAATCCTCTTATACTCAGTCTTAAAACTCCCATCCTCAGTCTCAGATCTCACATCCTCAATCTAATATATCAAAAAATAACATTCCTTCCAAAATTCATCCTTAAGACTCAATTTACCTCCTCAGATTTCACCACAGATCAATCCAAAACATCCTGACTTATCACTATCTTCTTTCCCGTCCAAACCTTTATCATAAATTCCTTTACATGTGTTACATACCCAAAGATTCCAAAAGAGAGTCCTTCTTCCATCTAGACAGATTCCTCCACCACAAAAAACTTTCTATTCCTATCCCAACCATAATCCAACTGCCATAGCATTTGGTCATCACACTCGTTACCCGATTCCTCTCGGAAATCCCGTTCAATATTTTACAATGAGCAATAAGATCCCAAGTATCCTGTTGTGGAATGCAAATGGCTTACAGAATCACCGAGATGAACTCGACGTATTTCTTCATACAAATCTCATAGACATTGCCTTAGTGACTTAGTGAAACCCATTTTACATCACATACGAGACTACACCACTTACAGATCAGATCACCCTTATAATACATCCCATGCAGGCTCTTGTATACTTATTCATAAATATTCACCCCATCCTCTTTCTTTTTCTTTTAATCATCTTGATTCCTTTGGTCTGCGCATTATTATTGAAAGGGATTGTAACGCCAAAAACCAACGGTGGAGATTACTTTACTTGTAGGATTACTTTCCTGTGCCACATCCACCAATAGATATTCTATTCTGTCTCCCAAGAACCCTACTGACTGGCCTGAATCTCTCAAGAAAGGTCTTGCTATTCTAGATATATTCATTACTTACCAAACACTCTCCTTTCAATACACAATCAAATTCTTAGACGATCTTTCACCAGGCCATTCCCCTGTTCTGCTTCTCATACATTCAAATCCCATTCCTAAACCCTCTCCTACGTCCCTGATTACAGGACAAGTAAACTGGGAGAACTTTTGACATGATCTAGAAAACAATTTTGATTTAAAAATTCCGTTAAAAACTAAAATGCAGATTGATTCCGCTATTGAAGAAGTTATTAGAACTATAGAAACCAACAACACATCACATTCCAAAATTAGAAATTATCGAGAAACGAACTTACCACATCATCTAAGCTAACTAATAACAGAAAAACGTCGGGACAGAGCCAAATGGCATAAAACTAGTTATCCATCAGACAAAATTCTTTACAATAAACTGATAAACTAATTGAAAATGAAACTTTCAGAACTTTACTGGAAACCTAACTATCACTACCAAATCATTATGGACAACCACTAAAAATTTACTTAATTTCAAAACCTTCAATCATCCATTCCTCATAAACCTGACAAGATCTGTCGAAGAAGTCCCAAATATTTGGTGAACATCCTTTCAAAATTTTTTACCCTCAACCCTATCCATCGGGAACATGTTGAAGCTGAACTTGCTATCACTCTGCAGTTATCCCTTCCCCCAAAAGCGTTCCATATCTCAGAAATAATTACACTATTCAGAAATTACCTTCCTTAAAAAGCTTCTGTTCACGTTCTCATCGCCTCCCTATTCCTATAGAAACTTCCACGAAAAGCTGTCCTACTCCTCACCTATATGTATATAATGATGTACTTAGAAACACCTATTTTCCTGATGCTTGGAAATTTTCCATAATATAAATGATTATAAAACCTAAAAAGCCGCCTGGATGCCCATCTTCCTATTGTCATATATCCCGTCTGCCTATCATGGGCAAAATACTAGAAAAACTGATATTAAAACGCCTTTACCCAATCCTAGATTCATATCACTATGATTCCTGGCCACCATTTTGGATTTTCATCTCATCCCACTATTCAGCAGTGCCATCGTGTGGTGGATGTCATTTCCTCCACATTGGAGTGCAAAATATACTGCTCGGCAGCTTTTCTCGATGCGGGACAGGCCTTTGATCGAGTCTGGCATTAAGGTTTGCTATTCAAACTTCCTGCCTCCAACATATTTCCTATTAATCCATTCCTTCCTCACAAATAGAACCTTCAAAGTAAATCATAACTCTCTCTGCCTACTCATCTCTCTTTTCCCAGGCCGCTGGTGTTCCTCAAGAAAGCATCTTAGGTCCCATCCTGGATGGGACCGATTTACACAGTTTATACAGCTGATATTCCGACCCCTCCTTCTACCGTCCTTAGCACCTATGGTATCTGATGACATATGTGTGCTATCTTCCAATAATCAACCGATTGTTGCATATCAAACACTGCAGTCATACATTTCAGCCATTCAAGAATGGTTTCATAACTGGAGAATTAAAATTAATCCAAGCAAATCCTCCGTCGTAACCTTACTACATCCTGTCCTCCAGTATACTTAAACAATATTTCACTTATCCCTGTCGAACAGATCCGTTACCTAGGACTCCTCGACAGACATCTTACTTGGAATCCTCATACTACATTGAAAAGACAAGAAACTCCTATGAGATTCCGATTACTGCATCACTTACTTGACAAACGCACTGAACGTCCAATATTATACAAAAAACTCATATACACTTCCATCAACCGGCCCATTTAGGCATATGGAATAGAACTTTGGGGCTCTACAAAACCATCAAATTCTTCCCGTATCCAATCCAAAATCGTTAATGCTCCTCGTTATGCCACAAATAGAATTATTCATAAAGACCTCAACATTACCTTTGTTGAAGATTTGGCCCGACTAAGATACTCCTCTTTCAATTCTAAACTGCTTGCTCACCCTAACCCTCTAGTTCATAACCTTTCATCCAAAACAATTTCTGACAAATCTCCGAGGCGTCTGAAAAGAATATGGCCAAGGGACCTTCTAAATTAATTTAATTTTACCAAATTTAAATTTTAAAAAAATTAAAATACCAATGGGTAGTTTTTTTTTAGCAGAAGTTTTTATCATGTTTTAGCAGATTTACTTATTATATATGTATATAGTTTTAAATATCAGTAAATGAACAAAAAAAAGTTAGCAATATGCCTAGGATGTTACAACTTTTTCATTAAAATTGGCTTACCGGAAGTGCTATTTTATATAATAAATTTTACACATTTTTACAATTTCCTCAAAAACGGCTTTAACAATTTTAATTAAACTCGGTGTATCAATGGGTAATTAAGTAAACTTTAATATCATTTAGATTTTATTCCCAGTGATGTAGCTTAACAGAGCTTAAATGCCTTATATTCAAAATGTCTTCCTGTAAAGTACATTTAATTTGGTTTATTTTAAATTTTTAACTACCTCTACTTGTTAGGAGCTATTAAAAAAAACTAAATATAACTTTTGAAATTAATTTGATAATTTAATAAAGGAGAAAAAAATGTTTATCCAGGTAAAATTATAGAATAATTAGATGGATTTTTCCTTTTACTAAATCACAGTATTATCCACTTACTATTAATGTGATAGCTTTTCAACTATCGATAGTAGGCAATGAAAATCTCGGAACTCCATTTTAGTAAACTTTACAATGAAAATAACTAAGAGTTTAATAACTAACAGTAGTACCTAGTTCTGCCATAAATACTGTTACAAAAATTGAACTTTGTTTACATCCTTGTGTATTATTTAGATAGTCCTTACCTCTATCAGGTTATTTTCTTTACATATCAGGATAATAATCCTAATTAGTTTATATTTTTCTTTCGCTCAGTTCATGGAGAGGGGTGATAAAGAAAATAGCTGTGATCGCCTTACGCAAAGTTCGAAAATGAAGGTCAGAGATTTTCAACACTTTGAAACCTTTGGATGTCAGCAATATGGTCACTATAAGTAGATATAATGAGACCTTATCTGTATGTGACAGACCTCGACCGGGCCCTCCTCGCACTGTGAGAACGGCAAATGCAGTGAGAGCAGTGGCTGTTCGAATCAAAATGAATCCCATTCGAAAACAACAAATCATGTTTCAGGAAATGGGAATCTCTGTCACATCAATGACCTTAGGATGGATGCATTTCGAAGATTGACAGGACAAAGGTTAACTCCCTTCCCTAAAAAAAAAATAGAGTGGATAGAGACAAAGTGCTTCTTGGCCGTTAAACCAATGGTCTTTATCGGAAGATTATCTAAAGCGATGAGAAAATTTTAAATTAAAAAAAATTATAGTGTGTACGCACATACCTCTAAAAAGGCCCAGAAAGTCATTGGAAGTGTGGAAAGAGGTCATCACCCTTCCCCAATGATGGTTTAGTGGGAGTTTGCTTTGATGACTCCACAAAGCTCCATTTTTGTAAGAAAAAAAAGAGTTAAAATAGCCGCTAAAACTATCAGGACGATTTGAAACCTGTATTCAAGTCTCTAAATGATACTCTGTTTCCTGAAAGTCATTGGATTTTCCAGTAGGATTCCGCTGCAGATCGCAAGGCCAGCTCAACTCATCAGTAACTGTAAAAAATAATTCCATCTCTTCCAGAGTTCATCTCTGCCTCGGATTGGCCCTCAGGAAGGCTTGATCTCAACCATCTAAATTATCGGCTTTTGTCCGAACTGGAGAGGATGGCATGCCACTGATCACACTCTAACTCGGAAAACCTCAAACAATCTCTGGTCCAAACAGTTGAGCGCTTTCCTTAAGAAGTGCTGCTATTGATGACTGAACACGGAGATTAAATTAAAAGAGGAACATTTTGAGTAATTTATTTTTAGTTTTACTCTCTATAGATATAAATTATATTTTCTAATAAAGGTTTTGAAAAAATTAATTTTTTCATTGAAATCTGTGTATATTTCCTAGTAATAATATTTATGACAGGACAAGGTACAATCCATAATCATTTATTGATTAAATATATAGGTTTACTTTCAAATCTCACTAGGCTTATATAGCTCACTGACTGGAGTTTTGTGGTTTACAAAAAGAGTTACGAGGTTTTTATTGGCTACCGTCGATATAAAAATATGGTTTTTGTTATTTTAATGGTATTAAATAGTTCTTAGCAGTAAGTTTTCGGCATTAGCTTCATTAGAAATCTAATTAAAAAATTTTATAATAGCCCAAAGCCCAACATTGCCAAAATAATTTCTATTCAAATTAAAGCAGTGAGTGAAATTTGTGTGATGCGTGCAACAGATTTTTACTTTCCCTATATATGAAATATATAGTAGGTGTAAATATTGCGATCGTGAAAGTTTTCTAGTCTGAGTTTTCAAAACCTTTTGAGGTACCCTGAGTCTAAAGAACCAAGTCCCGAAAAATGATATGTGTTTCTGTGTGTTTGTAAGTGAGCAGTCTAGCTCAAAAACGAAAAGTCGTACGAAACTGACATTACGTATTTAAGATATATTCTTATGCCTTTAAGATGCGTATGTGCCTTAAGATATGAGATGTGACGGCAACTTTTTCCTTAAAATCGGCTTACCGGAATTAGCACTTCATATCAACGCTGAAACACATTTTTACAATTTTTTCAAAAACGGCTCTAACGATTTTGATTAGACTCGGTGTATCATTGCATAATGAAGAGGTATTTAATATCAAGCAGGTCGTATCCCCATTGATGTCACTTTACAGGGCTTAACTGCCCAATGTTCATATACGGCTTCATCTAAAGTACCTTTAATATGGTTTATTTTAAATAATTAATCATCTCACATTAATAAAAGTTAGGAAAAAATCCTAAATATAACTTTAGAAAGAATTTGATAATGGAATAAAGGAAAAAAAAATAAAAAATGCTTATCCAGGTCGAAAATGAATTTCCGGAAATACTAGTCAGAAGGTATACGTATAATATGTAGTTGGAAAGCAGATAATTTTAGAAAATACAATATCTAATATAGAAAGTTGTAAAAGGTAACAGAGAGTTGCGCAAATATTATAAATAATATTTTTTTTAAACTAAAATTATTTAACGTAGATCACATGTTTTCAAGGAAATTAAATGCAATTTTCTTACTATATGTAAATTTTAAAATTTTTTTCTAAGATTGAAAAAAAACTATTTAAAATCCACCGAATCAAACCAAAGCTATTGTTTAAAATACTATTTCATTGTACTTGTGAGATAGAAGAAGTGAAATATAAAAACATTTCATGGATATGTTTATAACCTCAAAAAATTCCACCCACTTGTTACCCATTAAGGAACAACGTTGGAAAGGTTGGCTCTGGAAAAAATTACAGGCTGCATATCTTTCGTTTCATTTTCTCCACACCCTTTCACGCCCATCTGGAGATCGAAGAGCGAATCTTGACTCATCTGTAAAAAGTACAGCACTCCATTCGTCCATAGACCAATGGCTGTGTTCTCGAGCAAAAGCCAGCCATGTTATTCTGTGAGTGCTGGTCAACTCTGGTCCTCTTACTGGACGAAAAGCCATTAATCCATACTCATTTAATCTTCTCCGAGCGGTACGTTCAAAAATTGCACACGTAAAATCCTCAAATCGTAAAATTCTCAAAGTTAAAAACCGGTCATCCCGTGGTTATGTTACCCTAGGCCGTCCAGAACCAGTTTCCCGGAAACGCCTAACGGCATCTCGTACAGTTTCATATGGAACTCCAATGGCATTAGCTGTATAGCTAATGGAACGCCGATCATCAATAAGTGCCACACTACGCACAACTTCCTCAGCAGTAAGAGGCATTTTTAAACTTAATATTAAAAAAATTAAAAGCCGGAGACTAAGATATGTGCTGCAAGAAACGGCACTAAACTAAGATACTCAATTAACATTTTGATTCCATAGAAAGTAAACATTGGAATCTAGAATCATTTCACTGAATTAAGGATTAAGGGTTATTGTCCTCTATATTAACATTCCTAATTGAAAACAAACAAAAAGATTACCTATTTATTCATTAAAAACAATAGATCAATCCAAAGCAGAAATATTTTTAGATGAAAACATGAAAAAATCAAGAGGGTGGAATTTTTTGCCAGTCAGTGTATTTGCTATAGAGTATTAACTCTAGATAAGATATTTTATTTAAATAATTAGGTATCTATTGGCCGTTTATTCCAAAAAATCATGAAGTAATTTTTTCGGAAATAAAATTATTGAATAATTTGATGAATTTTCTCTTTGTGAAATCCCAACTTTATCCACTTACAATTATTGAGACAACTTTTGACCTATCCAGGGCAAGGAAATGAAAATCTCGTAATTTGGTTTTAGTAAACTTTACAATGGAAAATAATAGCGTAATAACTAATAGTTAGTGTTGTCCAAATGCGGGACGTGTCTTGGTCTTGCGAACTCAGTCTTAATCTAGGTCTTGGTCTTGCGCAAGAATCTCGTAACAGACTTGCTGATGCCTATTTGCTTATTACTGGAGAGGAATTACTGTATTTTTTTAGATATGAGAAACCTAACTAAGCCTGAATGAAAAATTAGAAGAGTTAAATGAAAAAGTATATTGTTTACACCAATTCTTTATATCTAGTAACTAAAATTGCCAAGTATTAGTGACTATTTTGCCTCAATTTTTATTCGAAAAATCCGTTTTTTTTTTTTTTTTTACATATTTTGGTCTTGGTCTTGCAAAGTGTAAGACCAAGACCGATTGCGGGCAAAACTACTAATAGTTTTACGACCCATAATCATTTATAAATTAAATATTCAGATATACTTTCAAACGTCTGTAGGCATATATGAGCCTTCCGGTCGAATGACTAACTCCAATTTCAAGATTCTTTATTGTTACTTTTAGTGATGTTTCTAGTGGCTAAATTTATACCTTTATTCACAGTTCTATATTTCAACATTGCCATCACCTCCTCCGGAATCAACTTATTCACTGTATACATAGATAAATTTTTCAACTAAAAATATCACTAAAATGACATTACTCAAAGATGTTGAAATTGGCGTTAGTCATTCTGTGGTATATAAAAGCAAAGGAAGTTGTGCAGTTTATAAAAGCAAATGGAGTGACTTGATTTGTATTGCCTACTGTCGATAAATAAATAGACATTTTTTAATTGTAATGGTCTTAATAACTTGTTACCTGTAAGCTTTAAGCTTTAGCTCCGTTTAAAATGCACTTCAAAAATTTTATAATAACCCAGCATTGCCAGAAAATAATTTCTATTCAAAGTTTGAAGTTTAATTCTTTCGAAAAGAGAACCTATTGAAGTTGTAACGTTTTTATTTATTTGGTTAGTAAATAAATCCTTTTGAATTTTCTGTTCATTATACGGGTTTATGTCACTGTATAAAATACGCTGATTCCGGATTGTACCATAATAAACGGATCGTACAATCCATAATCAACCGGGGATATAATAAATAGGAGTTTTTTATTTAAATAGTATTTATGATTTGTTAGCTGTACTTTTTTAGTTTTAGCTCAGTTATAAATGCAATTAAAAAAATTTATAATAGCCCAAAATGGCCAGAAAATAATTTCTATTCAATGTGTTGCGAGCACCAGATTTTTTATTTATTTTTTTCTTCCTCACTACCGAAGGTAGGAAAGCATTGTTTTTGTGTGAGTTGTTAAAAAAAATTTGCGCTCAGAATCTAAAATTTCTATTCAGACATCAATAATCAAATTTGGTTCAGTGTCTGTCTGTCTATAGTCAAATCGATGTGACGGGCATATCACCTAGTACCTTTTATCTTATTTTCATGAAATTTTTAGGGATTGTGCGCATTGGTGCCTAGATAGTTCTATATCAATTTTGTCAAATTCCATCCAGCACTTCCGCTTAGGCAAGCGAAAACGTACTTTTTTAAATATGCCAATATTTTTGAAAGGGCTCGTTCGATTTGGCTCAAAGTTGGATGAAAGGTAGACAATGGTGAAAAAATAAGGTAGTGTCAACTTTATTGAATTATGTCTACTATTTTCACTTATATATGCTCAAACGTGGTTTTCTGGATACGTCTATATCTCTAAAACCGCATGTTCGATTTGGCACAAATTTGGAGGGAAGTTAGGGATTGATAAACAGATAATCAATTAAGTATGAATTTTATCAAATTCTATCCACTACTCCTGAAAAAAATACTTTTGCTTTCGGATCAGTAAACCTATTATTTGAAAAGCTTATAGTTTTAAAATTGCGTGTTCAATTTGACCCGAACTTAGAGGAAATTTGGAGAATAGTATAGAAATTACCTAGTATGAATTTCATTGAATTCTATTTAATAATTACAATTAATATAAATAATTGTTAACAATATAATGGCTGTGAAACGTGAAAATCACTGATCATATGGAATGGAAGTTAGGTTAAGACGGTATTTATATGGGGTTATAAAATATTAGGTTTTATTCAAAGACTTTATACTGTATTGTTTCGTCGATTCAAAACGTTACTGGCATGATATTTACTGCCGCTACTTTGATTTCGTCTAATTTTCAATAAATTTAAATTAATTTTTACTCTGAGTTTGTAAAAAAGAATAGTCTTATTTGTGATTGTGTTTATTTCTATTGAAGTTCAACTAGTTCGTCGTGGTATCAACTTTCTGTGTGATTTTTAAATATATTTTTAAATTCCAACTTAAATAGTTTTGTTCTGGCTGAAGAAAAGTTGTAGTCTTGTTAACTCTGAAAAAACAAAAAGTTTAGTTTATCTTATGGATGTTTTGAACCATCCATTTTTGGTGTGAAAACATTAATTACATATTACTACTGTTAGTACAAAAGGTCGTATGTAAACATCTTCAACTTTTTTAACTCTATCGTTGTACCTGACAACATTACTCCTGTGATTTAACTGTGATATGAATGAGGAAATGATTTCATCAATCTCGGATAGAATGAGAAAATCAATGTGTTTTTTTTTTCATAGCCCCTTTCTACTTATTTTTGTCTTTAATCCTTGGTTTGTCTTAATGCACCTTTTACTGCTTAAAAGCATTGTAAGGTTTATTTTTAGATTTTTGTTGTTTCTATGTATTTCGTTCTCCATCTGTAATATAAAAGGTGGTGGGGCTAACCTCAGGCTTGAGTTCAGCTTATCCTCTAGAGCTTACAACTAAATTAAAACATCGATGTCATGTGATTTGTTGCCAACGTTTTGGAATTTTGGCTGGTAACAAATTGTTTAAAAGAGGGTTTGCCAATTTTTGGGATTTTTCGAAAAATGATTTTTTTCGTTTTGCGAAAAATTCTTTAATTGTTGATAAGTTTAGTGTTGCTTGTATATCCACTGTCTTCTTTCTCTGCAGCGTGGTTCCTCTAACAATTTTTCTAATTATTCCATTTTGTAAATATTGTAATCTTTTTAGAGTTGTTTTGTTGATGTGTTCGAACAGAGGTGCACCATACAACAGAGCCGGCCGAATTATACTTGTATAGATTAGAAGCTTTAGGCGTAAAGATAGGTTTGTTGTCCGAATTAAATTTTGGAGTCTGTATGTCTTAGATTTTACTGTTTTAATTTTTTTGTGAAAATGTCTAGTAAATTTTAAATGTCTGTCGAAGTGAATACCGAGATATGTTAACTCAGTGGATAACTTAATACTGGTGTTGTTAATTTTAAATTCATTTGGCATTTTCATTTTTCCTTTTTGGTATGAAAACAAAATTCCTTCAGAAAGATCAGATCATTCTGTGTGCAGTACCTTCTTAAGTAGTTTAAAATGATTTTTTCAAATACTTTGGCAATGTGAGGTAACAAACTTACCGGCCGGTAATGAGCTGGGTTATTATCATTTTTCGCTGGTTTTAGCAGTGGAAATAAAATAGCATGTTTCCATGAATCCGGGAAGTAGCGAAGCCGTAGACAGGAGTTGTAAAGGTTCACCAGGTACCATTATACCTATCCTTGGTAACTGAGTAATATACTCTGAATTCCATCAACGCCTGGTGCCCGGTTTCCTTTAGTCCTGCGGAGAATCGTTTTTAATTGTTTAAAAGAAACAAAAATGTAATTGTTTTCCTTCTCTAAAATCGGAGACGAAATAAGGTTCTCTGTTCTCTTTTCACTGTTTTTTATTTTTTTTTTTTCCTACCCCCCAGGAATTTCTTGATCACAAAATACAATATATATTAATAGTATATATACATAAATTTTCAAATTCCTTTTATTGTCCAAGGGCATTTTAAGGTAAGAGGGCTATGCACGCTGTATGCGTTCTTTGCATCTGTGGCCAGAGGCCTTTTGTTATACCACTGGGCGTGGAGGTACCGCCCTATCTTTTCACTGTTTCAATTTGTATTTTCTTTATCATTGATTTATCAGATATTGTTTCAATGAGAAGAAAAAATATAGAGCTCTTTTAATCAATTTTCTTTTCATTACGTATTTAAAATCAGTTTTATACAATTTGGTTATATAAATATTATTGCAAAAAAATATTATCGCATAATATAGGATTATTAAAAAATCGAAATTACCTTTAAAAAATGAAACTCCCTTGCAGCACAAACATTTTTTCAACTTACAACTAATGTCACATACAATAAATTTCTTGAAATCAATCTTCAATCCTAAAACACATGTTTCATAAAAAATGTTAAAACATAATGAAATATTAACAAAATTTCAAACAACATTAAAAATATTTTTTATTTTTACTTTCACTTACTTACCTATATATGTAGTATATAGGAAGGGGAAGTATTACGATCGTGAAAATTTTCGAATCTGAGTTTTTAACGGAAATAAACGTTTTGAGGTACCCTAAGTCCAAATAACCAAGTCCCGAAAAATGGTCTGTGTATCTGTGTATATGTGAACACTCTAGCTCGAAAACGAACTCCAGGAGTATCATAAGATATAGCATCAGGTCTGTTATCAGCCAATGGTCCCCTTCAGGACCAAATCTTAGTCAGAAAAGTACAAGTAACAACTGGTGGTATAAATAGTTGTTCATTGTCCTCTAAAAAAGTTTTCCAAAACTGGAAGAGAAGAAAAAAAAAACAGCTAAGAACAGTAGTGTATCTCGGAATGTTATTAGCCAGTTATATCTTATCTGGACTAAAAAAAGAAGCAGAAAACATTTGTTAAAATAGTTTATTTAATGTTATTAAATTAATGATTTATCCTGTAAATTTTTGTATTCAATATCTTAAATTTCGTTTTGTTATTTTAAACCAGATTACAATTTAAAGCATAAACTGTAAAGGCGGGAGTGTGTAGTGTTAATGCAGGTTATATGGCAGCACTGCTGAGCTTTTGTAAACAGCAGGTTGGCTTGGGTGAGGTTATCGACAAAGGAGTAGATCCTTTGTTCCTGTTTTTGTGATGTTTATGTAGAGGAATAAAAGGTGTTTTGTGTATTGTGGTATAAAGTTTTTGACAGATCCTCATTTGTTTCCTGCAGTGATTTCCTGACAACACACGTTCTATATACAAAACAACTGTAACTATATACAAAACAACACTATATGACAAGAAACTTAAAGCTATTTGCAGTGATATACCAGTATACACTGTTACATATACTTTTAAGAAAACAATAAAGAAAAAAAATTATATATATATATTAAATTCTTCATTAATATATATATATATATATATAAATGCATTATCATTTAAATGTTTATTATATGTAAATACATTATCATCCTATCCTTAACATAACAATAGGCAAGAATGTAGTGGTGTATAAAAGATAATAGTTATAAACAACCAATAGATGCGTTCAGGGACATCAAGAGTAGCAAAATCTTTACTCTATAAGAAAATTAATATACCTAGCAAAGAACAGCATTGATATTTGACAATTAATAGTATAAAATAAATGCATGTTGTCGAATTGTTAGCTACTATCTGACTTTTTTTGGGATAGGAGTTGGAATAGGAGGGTTTTGAATGTTTATATGGAGAGAGAATGTCAAATTTTGATAGGGAGGGAATTCCAGAAATTGACAGAGCGAGCAATAATTGAGTTTTGGAATGAGGCAGATCTGTGAGAAGGTATGTAAATGTTAGAAGGTCGAGATCTTGTGGAAACGAATGGACCGAGGATTTGAACTGGAGTAGGTTGTAGGCGTAAGAAGGGCATTGATTGTTGATGATTTGGTAAAGGAATATACCTAGGAAATATTTTTTTCGGAAGGAGGGGAGAATCCACCTTAACTCAGCGTAGTGGTGAGAGACATGATAGTATCTGGGACTCCAATGACAAATCATACGCAGCTGTTCATTAATCTTTTCAGTCTATCGCGAAACTCCACAGAGAGGCCACCTCACAGCTGTAGGCAAAGCGGGGGGAAATGAGAGAGGAAACTAGGAGTCTACGCGTCCTTCGAGAGATGTGAGAAATATGGCAATTCCAGAAGAGGTTTTGATCAATGTAAAATCCTAAAGTTTTACCAAAGGTGTAGAAGGAGATTTGCTGGTCATTAAGATGTAGTATGGGAAAGTCGGTATGGGATCTAAGAAGGGACTTGCAAGCAATGACAATAGTCTGAGTTTTGAAAGCACTTTAATCCGTTTACATTTGCCCAGACAATGATTCGATCTAAATCTTCTTGAATCTTGGCAAATGCTCCCAATAACTCAGGAGGAGAAAAGGATAGATAGATCTGAGAATTGTCTGTTGGTGATGGGAACAATCGAGAATTGATTTATGTAGTACGTTAAAGAAATGAAGGTAGATAATGGTTGATTGGGTATGGAGACTACTTTGGTACGTTGTGAGATTGAAACCAAGAGATCTAACTATTGGAGAAGGATTATAATTTCAGTTTGTTGTAAAGAATGGAATGGTTAATTAATCGAAGGATTTGGAGAAGTCGAGAAGGATAAAGATAGTTTGTATGTCGCTGGTGATTTTAATTAAGGCGGATTGTGTGGATTTGCTGGGACGGAAATCATATTGGAGAGGATAAAGTTGGTTGAATATTTCAAGGAAGTTGGAGACATAGGATTGCACCAATCTTTCTAGGAATTTTAAGAAATAGGAAAGAATTGAGATTGGGCAGAAATCTTCGGGGAAGGTCAGATTAGAATTTTTATTCAAAGAAGGACAATGGCTTTTTTCCAAGATGTATAAAATACTGAATTCTGAAGGGAGAAATAGTAAATGAAAAGAAGAACTGGGAGGATTTCAGAGAGACATAATTTTATTAATTTAACATCTGGTCCTATGCAATTGTTGTGGGATTTCATTTCAACGGTTAAAAAGTTTGAGGGGAAATGTCGGAAAAATAAAAGTTATTGTCGTTAAACTTTATCTCTAAAGGGAAGCCGGAAGAGGAGGATAGAGGTATTAGCAACAGATATAAAATGTGAGTTTAGATCATCTGTGGATATTGGAAAGGCTGGGCTACGGGCTCTGGAAGGATCACAAAGGGAAAGTTTACGAAGCAGTAGCCGTTTTGATTTGATATCCGGAGTTGAGAAAAGGGCTTCATGTAAGTAGAGGGATTTCACACCTTGTTTGTGTCAAGTTGCGAAGCAGACTGAACGCTTGGTAGTCATCTATAAGCCTAATACGTCTAAAACGTCTACGGGCATCGTCACGCCTCTTCTGCAGATCTTTAATTTCCTGACGCATCCAAGGAGCAAGCAAGTGACGAAATGTAGATGTTTTGAAAGGGACATGGGTATTGAGGATATTGAGGGGATTGGTAGTAAGAATGTCAACCATAGGGGCGATAGAAGAGCAAGAATATATTCCAGGTCAGGATTTCCAGGTCAGGTAATATTTTTTTCTCGTGTAAGGGAATCTAGATGGCGGAAGGTGATAGTTCGAGGCTGGATAGGAGGAGTTATATATTATTAGGAGGATATTATATTCTATTAGTATCAGATAGTGAGAAAACAAAAAGGATACTGGCAGTTGGGAAGAAGGGGGAAGGTTTTGTACAGAATTTATAATGTAGAAATCTAGCTAAGTGTCAGACATGCTAGTATGGTGAGTGGAAGAAAAAGGAAGGATGAAGAGGTGAAGGGAGAAGAATAGGTCTTCTAGACAGGACTTGTCAATGGAGTTAGATAGGAATCTGACTTGTCATTGGTATTGAGGTCAGATGATTATTCTGTGATAGAAGGGAACGAAATTCAATAGGATAGATTCAAAGGACGGGTGAAATGGAACAAGGATATACCACAGCGTAGAGGAGAAGAGAAGTATCACGGAGAATTTCTACTAATAAGTATTCAATTTTTGGTTGGTTCGAAGGTGGGGATAAATTGAGGACTCGGGTCTTCAGGCTATTACGGACAAATATGGCTACTCCACCGCCAGACCGGTCTTGACGGAGGTGAGTGTAATCAGGCAAAGAGACAGAATAGAGATATAAGATTTAAGCCACGTTTCGTAGATAGCTATAATATGATAAAAAGTTTGAGTAACATATTGCAGAAATTCGTTGTAATGGACAGCGAGGGATTGAGAGTTAACATGACAGGTGATTAGGGTACTAGACATGAGAAGGGTTTGGAAGGAAACAGTCAGAGTTGGGTAAAGAAACGCTATAGCAAATAAAAAATAAAGAAAAACTATTACAATTAATAAAAAATGAGAAAAAAGAATGTGTTTACAGAAACATAAAATAAAAAGTATGTAGTTAATAATGTATAGATTAATATGTAAAAGTGAAGAAATAGCTCCACGAATGAAAGCGACAATATTTCTTTGAAGACAATTTTGCTAGTAGTTATTTTGATAAGAATGAGTGGTAGACAAATTCTGTGTAGTTAGGTATTTATCGAAGTGCGAGGCCTGTTCGATCAAGATAATCTTATGGCCGTCCTCTTTCCGACATCGCACCTTACCAACGGCAAACCAGTATATTTTATTTACCCCGTTGCTTTCTTCTGTCAGGCAAGCCACTATAAGTGCCTGTTCGTGTGAGTCATCTCCTCACCCAGATATATCCGGTGGCAGTCATTCTCCTACCAACGGATATCCTGCGTGGAGAAATCCCTCTTGACTTTTCTTTCCGATATTAAATCGTTTCTGACTGATTGTCTGAGGAATCGTGCGATGACAGGCAGGGGTCGTAGGTCATCTTTCCAGCTTCTGCGGTGATGCACCATGTCTTCTGCACTAAGCCTGACCTCCCAGCTGGCTCCCATACTGGTCACTAGAGCGGCGGGCGTTTCACCAGCTCGTTCCGGTACCCCCGGATCTCCAGGCATTTAACATTACATTTACATTTAAAATATTTGGTTTATTTTTACTATAATATAGCATTCTGTAGCCAATGAACCAATGAAATATAATGGATAAAAGGTGGTAATGATAATTTAAATTATAAATTTTAAGTTTAGGCATCGACAAGGATAGATTATTTAAAAAATAATATAATATTTAATTATTTTATAATATAACAAAACACGCAAAAATGTACCTTTCTGTTGTTGTTGCCTCTCTTCATAAAATTGTTTATAGTAATTCCATTCAGAATTAACGTAAGTGGCATGAAGCAATATTAAGAATCCACTTGTGGTCAAAAGACACATTATAATAGTTCTGAAAAATTAAAATATAGATTTGATTTAAATATTTTAAAACTATAGGTGTTTTGTTGTGTTTTTTGTAACATATACAAATCTTTTAAAATTACATTTATGGTTTCATTTACATTTCAGTTTAAGAGGAATAAACATTTCTTCATTAAAAATCGATTACGCTCATCACACTGTGTTTAACAATCAACCAAATTTGTGCAACAATAATTTCAATGGCAGTATAGATCTCTTTACCAGGATTGAAGTTTAAGGAATGAGCTAACAAAGAAAAGAGAATTTAATGAAGGAGTGATGAATCTCATTGGCGATCCTTGTATTTCTACAACTTTAATGGAAGTCATTGAAAAAATTAAGAGGCTTCAAAACAAAAGGTTTCGAATCTAGCGGTAAGAAAATGAGCAATCCAAAGGTAATGTCAATTAGAAATTTAATAAGCCACTGACAAATACCTTTTCAACTTGGAATGAGTTAGGAAACAATATACTCTTTCATTCACATAACTTTAAATAATAATCAGCTCCTCTAGTTATGTTTTTTTACTGTCTCATGATAAAAAACGCTGCAAATTATTTCACAATGGTTTATTATTTCCAAACAATTATACATCTAAAGTAACATTACCTTCCGAGTTACAAAGAAAAAAAAACAAAAGGTGATTCCAATTATTTGACAAAACTGTTTTTCTTTAATCATCAGTAATATGCAAAAAAAAAATAGCATTAGTTCAGTAACACATTGAAAATTTAAAAACCAAACCAAGGACATTGGAGTAGAACATATAAAAAAAAAACCGAAGACCATATCTTTGCTCCTAATTGTCCGATTTTAACAATTTTTTTTTTGTTTTTTAGGAAATTTCGTAAACTTTTAAACAAAAGTTACAAAACAAAAAAAGTAAAAACTTTTCGAGTTATCCGGAATTTTATTTTACCATCCCTCGTAACTTTTTTCAGCTTCTTTTCATTGAAGTATGTTATATAGATAAATTTAAAGGGCGTCGAGAAAATGACTTTAGCGAAGTTTCATTGAAATCTGTACATTCGTTTAGGAGCTACAGTCTATAGCAACGCAGGTTTTTCGGCCGCCATTTTGAAAGTTAAAGGCGGAGAGTAATGTCGATGAAGGAGGATCATCCTCGGGTGACCTCTCATTTTATATCAAAACTTGAAAACAATCGGTCCAGTAGTTTCGGAGAAAATGCGCGGAAGGCGGACGGACAAAAAAACATTTTATTCTTTTTTCGAATTCTAGGCGTCCTGAAACGTGAAACCTCAAATTTCGAGAGGGGGTTAACTTTTTGAATTTTTTGGTCGATCACAATGGCTGATTATTGAAAATAATAAACCGAAAAATCTGATGCCCGGGACACATAACTTTCACTCACCCCTCAACTTTTTAATATATATTATTTTCTGGCCTATGTTGGGCTATTATAAATTTTTTTAACCGAGCTAAAGCTAAAAAATTACCGACAACAAATCATAAATACCATTAATATCACCGGTTGATGGATTGTACGATTATGGATTGTAAGACTATTGGTTATTAAACCGTTATTTTTCATTGCAAAGTTTACTAAAACGGAATTTAGAAATTTGCATAGTCTGTCATAGACAGATCAAAATTTGTCACACTAATTTAAGTGGATACGGTTTGAATATCATTAAACTATTAACTAATTTAATTTTCTAAAAGGTTACGACGATTTTTCGGAATAAACGGACGATAGATACCTAAATATTTAAATATAATATCAGATCTAGAGTTATTAAACTACAGTTAATATATTTAAGGTTATAAACATATCTATGAAATATTTTTATATTTCACTTCTTCTTTAACACAATTACAATGAAATAGTAATGGATACTGTTGGAATATCACAAAGGGAAGATTCGTCAAATTATACTCTAATTTAATTTTCTAAAAAGTTTCATGACAATATTTCGGAATAAACGGATGATAGATATCTAATTATTTAAATATAATGTCAGATCTAGAATTATTAAACTACAGTAAATGTATTTAAGGTTATGAACATATGCTTTATACATCCATGAAATGATTTTATATTTTACTTCTTCTTTCACACAAGTACAATGAAATAGTTTTTTAAACAATGTCATTGCCTTGATTAGATGGATTTTAGATACTTTTTTTAAAATTATTTATTTATTTATTAACGAAACAAAAATGTAGAACATTTGATTAAATTTGCAATCTGCAAATTTCTTTGCAATGAGCAAATTTTTTGTCAGCTTCGCAGCTTCCCATCACGTCCGGGATATAAATCAGATCAGCAGGTCTCTTGCACAACGCTTGCGTAATCGTCGTAGTGGGCTGTACGGGTTTCTTGTACGATGAAGAATTTCTGTCAGGGGATTCATGTTGTACGTCAGTCTTTGGTGAAAGTTATTATTATTATTTCTCTTTTGCAGTATCTAAAATTGTAGGTACGTTTAAGTCTTTATGTAGTGTATCATTTGTGACATAAAACGGTGCGTCAACTATCCTTCGCAACACTTTTGACTGAAAGGACTGAACTTTTTTAATGTTAGAAGTTTTAGCAGAACCCCACAGTTCTATGCCGTAAGTCCAAATAGGTTTAAGTAAAACTTTATAAAGGGTCAGTTTGTTAGTTAATGATAATTTTGAACGTCTGTCAAGTAATCTGGATAAAAGACCGTATCGTCTGTTTAGTTCTATTCGTTTTTGTCTGATGTGAATCCTCCAAGTAAGTCTTTTGTCCAAGTAAAAGCCTAAATACCTAATTACGTCTGATGTTGGAATTTTAATGTTATTAAAATATATTTCAGGTGAAGTTTTATGGTTAAGATTGAATACCACATGCACACTTTTTTTTTTCATTCATCTTAATTTTCCATCTTGTGGCCCAATCTGCAATATCGTGCAGATGATTTTGAAGAGTGGTAGATGCTCGAGCAGGGTTTTTATTTGAGCTTAGGATTGCGGTATCATCTGTAAAAGTAGCCAGTAATGTGTCATTGTGTTCAGGTAGGTCAGACATATATACTTTAAATAATATTGGTCCAAGGACACTACCCTGAGGTACTCCTGCTTTAATAGGTTTAATGTCAGACCGCTCTGTCCCTACTTTTACTACAAAATGTCTATCCGTTAGATATGAAAGTAATATTAGATAGTAGGTCGGAAGAAGTAAAATTTTAAGTTTGGAAAGCAATCCTTCATGCAAAACTTTATCAAAGGCTTGACTAATGTCCAGAAAAACTCCAGGGCAATCATTTTTGGATTCTAAAGAATTAGAAATATAATCTACCAATCGATGACATTGTTGAACAGTTGAATGATGCTTTCTGAAGCCGAATTGATGATTTGGAATAAATTTAAATATATCGAGATAATCAAGGTGACGAAAAATAATTTTTTCAAATAATTTAGAAAAGGAAGGAAGAAGGCTGATCAGACGATAGGAATTTGGAGAGTCTGTGGATTTATTTGGTTTTAAGACCATGCCAACTTCAGAATATTTCCAGAGAGTGGGGAAATGTGTGATTCTCAAAATAGAATTGTATATATTTGTTAGAAATATAATTGCTTTCAAATAGGTAAATTTGTGATGACGAAATTCGTAATTAAGTTTGTTGATTGGAGCTTTGTTGATTGGCAAGCTCTGAATTAAATTTTGAACTTCGTAAGGATGAATTGCTTTTGCTGGTAATGTCATTGGTAAGGGTACGTTAAGGTGACTTTGAACAATTGTAGTAGAGAGTGTGTCATTTATGTCATTATGAGGTTTAAACGTTTCTTCGAGATGGTGAGCAAACAATTACGCTTTTTAAGCATCTGACTTTGCCCAGTAACCATAATGATGTCTGAGAGGATGTGACACATCATGATGATGTAGAATCCGTTTGGTTATATTCCAAAGTGGTTTCTCTCAAATTGCTAAACCATTCAAGAAGTTATCAAAATTTTCTGTCTTTGAACGTCTTATTTCTTCGTGAAGTTGTCGAGTTAGTTTGTTAAACTTCTGTTTGTCAGATGGGTAACGTGTTCTTTGCCATATCTTACGAGCTTTTCGTTTTTGTACGATAAGATGTCTTATCTCCGGTGAAATGTAATTATGGTCATGTTTGTCTGTCTTTTTGTTAGAGATATTAGAAGTCCATGCTGAATTTTGTATTGTTGGTGTGAGGTGATGAACTGCGTCGTCCAAGTCTTCAGGTGTTCTTATATTAGTGTTCAGTGATAATGAATTTTCAATGGAAGATCTAAACGTGTTACAGTCAATTTTTCCAGGTGTTAGCGACGGTCGAGGAGATTTGTTTATAGGTTTTGAGTCTACCGTTAGAAGAAGAGGGGAGTGGTCTGAAGATAGGTCTGTCAGATCAGTAATGGCACAATGATGCATGCTTATTCCCTTGGCAATGAAAAAATCCAAAAACGTCAGGGATCCTGTTAGCATCCGTGGGCCAATATGTCGGTGAAGAGGGGGATAAGCATTTACAATTCTGAGCAAGAATTGCATTTTGAAGGGCTCTGCCCCTAGAATTACTGATTCTGCTGCCCCATACCTGATTCTTAGCGTTGTAATCACCGCCACATAAAAATTTGTTACCCAAAGATTGTAGCAACTGATCAAATGTTTGGATTGATACATTCTTACCAGGAGGGCAATATATAGCTGCTATGGTAAGATTAAAGTGAAATATATTAACCACTATTGAAGTGGATTGATAACTCTCACAGGCCTCAGAAGCATTGAAATGATGACTGATTGAGTTCTTAACGAGAATGAGAGTACCTCCCTTAGCTCTATTTGAAGGACGGTCAGTTCGATAAGTGATGTAAGACGGTATGTGAAACCTAATATTTGTTTTTAAGTGAGTCTCCGTCAGTAAAGCAATGTCTATGTCGTTATAACTAAGAAAAATTTCGAGCTCATTTTTATGAGATAATATACCGTTGGCATTCCAAAGAATTACTCTTACTCCTTTCATTTGGTAATCTTTGGAAGAACATGCTGTACCAGCGATGTAAGCAATGATGTCAGTGGCGAAACAAGATTTTTGAATTCATTTATGAAGTTGGTCAGTTGTGTTGTAATGTCTGAGACGTTTGAGATGTTATTTGTTTGAAGGTTAGGTTCCAGTGTGTCATTTGGTCTCGTCAATTTATATGAGTAAGTTGGTTCTGTAGCAATGTTCTGTGTCTGTATATAGTCGGGTAGCGGTTGTAACAGTGGCTCATGATTACCTGCTGATTTCTGGACGATTTTCGAGGAGTCTTCTTTTTCTTTCTTAGTAGGCTGACTCGTATCCAAAGATTCATTTTCGACCTGGATAAGCATTTTAATTTTTTTTGCCTTTATTTAATTATCAAATTCTTTCAAAAGTTATATTTAGAATTTTTTCCTAACTTTTATTAATGTGAGATGATTAATTATTTAAAATAAACCATATTAAAAGTACTTCAGATGAAGCCGTAGATGAACATTGGGCATTTAAGTCCTGTAAAGTGACATCAACGGGTATAAGACCTAAATGATATTAAGACCATTTAATTATGCAATGATACACCGAGTTTAATCAAAATCGTTAGAGCTGTTTTTGAGAAAATTCTAAAAAAGTTTTTCACCGTTGATATAAAGTGGCACTTAGGATTAGCCGATTTTAAGGAAAACTTTGCTGTCACATCTAAGGTCATATATCTTAAATAGGTAATATCAGCTTTCACACCGTCCATTTTTCGAGAATTGGTTATTTGGACTCAGGATGCCCCAAAACGTGTATTTCAGGTGAAAATTCTGGTTCGAAAATTTTCACGATCGCAATACTTACCCATACCATATATTACATATATTACATTTAGTACGTAAGTGAAAGTAATTACTAAAAATGTTTACAAAATAGTGACCAATTTATGCACTCAGAATTAAGTCAAATAGTAAGTTCACTAATTTAGAAAACCGTTCCACGTTTTGTTCTACAACTTTTTTTGTACTCCACTGTGCGATCTAATTTTTGATTCTTTTTGTCTAGAAATATGTTAAATTTGCAAATATATTAAACTTAATCGCCCGTTCCCGCCTTTTGATTGCAGTCATAAAAATTATGTTGTAGGTGGAAAACTCGTGCTTTCGAAACGGAAATTAATTGAGGCATTAAATGCGACAAGGCATCGTTTTAGCAATTGCACTAAAGAAAAAATTTTCTTCATTAAATATATAAAACAATAATTTTATCTAGAGACTATTAAGTCTGATAGCAAGAGCACATATATATAGTATAGTAATTATAGTATAGTATAGTAATTATTAGTAGTAATTATAAATAGCAAATATGAGAAACTTAATCTCCCGTTTACATCCATTTAAAAGCAGCGGTAATAATTTTGTTTCATGTGGAAAACTCTTGTTTTCAGAACACGAGTTAACTGAGGCATTGAGAGAAGGAAAAGATTTTTTCTTAGACTAATACAATAATCTTAGAATATAATATTTATTTGAATGAGCATGCTAGTTATAATTAGGTTTTAGTACAACCAATCAATGTTTTGAGAGAAAATATGGCACTCAAAGACATAGCTTCTTTGATTTTTAATTAGAAATAGATTTTTAAATAGAAATGGATACTTATAAATTAGAAATAACTGAATAATCTTTTCAGTGACTTATTTCTAAGAATCTATTTCTAATTAAGAATCGAAGAAGCTATGTCTTGGAATTCCATATTTTCTCTCAATTCATTGATTGATTGTCCTAAAACTTAATTATAACTAGCATGCTCATTCAAATAAATATTATTTTCAAAGATTAGTCGTTTAAAACATAGTTTCCTTCTTTCTATAGTTACGTAATGGACTTAATCCGTAACAAATAATAATAATAATAATAATTTAACTTTTATTTTAATGATTGAGTTTGTTAAATATGCCAATTGGTGAATCATGTATGCCAGGTCAAGCTATCCCTGATAGCTTAGAAATAGTTATCTAGAATGAACCGACTGGACAGAAGACCCATTATCAAGACTTAGGGAAGAATAACCGATTTCAGTAAAGGGGCACTATCTCACAGACCTCATCTTAAGAATATTAACTATCGATAACTTTCTTTGCCGTCGTCTTCCGACTTCCCTTCACACCCTTGCTATTCTTGGGTATATAACCACCATGCTCCTCAGACCAAATTACTCTTGCAGTTACATTCTTGAAGTCACACTCTTCACTGGAGTGAACTCGTGTAGTCAACCCATATATCCATAGTATACTACTCTGTATGTTAGATGCCATTTGTAACTGACATTATGTATAAAAACATTACTTATAATGTCCGATTCGTTAACTTATGCCTCAGTTAACTCGTGTTCCGAAAACAAAAGTTTTCCACTTGAAACAAAATTATGACCGCTGCTTTCAAACGAATGTAAACGGGAGATTAAGTTTCTCATATTAATCGAGTTCGGCTCTAGCCGGTGACAAAGATACATCGGCTCCACGGCGGTTTCCCTTTTAATAGGGTTTTATTCGCCCAATCGAGCCAAAAATTGACATGTGACCGAGGACGTACGCTGGAGACCTGCTGCTTGAATTTCGAAAAAATCAAGCAAAGAACTTCGCCAGGACCACCAGGAGGTAAAATAACTCAACGTGCCTATGGGACCGGAGTCCTTATCACTGTGCAGTACAGGACTTGTCGGCCCCCTCCACCTCACAGCGGCCGCCTCCATCCAGCAAGGTCAGTGGCGTCTTATCAATACCAACAGCTGTCACCGAAAGAGCCCAACCTATTTTGTTAACCTTATCCATTGTTTCATTGATTTTCTATATTCTCTCTCTGCTCTCTTATTCAAGGAAAAAAAATTATGTATATATATATATATATATATATATATATATATATATATATATATATATATATATATATATATATATATATATATACATATCAGCTTTATCAATCGATTTATTTATTAAATTTTATTTATTATTTATTCAGTGGACGTGGGTATGTGTTTTTAATTTTATTTAATTTTTTTAACAGTATATTTTAAATTGTTTTTATTCATTAACTCATTTATTAATTTATTATTATTTAAATAAGATTTTATTGATTGTATATTTTAACTTGTTCTCAATTGTTAACGTATTTATTAATCTTTTATTTTTTATTCAGATTATATTAACTGAATATTTTAATTTGTTTTTAAAAAATTGATTTTATAGATTTTAACTTTTTACCATTACTTATTTGATATATTTTAACTTAATTTTAAGCAATTGATTTGTATATTTTAACTTCATTTTATATTTTAGCTTAGTTTTAAGATTAAATTTAACTTTTTATAGTATAACTTGGTTTCTATTGATTTTAAATTTTAGATTATTTTACCATTATTTATTCTCCTTTAAATAATTTATTGTAATCATGCGTGTGGTATACATGGCCTCGAATAAATAGATTGTATTTTGAATGGACCTAAAAATAATGAGAAAAATCGAAATTGGCCAGAAAGTATGGGTTCCGAGAACAGAAGGACCTGCTCAGGAGGCTGTTGTTGCCTCTGTGATGTCTGTGGATGCCGCGGAAGGCGGCCAAAAGAAAATTGTAAAAGTCGAATGGCCAGACACAGAAGGTGTACTATTGGGAAAGACAGTTTCGATAGATGATGTCTTCCCAGCATTGCCAAATGTTCCACAGAATGTCGCAGGGGCGAGCAGAGAGCAGGAGGAAGAAGTTATACGCCCTAATAATAAAGTTTGTCCCATATGTGGGCTTTCTTTTAAGGGTGAAAGAGGTCTTGGAACCCATATTGCAAAAAAGCACCCCAGGGAGGCTAACACCAATACACTGAGGGGCATAGTGAAAAATGTTATAGGTCCAAAAAATGGAGAGGGTGAGGTATCAAAGATAAAAGAGGACATTATTGGATGGCCTACCGTGTTCAAGAATCTCTTAAAAGAAAACACAATGAATATTGCGGATTTTGATGAGGCCGTAGGCAAGTTCCTGAATTTTCTCAAGAATATCAATGCGGAACTGCCAGGTCCCCAGCACCCAGCCGTTAAATTTTACAGGATGAGAAAAAAAAATAAAACTAAAGTGGCTGATAAGGGTGCTGGACAAGTCTCAAATCCGCAAAGAGCGAACAAGGTAGACAGGAGTCGTCGGCAGGAGCAGTATCAATACGAAGTCGCACAGTATAATTATTACAATAAAAGAAAAAAAGTTGTGCAAACTGTTATGAATGCCGATGCTCCTAAGAGGTGTCCTATAAAGATGGCCGATATCGAAAAATATTATAAAGACCTCTTTGAGAGCGAAAATCTCTGCAGGCGTGCGGATTACGAGCAGTGTGCCCCGATGCCAAATTTAGTGTTCGTTGATGTAGAAACCGTCAAGAAAGCCATTAAATCAACATCAATGGACACATCGCCGGGGCCTGATGGAGTTCTGATCCGCACGATTAAATATTTTGATGTTGCAAATATTATTAGAACAATTGCGGAGATAATGCTGAAGGTGGCCTATGTCCCAGAACCACTTCGACAAGGGCGCACAATACTAATATATAAGGGGAAAGGTGATGTAAACAAAATCCCTTCCTGGAGACCCATCACCATTTATTCTATTGTGCGCCGAATCATAGAGAAGGTTCTGGACCAAGAATTAAGAAAACAGGTCACCTTCCACAGGAATCAGAGAGGCTTTATAAAAGGCCTCCCGGGAACGCACGTCAACGCAAGGATTATCGACGCTGTATTGAAAGATGCAAAGATTATGAAAAAAGATTGTGCGGTGGTATTCCTTGACGTTGTCGGTGCTTTTGACAATGTTGGCCACAATCATATCGTGAGCTCCTTGGAAGCAAGAGATGTGTCGCCGGATCTTCAACACGTTATATCGGCTCTCCTCTGCACGAACACAATCAAAATTAGTAATGGGGTTCACGCAACTAGCCAAATCAAAGTGCTGCGCGGGGTACCCCAAGGCGGCCCCTTGTCGTCGTCGCTCTTCAACCTGGCCAGTGACCATCTCTATCGCGACCTGTGCGATGAAGAATTTTCCAAAAAATTTGGATACAAGTTAAAAAGTGACCAAGGTTGTGTGGTCCTCACAGGTTTCGCGGATGACCAGGCCGTGTCAGCGCGTGACAAGGGGGCTGCAGAAAGAGTGATCGGCAGCGTTCAGAGGACATTTGAGGGAATTGGTTTGGCTATTAATCCTCAAAAAAGCGTGGGCATCGTTCTAAATAAAGGAGAGCTGGAAACCGCGATGCTCTCCCTTGAGAACGGAGAGTACATCCAAACAATGCAGAATGGAGATACAATCAAGTATTTAGGATGTACATTCTCGGGAGAGCTACAGTTCAACGAAGATTCGGTGACCAAACTGAACGAAAACCTGAATAAACTGGTAACCTCTCCCTTGCTGAAGCCGGAGCAGAAGCTAAACATTGTCAACCAATATCTGTTCCCGGGTCTTACTTACCCTCTCCAAACTGCGCCCCTCACAAAGCTGCGTCCTGCCATGCTTGACGGCATCGACACCATGATTCGCAGGAGTGTGAAGGCTATTGTTGGACTCCCTGCGAACACCTCCACGGCGATGTTGTACTCTCCCAGGAGGTATCGAGGATTAGGATTAATCCGCTGCCAATGGGAGGCTCCTCTACAACATTGGTCCATTGCTCAGCGACTGTCCAATGTGCCCGATGCCCTTTTTCAGTCGATCTTTGATTATTCGGCTGAGGTTGATGAATGTGCCGAGAGATTGGGGGTTGATCGAGGTATTCGGAATATGAGAGCTCTACGGCAGTCGCTTCGAGAAAATTCGTTTGAGGGATGGACCAATTGCAGGTGGCAGGGCATTGGAGTTCGCCATTTTAAAGAGACCCCGAAAGCCAATAAATACATGTATGATAAGCAAGTACTTTCTGGGTCTGAATGGTCAAATTCCCTGAAACTAAATATTAATTATGCTCCCCTGCGTGGAGTCCCAGGTGTCAGCGGACAGGTAAGAGAAGTTGGGTCCCTCTGTCGCAAATGCGACAGAGAGCCAGAAACACCAGCACATGTGCTTGGAAAATGCCCCAACAACTCCCTCCTTATAACACGCCGTCACCACAGAGTCAAGCATGAACTGATGAGGCTCCTTGAAGAGAGAGAATACGCCTGTTTCGAGGAAGTATATTGTATAGATACGGATGGATCCACCCGATATGCCGACATTGTAGCATTCCCTAAGACGGGAAAGTCGGCGATGATTTTGGATCCGACCGTGAGATATGAGACCAACGACCTCGCTCAGGCAGAAAAAGTGGAAAGGGAGAAAAAACAGATATATGAGAAATGCATCTCTTTCCTTAGTGAAAAGTTCCGCGAGAGTTTCGGGCCGAGAGAGTTCCACGTGAGAGGCCTTTGGTTCGGAGCTCGCGGAACGATACCAGACTCAACAAGGAGCTTCATGGAGGGCCTTGGTGTCGACATAAAGGACGTGGCAAGGTTGGCGGAGAGTATAATCCTCGACTCCCTGGGAATCATCCACCACCATGTGCATGGGAGCGGATAGGGGGAGAGTTTCGCTCGCGGGGGGGAGGCATGCGTGTGTTACAGCATTTTTTATATTATTATTTATTGAACACGTCCACTGTACTTTATGTATTTTTTATGTATTAGGTTAGAAAGAGAGAGGAGAGAATGTGAGTGGGAACATGTATAGGGGGAGAGAAGGAAGAGAAAGGGTACAGAATGATAATAAATGAATGAAAGAAATAGTAAAAATTATAAAAAAAAAAAGGAAAAAAAAAAATAATATATATATATATACGTATAAAATATTGTATACTATGCTCATACATATTGTTAATCCTATAATTGTATAATAATTTTAAATAATGTCTGTAGTGATTAATAAGTATGCTGTGTTGTTAGCAACCCAATGTAATTGGGCAGCACCATTTTATTTTATTTTATGATAATAAAGTGATTCTCTCTCTCTACTACAATTGCTATACTATACATATTTGCTCTTGCTACCAGGCCTAATTGTCTCTAGATAAAATTATCGTTTTATATAGTTAATGAAGAATATTTTTTCTTCAGGGCAATTGCTAAAACGATGGCTTGTCGCCTTAAATGCCTCCATTCATTCCCGCTCGAAAGCCTCCATTCATTCCCGTTTTCCTCCTACAACATAATTCTTATTACTGCAATCAAATGGGCAGGAACGGGAAATATTAAGTTCCATATATTTGCAAATTTAACATGTTGCTAGACAAAAATAATCAAAATTTAGATCACACACTGGAGTACGAAAAAAGTTGTACTATTGGGGAAGGAAATCCAGTTAATGAAACCAACTCAGCCATAATTAGAACAAATATTAACAGGTTATTAAATAAATACAAAAAACATTTGCAGGAGGGTGAAAGGATAACATTGTATAGCTCGTCTTATTGTGAACATTTAAACCTTTTTCTTAATATTGATCAGATCACCCAGTACTTGTTGATATCGACTAATTTCAAATATACGAAACTATTAATGCAGATCCAACTTTGTTAAAATTGTTAAAATTATTCGACAACTTGAGTGCAAATTGTGCAACACTAACGAAAAGGGAACACTTCATCATATATTATTTAAATGCCCAATTTAGAGTAGTTTAAGGTTAAGAATTTACCAGAGTATGTAAAATCTTGATGGAATAGAAATATTTAATCCAACCAGTGCAGATGAGAGAAAATGAAAATGAAAAATATGAGAAAATTATATTTTTTTATCTCAATTATATCAAATTATAGAAAATTGGTAGGGTAATCTTTAGTGTTGCCCAAAATTGGTCTTGGTCTTGCAGTCTTGATCTTGGACTTGCAGTTTTGCATGACCAAGACCAAGACCACAAAAAATTTTGCAAGACCAAGACTAGACCCTGTAGTCCTACGCAAGACCAAGACCAAAGGCAAGACCCTGCTAGTCTTGCAGGTCTTGCAGTTAAGTCGAAGTGAAACTATTTTCAGATATAGTACGGTGCTTGAACATTTTAATCATCTAATCTAAACAGCGTTGTTTTTTCTTGTGGAATTGTATATTTAAGTTTAGCTTTCCAAATAATAATAAAAAATTAATCTTTTTTTTTTGTTCTTCCCCTACCTCGCCTTTTGGGTTATACGGGCGTTTTCGCGGGCCATGGATGAGGGCGGGGGATTTATGACAGAGTTAAAAGACTCCCGGGAGGCGGAACGCGAACTCATAATTATTTTACTGTCTCCAACTTCTGCCGGGCAACGCGCAGTGCTGTGCACAGTCGTTAGTCAGCTCGGACACCTCGCCCCTAAAAATTAATCATTTGCCAGGACCGGAGCAAGATAAGAAAACAAAACATGAATAAAAATTAAGACTAAATGGTTATTAATACTAGCCCATTTTAGTTACTACAATGAAACTTCTCAAAAGAAGCGGACAATCACAGAGAATAAAAATTGCAGAGAGATGTCCGTTTTAGAAAAATTGGAAGAAAAATAAGTTAAAAAAATATCAATTACAAAACTTAAATTGTATTTTAACAAATTATATCGTGAAAATAAAATCGTTTATTTCATTAAAAACATTTTTCTTTTCAAATTTACAATTTAAAAATATTTTTATGGGAAATTTGCATAATAAAATTGCACATAAGAAACGTAAACTTTTTTTTATATGTAGAAAAAGTAAAGAATAGTAATTTGTAATTTTTGTTTGGACTAGCGTAATTATTTTGTTTTTCAAATAGATAAAATCGTTACAATTATTTCACTTCCTCCTTCAAAATGAAATTGTTTCTCAGCCACTAACTAATTTGTGAGAAAACTTCTTTAATATGCACTCAGAGATCACGAAAATGTATTATCAGCTCAAAGGTCCACACCGAGTATAATTGTTCGAAATGATTGACGAACGCTGGAGGGTTAAGATACAAGCCTGGTGAAATCATACATGTACAACGGCATAACTCGAAAGAAATTATTTCTTTGCAATGACATTTCAGTGCTTGGCCCGTTGTTCGCAGTAATCGTTATTTCTTTAAAATATCTAACCACCAAGTTTTAATCGAGTGGCTAAATTGAAAATACTGAACTTTCTGATACACTCATTAATTACACATATTTTTCTTTGAAATTTAACCGGAACCATATTGACATATTATAATCAAGTGTGTGTAACTGACAACAAAGAGTTAAGACTAAATTCTTTTTGAAAACCGGATTCCTTGGCGGAACTAGTTCCGTATAGTCATCCCTAACTGAATATTTTTGGCTATAAATCTATAAATCCGGATTTCCTTGTTTTTTCGTTTTGTAGCAAAACTATTACGTGAGCAATGAATATATTATCAGAAATAATAAATGAAAATACAAAAATAAATGACATCATGGCAGATAACGTGAGATATCTTATTATAAAATTCAGTTGTTTTTTTTCGATCATTAGAAATTCTTGTTGTAGCTTCTGAATTCTTTATCTATATACTTCAAATAAGATATCATAATTTATGCTTTTTCATCTAAATAAATTTGAAATTTGGTTCATCTAGTGAAAAACTCGTTTTTCGAAAACTAAGAGATATCAATATTATTAGACTCCGCCATAAAAAAAAATATATATATATTTTTTTTTATACTTCTACATGAAACAGGATTCAGAACTTCAACATAAAATTCAGTATGAAATTATTTTATTTTAGCATATTTTTTAGACGCTTTTTTTTACTCATACCGGTGAATTCTCGTCCATGAATTGTTATTTATTTTTCTTATAGTTCTTCATTCTTATAATTGATAATTTTTGTACTGTACATCCTACCGATTTTTTATCTTTCCCTTTGTATTTTATTTGATATATAACTTATGGCCCAGTACTACATTAACGTTCATTGTTATTCTGTTCATAATAGTTATTAGCATTTACTAATAATTTAATTATATAATTAATTATTTAAGTTTATCTTCAGTCCGCTGGTGTTCCTCAAGGTAGTATCCTAGGTCCTATCTTCCATACAGTTTATACAGCTGACATCCCTGCCTATCCCAACACTGTCATCACCACATATGCTGATGACACATGTATCCTTTCAGTAAATAATGAACCATCAATTGCATCCCAAATGGTTCAATCACACATCATAAATCTTGAAGAACGATACCGAGGCGGTCTTGGTCTTGGTCTTGCGTTGGGCAACACTAGTAATCTTGAATATTGTCCTCCGCATATTATGTGAAAATTCCATATTGTACGTCGGCATGAAATTTGGCTGAGTATTTTTCTTGTTTGTTCTCTTAGGTATAGGGGTAATCTTTTAATTTAATTTTAAAACATAGTTTAATATTGATATTTTAAAAAAAATGTGTATTTATTGTTTTGTGTATATTTATTTATGTATATTGTCCACAATTTTAGATTTTATATTAATTTGATAACTGAAACTATTTTAACTGTCTGACCTTTACCGAATATGATTTTTAATTTATGCTCAAGAGTGTAGTGATGTCTGTTATGTAGTATAAAAAGGAATTTTTATTTCCATAAGGATAATAATGTTTGTTATTTTGTGATAGACTCCATCTGTGTAGGGTTCTTTCCTCAAAACAAATAAATATTGATTGATTGATTGAACATTACATTGTTCAATTCATTATCGTTTATTGAAACCACCTGAAATTCGTAAAATTATCAAATTAAAATTTTCTATCGGCTCTTACCTTTACTCCTTTCTTCTGTTAATAGAATAAAGTTGTGCAAAAGTTGATGCAATCTCGACGAATATTCCTTTTTCCATTTTTGAAAAATCTTTACTGTCTTGCGAAACGTACGAACGGAGCAAAATAGAGAAGAAATCTGTCCATTTTTTAATAAATGTGAATGATATAAGAAACAATTTTTAATTCATTATTTTTTAAATAAATTAAAATACTGTCCTTCAGTAAATTCTAAATTCAACACAATTCGATCACATCAGTTGAAAATTTTCTTTGCACATTTAGTGGAATCAAAATTAAATCAAACACTGCTGCATTCTAATATTTCCATCTTAGTGTAGAGAAGCTCTGGTTTAGATAAAAACATAATCTCTCTCTCTTACTGAGGTGTCCAGTAATCGCTGTATTGCTTTTAAAAATGTAAATGATGTACAGACCATTAAGTGCTTGGAATACTAATTCATTTACTGTAATATTTTTAACTATCAACAAAAACAAACGATGATTTCGTTTTTATATTCTTTTCTTCAACTTTATTCGATTTTAACTGCAGTATTTATGGTCTTTGTTCACAATATTATCTTGAATTCGAACTGTGTAAGTATAAATATAGAGTGCTGAAAAATATTGAGAAGCTTTCACTGATTCTGCATTTAATAAAATTAAGAATAATAACATTAAGGACCCATAACGGTATACCAAAACATAGTAATTGCTAAATTGTATACCTATTGATTGCAAAAATATCGATTTATTGATCTCCAAAAACATTCAAAGCCAATGTAGATTTTACTGATACGTTAGGATAAGAACTTCGATCTTTTTATTTATGTCCTGCAGTTGTAACCTAGATTGCTCGTCGCTGAAAGCAGAAGAACTAGGAAAAGAAAAAGATTAATTTCGGAAGTTTTAATAATTGATTTTTAAAAATCGAAACATCATCTTATTTTTTGGTTAACCAAGCAGTCTTTTTATTTTATTTTTAAATCAAACAAACTTACCGTTTATTTTATTTATGATCTTTATTTGAAGTTCTCAACAAACAGATAAAAATCTTGAGGTAGGGTCTAAAACGGGTATTCATTGTAAGAGGATGTTTGAATGTGAATCACGAAAATGTAAGTAATTTTAAGTACCTACTTAAGTCTATCATTTCATTCCGCTGATCTTTTTATTCTTCTTTTTATCCCCTTCCTCGCCTTTTAGGCTATCTGTTTTTTTTTTTTTTTTCCGGAGCCAGGAGAGAGGACGTACGAATTATATCCAGAGTTTTATATGCCTATTATAGTCTTAAAATGTGCGGGCAACGCATATTTTATACACGGCACACAGCTCGGTCACCTTGACACCTTCAGTCCGCTGATCTTGTGATATTGCGAAAAATGTGATTGCCTTTTCATAGTTTTTAACTGTATATGTGAGTGAAAACATGAAAGGTTGTCCAATCTCCCTTCCGCACAGTCGATGGTGCATGCACCTTCCCACTCAGCACTCATTAATGCTGCTCTCGCCCCAGTCATGATTGATGTTTCTCTTGTCTGGAATTGACACCATTCCTGCCGAGTTTAAACTCGTAAAACAAAATTATACGAATATCACGCGTTGACATCTTAGTAAACACTGAATACTTTCTAAGTAGCGAAATGCTACAGAGGTAAACAAACATTATCGTTTGGAAGAGGATTAAGAAACGTTGACATTCATACAAATGAATAATCCAGAAAGCGTAAACTGTAAAAAGGTATTTTAAAGAAAACTCAAAATCCTGCATTATATGCCGAACAACCCAATAGTTTGAGCCGTCAGATCTTCGATGTGTAACGATCGGGCAAAGTCGGCTAGAGTCGACTAATTGAACTATTTTTGCATATGAATTAAAATATCTCAGAAGCTGAAAATCTGACCTCCATACTGCAAGTAAGGACAATCTTCAGCATTTCGTCCTATTTATAATGAGCTATTATTTATAATTTATATTTCATGTTATTAATCTCGGCATGTTGCTGTTTTCACTTCTATCGAGTGGTCTAATGCACACACCTTAGTTGTTTTTTTTTTTACTTAATTTTAAAAATGGTTACAATTATTTTGTAGAAACGTACTCATCGGAGAAATTAAATTTTGAAAGTTTAATGAGACGGACATCAAAATTTTTAGCGTTGATAATTTCAAATCATTTTGTGCGAGTATCCTCATTAAAATTTTAAACATAAATATAAATTCAAATGAGATGAATTCTATAAACAAATCTGGTTTACTAGTGTTGGTCCAACTATTTTGTTTTAATATGGTGAGGGTTACTCTGTCCTTTCTCCTATGAATCCTACCTATTGGCCCACTTCCCTCAGAAAACGCCCTGATATCCTGGACATATTTGTCACCTCCCAGATTTCCTCTTCCCATGTTACAATCAAATCCCTGAATGACCTCCCCTCAGATCATTCTCCAGTTCTGCTTTCATTACACCCAACCTTCGCTCCTAAGTCCACGTCCCCTCTTACACTGATTACAGGACGAGTAAACTGGGACAAATTTCGGAAAGACCTGGAAAATAAATTGCACCTAAATACTCCACTTAAGACGAAACATGACATTGACACAGCCATAGAAGTACTTACTACATCTATAAGTGACAAAATAAACGATAATACTTCTATCAATAAAATTAACAACTCCAAACAGACAAACTTGCCACAATATACTCGTATCTTATTAAGGGAAAAACGCAGAGCAAGATCGAAGTGGCACAGGACCAGATACCCATCAGATAAGACATATTACAAAAAATTAACTAACCAACTAAAAGCTGAAATTAAAAAATTCAAAATTTACTTAACATGACAGAAAAACTTACTACTACTGACAAATCATTATGGTTGACTACTAAAAAGCTCCTTAAATTTAAAGATTTTAACCACCCACTTATTACTGGAACCCAAACTTGGTCCAGATCTGACGAAGAAAAATCACATATATTTGCTCAGCACCTCTTCAAAACATTTAATACACACCCAAATATCCTTAATCCTCCCCACCTTGAGTTTATTGAAGCAGAATTGGATATCCCACTCCAACTGACACCTCCACCTAAAGCATTTCATCCTTCAGAAATATCCAATATCATTCATAGATTACCTTCCCGCAAAGCTCCTGGTCATGACCTAATCACATCAAAGATCCTAAAACTGCTTCCTAAAAAAGCCATACTATTCCTCATCTATATATATAACGCTGTACTTCGAACCACATATTTCCCTGACCCTTGGAAGCTATCCATTGTCAAAATGATACCTAAACCCACGAAGCCGCTAGAACACACAACCTCTTACCGTCCTATTTCTCTCTTACCCATTATGGGCAAAATCCTGGAAAAACTCATCTTAAAACGCCTGTATCCTATCCTAGACTCTAAACAAATTATCCCAGATTACCAATTTGGATTCCGCACATCCCATTCCACTATACAGCAATGCCATCGTGTGGTAGATGTAGTTTCCTCTGCATTGGAGCGCGGAATGTACTGCACGGGAGTCTTTCTCGACATTGAATAGGCGTTTGATAGAGTCTGGTATCCCGGACTGATGTACAAACTCCGTAAATTCCTTTCACCTACATACTTCCTCATTATCCGTTCCTACCTTACTGACAGATTCTTCAAAGTCAATCATAACAATGCTTTTTCATCTCTTTTTTCTCAGTTTGCTGGTGTTCCTCAAGGTAGTATCTTAGGTCCTATCCTTTATACAGTTTATACAGCTGACATCACAACCCATTCCAACACTGTCATCACCACATATGCCGATGACACATGTATCCTATCAGTCAATAACGATCCATCTACTGCATCGCAAACTCTTCAATTACACATCACAAGTCTTGAAAAATGGTGTCAAAACTGTAGGATTAAAATAAACTCCAATAAATCCCATCAAATTACATTTACTCTTCGTCGTAAACCTATGACTTCCTGTCCTACAGTATCCTTTAACAATACCCCACCTATCCCTGTTGACCAAATCCGATACCTAGGACTCCACCTGGACAAACGACTCACTTGGAACCCCCATACCAGACTGAAACGACTAGAAACCGCACGACGTTTCCGACTACTCCAGCACTTACTAGACAAACGCTCTAAACTGCCAACTATTTACAAAAGACTCATATATATTACTATAATAAGGCCTATTTGGACTTACGGGATCGAGCTTTGGGACTCTACTAAACCATCAAATTCCTCTCGTATCCAATCCCTACAATCCAAAATCCTTCGTAAAATCCTTAATGCTCCCTACTTTGTCACAAATAAAATCATCCATAATGACCTGAATGTACCATATGTTTCCGACTTAGCTCAATCCAGATACCTGTCCTTTCATAATAAACTTCTGAACCATCTGAACCCTCTCGTTTACAACTTTGCTTCCTCTTCTATTCCTGATAACCCTCCGAAATTAATTAGTGTAAAATAATACTTTTATATTTAAGAATCAGAAAATCACATCACATGTCTAAAGTTTAATGTTGCGGTCAAAATGGAGCTGCAATGGTCATTCATAAATGACCATGAATTAAACTAATACAAAAAAAAAAAAAATATTCAACAACAAATTTTGTATGTAATATATTTTTATGTAAATATTGAATGCAGATTAATATTATAAATAAAAGGTAAGAAAACAGATGCACTAAAATAAATATACTTTCGAAAAGTCCCTGGGTAGAAATTTGTATGTCACATCTCACTGTACGAACGTTATCGAGGACATCTCTACCTGCCCTCTTAAGTCTATCTGGAATTGATATTCTACATTAATTTCGTTCGGACATTTTACGCAATATATTTCCCTTTTGGTTCTCAAGTTACTGGCCTAACATTCTTTAAATCATCCGCCATTTGTTAAATGGGCTGCTCTAGAATGGTTTACAAGTCTCATTTTACTTAGAATAACATTGTATTCAAACCTTCGTCAGCGATGAGGTCCCTCATTTAATCCGTGGGCTACTCCCCCCCCCCTCCGTCCCAACCGTGTACTTTTCCCTCTTCAATCCTATAAATTGCACATTAGTCCGTGGTACAGACCTTTTTTTTTATCGAATTATTAACACCAGCCTGAAGCTTCCTAAATAGCCTAAATGACCTACAACTATTTAATTACGAAAATTCTAGGAATCGGGGCGTTTTCAATCCGGAGATCGACAAAGTTTGTCTATTTAATTAAGCACTAAAAACTCACAAATATACATTTGCTTCTCACTTCAATCGTAAGATAATTTGACCACAAAATCGAGAAAACGGGTGACCTTTAAAAATATTGAACCATTTGGGTGACATACACCCCCAAAATAACAAGATAATATAGGACAAATTACTGGCATACTCTCATTTTCTTAAATATAAATGTTATAAACATTCAAAAAAATTATATCAAAGTTTCATCAAATAATTTAGATTTTTTTTAAGGGGCTATGGACTAAGAGGAGGGAGCTTATTTTTATCCATTGCATACTAATGCCCTTATGGAGATCACTCTGGATGTCCAGATGTATACCACTTATTTCCTATTTTTCTAATCATAGACCAATCATAAATAAAATATTATACTTCTTCTATTTCACTCAAAAGACTATTCAAGAAATCAGTAGACAAAAAACATTTTTCGTTAAAATTATGACCTAAGGCCATTTAACTAAAAATACATGACATTTTAATATGAGTGATTATTTGTTTTCTTGATTTTTGTATAAGAAAACATTTCATCTCAAACATAGAGATCAAAAGGGTTACTAAGTATTCAACAATAACTCTGGAATGGTGACAATATTTTTTTAACCAACTTTCATGACACTTTTAAAAATAGTTCCTCCAACACCATACTTAATACTCTTTCTATAAAGGTTGAATTGATTTATATTATTTATCATTTAATATTAAAAAATATAAACAATTTAAAAAATAGGGATTGTTCTGCAGGCTTCAGGAGAGGGAGATGCCTCAGTATATCATAATATCTTTACATAATATTTTTGTTGCATACATTATAAAGAAGAGATTGGGTTTCAGTGATGAATTTTATATTTAACTGGTGCTGTTGAAGATTTGTACCTGTGGTCTTAGGTTCCTCTCCAAGGCCCACTTGTGAAAAATCCTGGAAGGATGGTCAGTCACATAATAATCAGTTGAATAAATCAAATGGCCATTTCTTTTAGCACTGTTAAACATTTTTTTGGAATCTTCCACAGATTCAGTAAAGAAATTATAATTAATAGGATCCTTATTTTAATTTATAATGATTTAATTAACTTATATTGGCCAAGAGACCATTTTTATTTATTTTTAATACATAGGTACTTGGCAAATACAGTATATGATTTGTATATACAGATTTAGAATTTATTTACATTTTTAATATTAATAAGCTATTAATGAATACTATGTTTTCATTATACCAAATATTTTTTATCATTGCTGGAAAAAAGCTATCACAGTCCAGTTATTATATCTTAAAAGCATTCATTCTATGTTATTAAAAAAGCAGTAAAACATCCTGAATATAAAAACTTAATGTCCTCTTCCTCTTTTAAGTTTTACAAGGACAAAAGTTGCAAGGCAAAAGATTAATGTCCACATAATGACAGAAATAAATCCAGTGTAAACAACAGGATGTGAAATCGTCCAAGCTCTGTTGGAAATTGCCCTATATGATTCAGTTGCAAAAGACAAAGGGAAAAGCCACCTAATTCTTTTAAGAAAAGAATGCATTCCCTCAGGAGCCCAAAGCATACCTGCAACGTAAAGAAAGAAATAATGCAGTCATCTTTTCAAACTCGCATTTGTAGTTATTGATATCTTAGCTTTAACTAATGTATATTTATTTCTGTCTTTAAAACATTTATTTTATTTCAATTATGATGTTTCAACATACTATATAGGTGTATATATATGTAATATATATTTTGTGATTCATGTTTCCAATCATTATTTTATTTTCAGAATAGACTGAAATAAATAAATTGTTCTGATTTATCATGTATTATTTAAAGTAAATCGATTTTTTACCTTATGTCTGCCTTCTTATTACAACCTAACTGCTAATATTAATAGAAGGGTTAGAAAATCATAAAAGTTGCACGACCTATGTTAGTTTTGGTAAACTAGAGAATTCAATGGGTAATGAATATATTTTCTCCCTCTTTAATTTTGTGTCATTTTGATGAGATCAATTTTTCAGTTACCATATATCATAAATACACATATTTATTTATGATATATGATAACTGAAAAATTTATCTCATCAAAATAACACAAAATAAAAGAGGGAGCAAATATATTCATTACCCATTGAATTCTCTAGTTTACCAAAACTAACCTTAAATCACCTTCATCTCCCGCAGATCGATTGGAACTCTCAAGTTATTTCATTACTCCATCATCTACCACAACCTATCTGCGTGCTACTTGTATCCTCTCTTAATTTCTTCCACTTTGACTATGGCTGTGTGAGGTACTGTGGCAACCACATTGTATTCGAGGACAGATTGAATCGACTCATGAAGTTCTTCTTAAGATTTGCCTTTGGTGCTTCATGGTGGTCTCATGTGTGCCACCTTTCCAAGTTAAAGTGGCTCTTCTCTTCTCTCTGCTAGCAATATTCCCTTGGATCTAACCTATTCTAAACGATCAACTCCTGGCATCCTTCCTACATCTGCAGTCTCCAGCAGTTCAAAACCACAGTCCACTCCTAGAATACAAGATCCAGTGTTTCCGTCCTTTATATCCCTTCCCATAAAACTAAAACATTTGAAAATTCCTTTATTGCCTGATCCACTGCCTTCTAGAATCACTTGTCATCTGAAATTTGCCATGCCTCTTTCCTGTCCTTGTTTAAATTTCTTTTCACATCAGAAAATGACACTTTAGGATCATGAAATAAAATCTATGAATCAAATTCTGATTGAAGTAAATGGTTGTATAAATTGTTTAAGTTTTAATTTTAAGAATCATCTCGGAAATGTCTTCAGTTCGTCCAATCTTGGCAGGAGTTCCCCAAGGTTCAATACTAGCCCCTCTACTTTACGTTATATACACTTACGACATACCTATTAACGATGAGATCTTGACAGCTACTTATGCAGATGATACAACAATCATCACAAAACATCAAGATCCTACACAGGCTTCACTAACTCTACAACATCACTTACTTAAATTACAAGATTGGTTCACACTATGGAAAATTCGACTTAATCATGAAAAATCCAAACATACAACATTTACTCTTCGAAAAAACACCTGCACTCCAGTTTATATTGACAACAATCAAATTCCTCAAACGGACACGGTACTTTACCTTGGACTCACCTTCAACAGAAGGATGACATGGGGTCCGCATGTTAAAATGAAACGTAAGACACTTAACAAACGACTCAAACTACTTTACTCTCTTTTTTCTAAATCTTCAAAACTAAAACTAAAACAGAAACTGAATACATATACATACTTACTTAAACCCATGTGGATGTATTCATCACAAATATACGGTATTCCAAAAAAGACCCACCTACAAAAACTTCAAACTTTCCAATCAAAATTATTGCAATTCATAACAAAAGCACCATGGTACCTGACTAACAAAACTCTACATACTGACTTCCACTTTCCAACAGTTGACCAACATATAACATCCCTTTATCAATGAATTTACACAAATTTAAATGGACATAATAACAGACTTATAAGAGACATGGCCACAGCTGACATACCTCTGAACATGAGGAGGAGACTAAAAAGACGTTGGATGAGGGATCTCCTTCCTCCAGGTCTCACAGCTCTATTTAATAACTAATTTATGATATCATTGCATAGTACACTCTTAATTTGAGATTACTAGAGAATTTCCCAGATTTCTGTACCTTTGACAAAAAGTTCTAAATGCAGTCAATATGTGCTGGTCTATTTATGAACATTGAGGGTTACATTTATTGAGGGTGTTGTGGAGCTAATCTACTTAAATCTGTCCACTATCGGGAACAATTTTCCATATTAGTGGATATTTTTAGGTGGTGACTCCACAGCTCAGTCATGATACCACAATCAGCCACTGGTCCTTCAGGTTTTTGGGGGTGGCCGAGTCTTAGGTGCCTGGCAATGTGATAGAAGATAAATTGATAAAATAATTATAAGTTTGTGTACCGTTGCTGGAGAGCTTATAACTCTGCCATTAATCTCCTTCTCTCACCCTCTTCCATGGGAAAATCATAGCCTAAAAAGCGAGGAAGGAAAAAATTATTAAAGTATGTTCTTGTTCAGACATAATAATAATTGGAGGCGACTTTAATGAGGTCAGCAAAGAAGTTACCTAGTTCTCAACAATAGGATGACATAGACTACATGATGTCTGTAATGACAACGGCCATAGACTTGTTAACTTTTGCGCAACACAAAACTTTATTGTTGGTAGTAGCCTATTTCCTCACAAAAAAGTCTATCTTTGTTCATTTACATCTCCCCTCTCAATGGAGATAGAGTGAACCAGATTGATCAATTCCCCATAATTGTGAGGCATAGATCAAACCTTCTAGATGTCAATACTCTTTGAGGAGCTAATATGGACTCGGACCATTTTCTAACAATCGTTGAAGTGAGAGTCAGGATCTCTATAATCAAAATAAGACGAAGCCAAAGAAGTTAAAAATTTGACCTACAAAAGCTCAAGGTTCCTGAAGTATGTCAAGCATATATGTATAAAATTAATGACTAGCTCTTGGATATACCTGCTAGAGAAGATAAAAACGTTAATGGAATGTGTTCAGCCATTGACAGAACTATCTATGATGCAGCAGAGGAAGTAATTGGCCCTAACTGGATAGAAAAGAGATCTCCCTGATTCAACAAGCAGTATTAGCAGCTACCAGTTTGAAAAATGAAGCCTACAAACTGATTCAGAAGAAACATACTCGAGCCTCAGTTCATAGGTACAGCCAGCGCAGAAGGAAAGAAATGTGCATTCATTTATACAAAAAAAGATACTGAGAAAATAAAAAGTTCGAAGAAATAGGATGATTAAGAAGTAGTAATGAGTGCCATAAATTTTACCAGAAAGTGCATATTGGCCAAAAACTGATTAAAGCTCGAATCTTACCCAGTAAGGACATGAATAGAAAGTTGCAGAACAAGAAGGCAATTGAACTATAGAGATGGAGTTGCCAGTTTACCCGCCTGTTTAGTGAAAATCAGGCCCATGAAATTCAAGAAGAAGTTGACCTTAATCGAACTTTTGAAGATGAACTCAAGCCTCCAGACAAAGAGGAATTATGTGAAGCTGTTGACAAGTTAAAAAAAAAAACAAGGCGCCATGGCTTTGACTGTTGAATAGTTCAAGAAAGGAGGTGATCAGCTATTCCAAACTTTTCGCAATCTTCTTGTTGTGATGTAGATTGAGGTAAGGATTCCAGCAGTTTGGAATAAGATGGTTTTATATCCTATTCATAAGAGGGGAGATCTGTTGAAATGCAATAATTATCAAGGCATCTCTCTTTTGCCATGTGTCTGCAAGATTTTTTTTTCAAATATATTATACCAAAAATTGCTACACCATGTTGAGAGCGTCCTGTGGAAATATGGGGAAATATATTGTGTTCCCCTTTCTCTTGATTTAGAAGCTGCTAGAAATGTTCTTTTCAGATCCTTAATATCTTTTCTTTTGTTGGAGTCAATTTGCCATATTATTTTTTCAGATTTATGTATTTCTCATTTTATATCCTATCCTTTCTTTCTTGATGATTGATTTCCCTACCATCATGCTGACTATAGATTCAATGCTATTTATTTCATTTTTGTTATTTCTTCTGGTGTAAAAGTATGTGGCCATCAATGATCGTTTCACCATTATCTGGCTATTTCACCTCTTTCATGGATATTGATGGTTTATTGTACCTTTTTGTTTCATGAACAAATGTTAGGTTGACCTCTGGTCTATATCGATAACAGATTTTGTCTCTAATACAAAGATATGATTGTTAACATATTAAGGTTATTTGATATTATGTGATTAGTTTTAGGATTTGTGTTAAGATAAACATTGATAGAACATGGTTATCAGTCATATGCCTAGCCTCCGACCTGGGTTAGAGGGTTACGAGCTAGGTAGTGGGGACAAAGAATAGAGGGCTATCTCTGTTCAGTAGTTTAACTAGTATTTTTAATTTTAAGAATAGTTACTTTCATTAGAAAAAACCTATAATGAATCAAGTTTCAAGATTATTTATATTTATGTGATTGTATGATATGTTAAAATGCTAAAGTAAGTTAATTATTACTGGAATAGAATTTCTTGAGTAGTTTAATTATATATTCAATTATAAAGTAATAATTTAATGTATAAAGACAATGTCAATATCTTACCACATGTGAGTGTATTAGAGATTAAAACACCACTCATAATAAATGTTGCAGCTATTTCTGTATCACATAAAACTGCCACAAATAGACCTAATAAAAGAAGAACATAAACTTTAACAAATTGAGATAAATCATTTAAATATATCATAAGTATATAATTTATATAATTATTATACATTAATATATTAATCAAGAATTTTATTAATAACTTAAATATATATTACTTCTGGAAGAAATGTGATAAATAAGGGGAGAAGGAGAGAGGGAGAGAGTGAGATAGAAAAGAAGAGGGAGTGAGAGAATGGTATTATATTTTAAATATTAAATTTATTATTATTTTAAAGTTGCTTACCAAAGCACAATCCATTAAATCCCATTAATGTCATTAATGTAAATCCCAAAATGATGCTGCCATCAAATATGTGACCATAAATTCCATAAAGGATTATCACATTACAAGCGCTCTGTACCAAAAACAGCAACATGGTAATGGCCATGTATGCAGCCAGAATTTCCAAATTGGTGAGTCCTAGGAAAAGCATTGTATTTTATGCTTGATGAGTTTTGATAATTATATAAGGTTAGATGGATACAAGTTAGTTATGATAAGGTAATATCAGTTAGGATAAAACACATGTTGACATGATAAAAAAAGAAACATTTCATAATCCATCCAAGATAGCAATATGAAGAATTTATTTAAGAACAAGATGTGACATTATCATGTTGCCACAAGAACACCTATGATTTGGTAGTGGATCACTGAGTTGAAATTACTAAACAGAAGATGTTTGGTTCTTTAATAAAATATGAAGTGTAAAATTAAAAATGAAATTTTCGATATTTCAGCTTAGAAAATGCCAAAAAAAAAGTTATAGATACCCATATAATTAACACTGAAATCATTTGACCAAATGCTAATATTTTTAGATCAGTGGTTACTTAAATGGTTTTTCAAGAGCCCAAGAAGTGATGTGTGGGATGGTCTGGCAGCACATAACAAAAAGGTTTTATTGCATACTTATTCTGAGATTTGAGTGTTTGATACAATAAATTTACTATAAATGTTTCTCAAAATACGTTTTTTGGTATCCTAACTACAAACATTCCTCCTTTTGTCTGATATTAGAGAGTGGGTATTCCAAAGATAGGTTCACCAATCCTTCCCCTATGTCAGAGCTCTACAAACTTCTGCAGATTGTGAACCACTAATTTATATGACACAGTGACATAAAAGTACATATTCGGGGTTTTTAGCACTTTTAGGTGGGTTATGAATCACTTGCCTCTTAGAGGACATATAAAAGAAAAGGATTTAATAACATAAATTACTTATTATTAATGGTCAGCTTTTGCACTGACATATTTACAAACTTGAATCAGAGCAAATTAAATCTCATATCTGGACCATACCACATGACATCCACTGGTATTTGATAAAATCAGGAAAGGACTAATAGATGTATTATTCCTTGAAAGACATGTTTTAAATTTTTCTAAAGGAATGGGCTATTGGCGCATTGTTCCATAAACATCAAAACGCCTAATGGTCACGTTATCTAAACTTTGGTTGGATTTGCTGTTATCCTATTTATGTAAAGTTTCAATAAATGCGTGATGATAAAATATCTATATTGATTGAATAAGTACCTGATATTAAACTTCTTTCAACAATACCGCTCCTTTTATCTTGAAGGATAGGTAACACATAGGCTACAGGTAGAAAAAAATCCAATCTATAACAAAAATTGTTTCATTTACATTATTTGATGTAATTTTATCATTATAATTCTAAAATTTTTAACATCCTCTAAATTAGACATGGTCATAAAATTGCCATGCTACATAGTTCTTGTCAATTTATTTTAAACAAACAAGTAAAAATTTCCTATAAAGTAATATTTACTATACAAGTAAAGATATCCTATACAATCAACCAAAAAATAATACAAATGCAACCCAGTAAAATAAAATTTAATTTATTCATTTAAAAGATATCCCAAACTACCAACAAAAGAAAAATATAATTTATACATTGATAGAATACCTCATAAAATATTAGCTGAAGATATCAAAGAGGTCAAGATATCACTAGGAAAGCAGAGTGACCTAGCATTTGAAAATAGTGATAGATTGAGAAAGATAAAAGAGTAAGCAATCAAATAAGAACAAATTATCAAAAACTTACTGATTGAGAATAAAACTCTTAAATCGCAAATAAATGTTCTCGAGTCCAGGCTTAATCAAGCAGAACAAGCCCAACTGTCAAACAACTTGGAAATAAGAGGTATCATGGCTAATCCGGGTGAAACGACAGAGGGTCTGGTTTGCTCCATAGGGGCAGCTGTAGGTATAAAATTAAACATTGAGGACCTAGACTTCGTGGAGAGAAAAAAGAGCAGAAGCGAAGAGCCTCAGCCACCGCCTATCGTCGTGCGGTTTATCCACCAGACGGTACTTGATGATGTCATTCGCCTGCGCAAAGTAAAGAGGGATTTCTCAACAAGACATTTAGGCAGGGACACCGACGAGAGGATATGCATAAGCGAAGGAATGAGTCCTGGCAACAAACACTTATACTGGTTGGTGAGGCAAAAAAGGGCGGCGGCATGGAAGCTGAAGTATCTCTGGTTTGCCAGAGAAAAAATTAAATATAGAAGAGAGGATCGCTTTCCTGTCAATATAATTTATAAAAAAGAATATATTGAAGCCATAGAATGAAATATGTTTCAACTTTCATCCAACCCTTATGTTTTGAGTCTTAAATTTTTATTTTTTTAACTTTCTTTACTCATGCAGTTGTTCATTTCAATTTTTTACTATTATTTTAAAATGTAGATTTTTATTTTATTTTAAATTAAACATTATTTTTTTCTATGGTCATTCCGGCTTACGTTTGTTAATTAAAATTTATGTTTATCTTTCTATTCTATTATTTACTTCATTTTACAATATACTGTTTAAAAATGTATCCTCTCCTCTAATCTTAACTTTGATCTGTCCTATCCTACTGTTTATCCTTTATTTAATTTCTTAATGACTAATACCTTAATCTCCTGCTATGTGAACTCCCAAACCTTATTCCCTCACTGAAATCTCCTTTGATCCAGATACTTTTTTTTTCTTGATATCTCTCCAACTGACCTACTCTCTACTATCCTTAGATCCAAAACCAACGACTATTGTTCTGACCAAATTAATATAAAAATCATTAAACTCTGCCTTCCAAACTTGCTTCCTATACTCCTACACATCCACAAGTTTTCTCTCCAAAATTCCATTTTTTGTTAAGTATGGAAAAAAATCATTGTCTGGCCGTTGAACAAAGTTCCTGCTCCTTCACTAGCTTCCGACTTCAGACCCATTTCCATTTTATCCAAGCCTTTAGAAAGATTAGTTCACTCTCAGTTGAACAACTTTTCTGAGCAATACTGTCTCCTCAATCCTCTACAATTCAATTTTCATTACCAATACTCCACCCAATCTGCCTTATTAAAGATTACCCAAAACCTCCAATCATCCATAGATAAACAGAATATCTCCATCCTATTCCTTTCGACTTCTCAAAAGCCTTCGACTCTGTCAATCATAATATCCTCATTTCCAAACTCCAAAGCCTGCCCATATCGAATAGCGTTCTGAAATGATTCCTCTCTTTTTTATCCCATCGCTTCCAAACTGTTGTTATTCTTGACGAAACTCCTTCCTCGTCCCTTCAATTAACATGAGGTATTCCTCAGGGCTCCTCACTCTCTCCAACTCTGTTCTCCATTTATATTAGCAACCTTTCTGACTCCATTCATCATTCCCACTATCACTTATATGCAGACGATCTACAAATTTACTTATCGTTCCAACCATCTGAGATGCCCAAGGCTACCAGAAAACTACAAGAGGATATTGACTGTATCCATAGGTGGGCAGAAAAAAATAAACTGAAGCTAAACGCAGACAAAAGGCAATCCTCATCGGTTCCAAGCACCTCATTATTTGTTCCCTTCCTTTCTCTCCTTTACTTTACCTGAATAACTGTCCATCCATTTCTTTTCGACAGTCAAAAACCTCAGAGTGATCTTTGATCAGAACCTCTCTTGGAACAACCACATTTCCCAGATTACCCTGTAAATCCATAACTATCCTTAAACAATTCCGTGATTCCATTCCAAAAAAAAAACAGATAGCTCCTAATAACATCCCTTGTTTTCTCCCACTTCGAATACCGTTGCTTGGTGAATGGAGGGCTTTCCACAGGACTGGAGGCAAGACTGAAGAAACTTATCGATTGCTTCATAAGATTCATCTTTGAAAATAAAATAATAAATCACTAAAATTGTGCATGATTTATTTCCTGAATTTTTAATTATTTGTTTGCTAAATTCATGAAAATTTCTTCATTTTAGTCTTTAATTCAGTTATATTATAAATAAAACTAAAATAAATGTTAAGTGTTATATAAGTATTCTATTTTAATACATAATTAGGATAAACATCTTATTTATTTTATATTTTAATTTACCCAATTATCAGTTCATTTAAGATTAATTTTCAAATTGTGCGCTCTTTTGTGCCTGTGCCAAGGCTCTACAGGGCCTTGACCTCCACAACAATGCCTTTCCAATCCTCATGCCTTCTTATCAGCTTGTCGGTCTTTATTCTCCATTTTTTTATTGATATCTTCTGCAAATTATCCTCTACATCATTGATCACCTCAGTCTGGGCCTTCCTCTCCTTTCTTCTTTTGCCTCCTGGCTTACCATTCTATAGCTAATTTGGGTATATATCTTTTTTGGACAGATCTTCTCGCATTCCTGTGGCAGAACCGACATTTCACCTGCATAAATGACAATTGTTCTCAAGATTGTTCTATAGATAAGCAGCTTTACCTTCCGTGATAGGTTTCGAAAACGCAATGTTTTCCATAATGCAAAAATTCATCTGTTGTCTGCTGCGATTCTTGCTTTAATTGCTACAGTGGTGTCATTTTTTCTGTCACTAAAGTTCCTAGGTATTTGAAGCTGTCTACTTTCTTAAAAGTATGGTGGAGCAATAGCATTCTATCCTACCCTCCTGTCTCTCACTTTTTGAGGATATCATGTATTGGGTTTTTTCCTTGTTTATCTTCAGACCAAATTTTTTCTCAGCACCTTCAATTTCCTGATAGTGTGGCTTTAGATCTTGATGATATTACCACGTCATCAGCATATACCTAAGTGTTGGACGAGTCTATTATATATTGTTCCTCCTGGGTTCATCTTTATTACTCTGGCCGCTTTCTCCAATGCAATATTGAATAATACCGGGGAGAGAGGATCTCCTTGATATGACCCATTCTCCACCTCAAATTTTTCTGGCAGAGAGTTCTGTATCTTTACTAATTCTTCTGTTTATCATATCTGAGAGAACATTGTAGACAGTGGTCAGTGGGCATTCTGGGATATACCTTCATCGTTTTGGCATGTTAACTTGTCTCCCTTCTTATTTATCGGAATCAAATGTACCCCCTTCCAATCCTGTGGCATCTTCATTTCCATCCAGATGTCAAAAATAAGATTGTGGATCTCCTCCACCAGTTCTTCACCACCATATTTTAGAACCTCATTATGAATACTATCTTTTTCAGGAGCTCTATTATTATGGAGTACTCTGACTATTTCATCTATTTCCTCTCTGTCTGATGGTATTTCTTCATCCTTCAAAATCATTGAGTCTCTTTTATTCTGGGGTAGTTTGTCTTTGTTGGTTGATGATGCTCTGTTCAGGTTCAGTAGTTTTCCAAAAAAAACTGCTTCCATCTTTTCAGAACAAATATTTTATCTCCCACCAGTTTCCCCTCATTATCTTTAATGAATTTCAGCCTTGGTACATAGCCATTTTGAAATTATCTCATGGTTTTATAAAAGTTTCTGGTCTGTTTAGATAAAACATCTTCCTAAAGGTGTAGTTTGTCTTTATTGGTTGATGATGCTCTGTTCAAGTTCAGTAGTTCTGCAAAAAAAAACTGCTTCCATCTTTTCAGAACAAATCTTTTATCTCCCAACAGTTTCCCCTCATTATCTTTAATGAATTTCAACCATTTTGAAATTATCTTATGTTTTTATAAAAGTTTTTGTCTGTTTAGATAAAAAATCTTCCTAAAGTTTTCCTAACTTTTTAGATTCATACAGCCTTTTCTTTTCTTTGCATATGGTCATTGTGAACTTTCTTTCTTTTGACAATAAAGCCTTCAGCTGTTTTTCGGTTTCCTATTGAATCATTTCCTGCCTGGCATTGTTTCTTTCTTCAATGACCCTTACGCAGTCATCATCAAGCCAATCATTTCAGTTTCTTTTTGGTATGGTGTCTAGAATATCTTATGTCACTTCTCTGACAACATCTTTAAGATGTTCTTCTAATGTTCATATTAACAGACAAATGTTTTTCTCAGTTATTTATCTCTGAAATTGTTGAGCTATAGTTTCGTCTTTATTTTCTCAACATTTTGAGTGGTTGAACTCTTTTTTATTATTGTGGTCATTCGGCCACCCTGCCCACTCCATTTGGTTGTTAGAGCTACTTACGTTTTCTTTTTCTCTTATTGCCAGCTTTTGTTTATATAAAATCTTCACTAGATAATGATCTGAGTCACAGTTAGCTCCCCTATAACTGCGAACATCAAAAACATTGCTTGCCAGTCTGGCATCAATGAGAACATGGTTGATTTGATTTGGTCATGCCATCTAGCAAGGTCCATGTTTCCTTATGAATATCTTTATGAGGGGGGGAGGTGGAGGGGGAGGGGGAGAAACATGCTTCTTATCCTATGGTTTCTTGCCATTTCGACATTCTCTGTCCATTCTCGCTTGTTTCCTCATGTTTGCTGTGCTTGCTTATTATTAGGCACTTATAGCAATGCTTAAATACAATAATTCTTTTATAGCCTGTTCATACAAATATTATACCTGTAGGCCTCCCCTAATTAAGAGGGTAATGGTCTAACTTCCCTCAGGGACTAGCCGTAGTGGGAAGTAGGGCCGGGATTCGATCCTGTGATCTTTACTTTACTAGTATAGCGTGCTAACCACTCTGCTATACCAGCCCCTAAAAATTAATTGTGTTTGAATAGCAAATAAAAATATAGTAATTAATAATTTTATATACATACATTGACACAATGCCAGGCACTGAGAATTCGATGAACCCAGGGTTATCCTTTCCAAACACTGGTACATTGAACTGTAAATAAATATATCTTACAATGATGAATTTAGAATTACCTAGTTTTTTATACCATTTCTGCTTTATTTAATTACTTTGTTATTACCTGGATGGGCAGCAAAGTATGGTTTACAGGCCACTGACATGTTTGTGATAAATTTTCCAAATAGTCAAAAAACGTGTGGTATACCGTGTATTTCAAAAAGTCTCCTATTACTTTATCTAAAATTGGGATAATGAAAATATAATTGGAGTTGTACATTGATAAACTAATTGACAAATTGAAATTATTGTATTTTTACTTGTTGAGTCAATCCAAACTTTTACTTCACTTTGTTCAATGACACTATCGGGAGTAGTCATGCTCTTGTATAATCTCTCTTGTAAAGATTCTGTAAAGTTTTCAGATATGTGCAGGATGCCTTGAATCTTATTTTTCATAAAATTTTCAAAAGCTGTCTCTGTATCATTATAAGTTACCTGAAGGATTTAAGAGGATTATGATTAATACTAAAATTATCATATTGCATATGTGTTTCTGGAAAAAAAAATCATGTTTTTCCCAATGCAAATCTTAATTTCTGTAATTTGACTGAAAGTTTCTCAACTTGAATTCAGCTCCACTCTGTGCCTTGAGTTGCACATACTAAAGAAAAATCTGCTTCATTCGGTACAAGAATGAGACAGCTCCACCCTCTAGTTCCAGAGAAATTCGGCAGATGGAGCTGCCAGTACTCCGAGTTTTCCAGTTTGCCTGAAAATGGAGGTAGCTCCGGAAGCTGCTTCCTTCTTCCCCCAAATGAAAGTATAAAAGAGGTTATGTTACGCAGTGGTCAGCAGACCATGTAAACATTGCACCTTCTCTGTGAGAGATATTCGTTATCAGGTTTATGATCTCTTTTGTGGATTCATCACTTGTGATTTCATTATTTTTGTCATTATGAGTGAATCAGAAGAAGAAGGATTTTTTAATTGTGACTCTTCAGATAGCTACGAGCCAGGTGAAGGTTAGACGTCTACTGATTCACAAGAAGATGCAAGAAGCAGGGACGTGGTAGTTGGACCACTGAAGAGGAAAAAGGATCCCACAAGAATCAATGGGAATGGAACATAAGAAACTAGTGGAAGCTTGCCGGAAAGCAGTACAAGAAAGAGCAGGAGTGAGAAAAAACATGCAAAGGACTACAAGTAATGATTGCAGTTGCAAATACAAGTGTTTTAATGAATTAGATGTTGAAGCAAGGCATCGTATTATTAATGCTTTTAATGGCCTAAAGAATAAGCATACCCAAGATGTGTATTTGGCTGGTTGCATTAAAGTTTTACCTGGTAAAAGAAATAGGACAAAAAGTGGAACAAGAAAGCCCAGGGTGTTTTAAAATGTTTATACTGTCCTTATTTTATACTGTTTATAATGTTTATACTGTACGAATCAGTGAGAGGAATGCAAGAGTCTGTAAAAAAGTGTTCGCGTTACTGTATGGTGTGTTCAGAAAGCAAGTAGAAAACATCACTTAGCAACTTTCTTTTGATGGAGCTATCTCACCAAAACCAGATGGTAGGGAAAAGAATAATACAAGACACAAAAATACTCCAGATGAAACTGTGCAAAAAGTGCATTGTCACATTGACAGTTTTCCTGGGCAAGAATCGCATCATAGTTGACGAGACAATGGCAATAGACAATACTTGCCTGCCGACCTCACTATCAAAGAAATGCATCCTTTGTACATATAGAGAAGCACTCTGAATCTCCAGTGGCATATGATTTTTATTTTCGGTACTTCAAGACATATATAATGTATAACTATTTTACATGAATATATTGCTTTGTCAGGCAATCATAACCTTTAGCAGTTGCTTCATTTCATCAGTCTCTCAGCAGTATACTCAACAAAGCAAAGTTAGCCTAATTTTTGAAGAAATATTGAGATTGGGAGCTCATAAAACATTAAGATTCCTACAGCAATACCAGTTTGTTGTTTGTTGAGATGGATCCAAATTGTACTTTTACATACTACACAAAAAGAAATCTGCTATGCAATTTAGCATAAAAAAATCTATTGAGCAAAAAATCTATTGAGATCTTCATTTAGAGTTTGAATATATTTACAAATTATTATGTAAGATTTTATGCTAAATTAAATATCTGATTATATCAATTAAAATTTTTAAAAAATCAATAAATAAATAAAATCTTCTTCATATCTCGATATTGTTCTAGAACAGAGTAAATAATATCCAAGGAAATGAAACACCTATGTTTCAGATGTGAAGAAGTTGTCAGTTTCCTGCTTTGATTAAATTTTTATTAAAATGATTACTATACAAAATAAATTTTGTAGTGAGACAAGTGACTAAGTAAATGCCTGGTAATAATAGAAATTTTTGATAATAGGGTGAAGTTTTGTTCCAAGTAGGGAACAAATACTTGAACAAACCTATCACCAATTCTTTGTTGATTGTCACAACAGAAGATAATGAATGTCTATAATAGTGTTCATGATAAATAGAATCGATGAGTCGATCCCAAAAAAGATATATTAAGAATCGTTTAAATTCCAATGCTAAATTCTCCTACATTCCTCCACATCTTAATGGATAATAAAACTCTACTTCACTTGATTTTAAATTGGGAAAGCTAAGATATGAAGGTTTTTTTTAGAAAAATGGTACTGCTAAAAATAATTTTCCAATTTATTCTTCTGATTCCTAAGAATAAAATTAAAATAACTTACTGGAATAATATTTTGTTTTTCGAGCAGAGTCAAGTACCCACAAAATGCTGGAAAGCAGGTGAGATTTGAGAAATTTTCACAGTTTCCATGTTGGATTGACAATTCTTCATTGATAACACCTACTTTTAAATCACGGGGTATTCTCCCTATTGTATACTGGAAAAACACACAGGTTGATATCGGAAGGAAAAACATTAAAAACCATCCACTGTAACAAACATAATTTGCTATTGTAACATTATCTTAAGTACATTAAGGTTTAATTTACTAATATTTCGAGTAGAGTTAACATGAAAAATATGAATTCACTTAAAGTACTTACAAAAAACCATATTTTATAAAGTATAAATTCTTCAAAAAGTACCCTATGAAACAATTGAATGAGAACAATTTTTCATCACAAAGCGGTAATTTTGGTTTCACTGATGGTTTCAGCACTTTTTCCATCTACAATATAAATAAAATATACTTTCAAATAATATTTACAAAAAAGATTATGATTGTTCTTAGTAATAATTTAGGATCAGTTCTTGAATTTCAAAAGTTTATGATGCCTTGAATGAAACCTAATTTATTCTGTGAAATATTTATTGTGAGAGCGGAAATACCTGGTATATCCACTAATATGATTTTTCTTAGCTTCTTAGCAATTTTGGTACAAAATCTAATCATAAAATTGTTTGCTATAAAAATGCTGTTACAAAACCTTTGATTTTTATCGATGAGGAAAGAGTTTGAAAGAAGAGCAATAAAATTAAGTTTGCCCCCTCCTCCCCCTTTAATAATCACAGTTCTGGCTATGTTTAGCCTAACAAGTGTACTTCATTTCGATGGAGGTTTTATTAATATTTCTTTATGAAGATTTTGTAATCCAAATAGACAATTTTTATTAATAATGATTTTAAAAAAATTATATTTATTATTCTCAAATTTTATTGAAATTTGACTTATTTTATTGATCTCTAACTATTTTTCTTATATCTTTTTATACCAGCCAGCTGATCTACATTTAACTTGTTGAAATAAAATTTAATAAAACAAAATTACCTGTAAATAACACTTTTTACTGTGGAGAATTATATAATTCTTTGTCTGCAATATTAATAATATTAATAATAAGGAAACAATTTATTGGATGTTATTTTTTATTATCTTCCATCTTTTTTTTTTTAACAAAAAAGTAAAAATTATACAATATCAAACTAATTATTGTTATTTTTAACTTTTTAAACTTGCAAAAATGGTGGAAAACTGTAGTGATCTTTGTTTGACAATTTGGTAGGAGAAAAATATGATTATCATTATTATATAATTATATTATCTATATTATATGACAATTATTTGTTCTTATAGTCCACTTTAGTAGGGTCATCTCCTCTTCATACCATCTGGACAATATTCCTCAAGAACATAATTTCATTTAAACATAAATCAATAACAATTTTTTTTTTTTCGTTCTCCCCTTCCTCGCCTTTTAGGCTATATGGTGTATTCCCGGGCCAGGAAGAGAGGACGGCGGGTTTATGAAAAACTTAAAAGCCCCCTCTCCCTCTGACACTGGGATGCGAACTTGTAATTATTTGTATCCAATAATATCAGATTGTCTTAACTCATAAAAACCTTCATTTATATTTAAACATTATTATTTATTTTGCATCCCTCCCCTTCCCACCATGACCCATCTACTGTAGAACAGAATGGCTGTAACAAGCTTTTTACTTACAGCTCCTTATAATCTCGTATAGTGAGTGTGCAAATTTACTTATTTGTAATAAATACGTTTTTAAATGTTGTTTCCTTTTAACAGTTACCAATTAATATTGATAAATAATTATAAAATTGACTAGTTCCAGGGATGTCCCTTCTCCCAAAAAAGTCTAATTGCCTTCTCTTCTCATAAACTTTGCAAGTGAAAGTATAATTATAAAAATTGTAGTTCATTTAACTTGATGTAGCATCCTTTTCCATGTTTTTCTCTTTTTAATTTTTTTTTTCTTTTCGCCCCTTTCTGGCCTTTTACGCTATACAGGGTTTTCCTGAGTCCTGGGGTGAGGGAAGAAGGTTAATGCCAGAGTTAAAAAAGCTCCCAAGACACCGGGGCACAAACTCTAATTATTTTTTCCTCTAAACTTCGGTTATCAGCTTGCCAAGCAACATGCAATGCAATGCACACATGTTAACCCGCTAGGCAACGCTGTTACCTTTTTAATAGTTATCCTAAATCAATACTCCACAAAAATATGATTCCATCCAAAAATTCATAACCTAGGAAAAATTTGCTCTTTTTTCTCCTACTCACAAAAATTTTGATGGAGCAACTATGCCATGTCACCTGCTTCTGGGCACTTCTGACTTGTTCCATTCTTTTAAGCTCAAACTAAATTTTCAATTGTTTAAAGAGATTGGTTTTATATGAATGAATTAAATTATAAAAAATTGAAGCTATTTCTGATAAAAAATTATCTTGTTTTATAACAATTGATTTAATTAATAACTTACCTCAGTATTATCACATCTCTCTGATTCTTGGATATAGCTTAGTTTGACAAATACATCTTCCAGAGTATTACAGTCATAACGGTCCATGAGAGATCTCGCTTCTCCTTCTAAAACCAGAACTCCTTCCCTCATCATTCCAACCTAAAAAAAATAAAAAATAAAATTAGAAATATTTTTTTATTATAAATACCTAATATATAATATGATAATGCATTCATCTTGTAAAATGCCTATCCTGTATCCTCCGATGATTTAAACTCTTATTTTATATCTATCGCTAATACCTCTTCTCTACCTTCCTCTTCTGGCTTTGCTCCAGAGATATCCTTTAACGACAATAACTTTTATTTACTACCGCGGTAATGAAATCCCACACCAATTCCATAGGGCCAGACGGCATTCCTGTCAAATTAATAAAACTATGTCTACCTGAAATCCTCCCAGCTCTCCTTTTTATCTACAATTTCTCCCTTCAGAATTCAGTATTCCCTACCTCTTGGAAAAAAGCCATTGTCCTTCCTTTAAATAAAAAGTCTAATCCATCCTCACCCGAAGATTTCCGTCCAATTTCAATTCTTTCTAACCTCTCAAAGCCTCTTGAAAGACTGGTGCAATCCCAAGTCTCCAAGTTCCTCGAAAAGTCCAACCAATTTGATCCTCTCCAATCTGGTTTCCGTCCCAGTTATTCCACACAATCTGCCTTAATTAAAATTACCGACATTCAATCTGCAATAGATGATAGAAAATTAACTGTCCTTATTCTTCTAGACTTCTCCAAAGCTTTCAATTCCATCAACCATTCCATCCTCTTCAACAAACTAAAATCATTATCTTTCTCCAATAGTTCCATCTCTTGGTTCCAATCTTTCCTCTCCCAACGCACCCAAGCAGTCTCCATACCCAACCAACCACTATCTGCTTTCCTTTCTTTATCCTCTGGAGTTGCCCAGGGTTCAAGCATATCTCCTCTCCTTTTAAGCTCCTACATTAACGACCTACCTAAATCAATTCTCCATTGTTCCCATCACCTTTATGCAGATGATTCCCAGATCTACCTATCCTTTTCTCCCTCTGAGTTACTGGGGGCATTTGCCAAGATTCAAGAAGACCTTGATCGAATCAATGCCTGGGCAAATGTAAATGGATTAAAGTTAAATGCTGCCAAAACTCAAGCCATTGTCATTGGTTCCAAGCCCCTCATTAGATCCCATACTGACTTTCCCATATTACACCTTAATGACCAGCCAATTTCCTTCTACTCCTCTGTTAAAAATTTAGGATTTTTCATAGATCAAACCCTCTCCTGGACCTACCATATTTCTCACATTTCCCATCGGACAATTTCTACCCTTAAACTATTTCATCGCTTCCGCCATCTCCTATCTCAACATATCCGTAGACTCCTTATTTCCTCTCTCATCTTCCCCCACTTTGACTACAGCTGTGTGGTGTATGATGGCCTCTCGGTGGAGCTCCGTGATAGACTGAAAAGATTAATGAATAGCTGCGTAAGATTTGTTATTGGTGCCCCGAGGTACTCCCATGTCTCTCACCACTACACTGAGTTTGGCTTCACAGGCAATTTTTTCTGTAACTATAATTTGTTCTAAAGGGACAACATTCTCAGGATAATAAAAGATATTTTCATTTCATAACCATAGTTGCAACTCTCATTACTTGACTCCAATAATCAATGAAATTTTAGCTTCCATTTCTCTTAAACTGAGAGACAAAGCTTTGAAGGATATATCTCTATGGTAGGAACAAATCATCTAGGATATCCTAGGTGATCAAGAAATATTCCAACATTGAGATCCCATACCTCTTTAATTCTATTTTTGCTAGAGAGACATCGTTATAACAAAGTTTTTTTTTTAAATTTAATTAAATTGAAACATTTTATAAATATTATTAAATACAATGTAAAAGTCTTTACGAAAAATGTTTAAATTTTCTTCTAATAGTAAGTTATATTAGGTAAAAAAAAATTAACATAATCTATATTACACTAATTTTGAAACCTGAATATTTATGATAAATGGATTTTTCCCAAGTAAAGAAAGTATGATTTTCAAGTTTCAATATCTCATTGTTGACATGAAGAAAAAACTTACAAGATTTTGTGCATTGAACACAAAGAAAGAAAAATAAATAAGAATGAATGAATGAGAAATGCTTTATTAAATATTTATAAATAATAAATTTCCAAAAATACACTGAACATTTATACAGTATGATTATTCGTCTGCCGAAAAATAATTAAGATTCCTCATGAAATTCATAATTCAAAATCTATTAACAATTGCACTTAACCCCTTATGTATTACCTTATTACTTTGTCTTGCTTCTTCAATGTAGTGTGTAGTCAAGAGTATTGTTTTTTTTTCAACTGTTGATAATTCCAATAAATACTGCCAGATACTGGAAAAATATCTTAGTTTAGCTTATATTTTATTTAAAATATTTATTATGGATTTCTTTTGAAGATTGCTTTTAAATTAAATTACTTGTGACTTAAAATTGGGTCTATTCCAACTGTAGGCTCATCTAATATCAGCAATTCAGGATTGTGAAGAAGGGCAAGACATAATGATACTCTTCTTTTTTGTCCACCACTAAAAATGATATATACATATATATTTTTATTATATTACTCTGATTTATACTATAAAAAGCATAAATAACAACTATAAATGTGTTATTTCATAGCTACTATATATTTAACATGATTTTGTTATTAATTCATTATTTTTTAAGTATTAAGTTAATGCATTGTGTTAGTGGAATTAAAATTACCTTAATTCCATAATTCTTCGATGTTCTGGTGGGATTTCCAAGAAGGAAAACAATATTTGTTTTCTTTCTTCAAGTTTATCACCTCTTATACCATAAATCCAACCATAATAACTTAATGTTTCCTTTATATTGATTTCGCCGACCAAACCAATATCCTTAATGTACAGAATTAAAAACATATTATATACACAAAGTATGATCAATTTATGGAGTAATCTAAAGTTTGATTAAAAATTATATAATTTTGCATCTAATAATTGCAATGTTGATTACAAAGTAATTATTCATGTTGACACAAAGCTTACATATTGAGTATTTATAGTAAAGGTTTATAATAAAAGCTTATGGTTTAAATTCCATTTTAATAGGCTTCTTTAAACTCAATGATTATTTATTAACAGATTAAAGGATATTCCCAACAAAACTTATTTTATGGAATTTTTTGGCATACATTTTTTTTTTTTGTGATAAAGAATCCAGATCAGAAGCTAAACGTTGTGAAGTTGAATGAAATATCACAGAATCAGGAGAAAAGCGTTAGGCTATAACCATTAAAAAAATTAGTACTTTTGGTTTGACCACTGTGGATTTCAGATACATATTAATATATAATATCATATATGTCACATATGTACATATATATTATTTCTTCCACTAAGATCTTATGTTCGCTAAGATAAAAGATGTTTGTTTACTGCAGTGAGTAATGTACAATTTTTATCAAAAGTGACTTTTTCAGATAAAGAAGTTTCTTTTAAATTCATGAGAGAGATTTTGAGGATACTTCCCATCTTTCTTGTAGCTTTTAGATTATAAAAAATGTATGACTTTACAAATTATGGTTTTCAACGAGCTCTATTAAAATTGGCCATTAACAGCAGAAGTTCTTGTATTAATTCTATTATATAGAAGAATGAGAAGCCAAGGATACCAGTGATTTTTTATTCAGTTATGATGCATGTAGAATGAGAAATTGCTTAAAAAAATTTGGTCCATAGAAAGCTAAATTGTTATAACCTGCTCTAATTTAGTTTAATGGACAAGAGCTTTAAACCAAAAGTCATAACGCAACTACTTCAAGTACTTTTAGTCAAGTTCCCACTAAAAACTAATGCTCCAGGAGTAAAGGCAAACAAGATTATAGAGATTTGCTAGATTGCTTCAGTTTATTCCTCCACCTAACCATCATTTCTTACAATTAATTGTGAAGTGAGAGAGGAACCAAATGGAATTGTAATGGAGGAAGAGTCCAATGTTGAAAACCACAAAGCTTTGGGGAAAGGAAGGAGACAAGTTATATTTTGGACAAGTTAGAATAAAAATAACCTGATTTGAACCAAAATTTCTAAAGGTTACAATGTAGGAATTATTGAACAACTCAATGACATATTTGGGGTGATATTTTCAATAATGGTTATACCATTAAGAAGATTTCATTACTGAATACTATAGATTTATAATAACAAAATTCTTGTTTGGCATTTTCTACTCCTATTTATCACTACTACTTATTTACCTTTGGAATCTGTAGGTGTAGAGATTTTGTTTTCATAAGAATATAACTCAATATTGAAGGAGGATTTATAAATTATGCAAGAACTATAAGTATAATATAAAGTTGAAAATTTTCAAGAATTCATCAAAATTTTATACTTCAAAATTGAAGTTTTACAAAATGATTAAATTATCAATTGAATCACTTAGCTTCTCAGTCTCTTATAATCAAAACTGATATTTCATAAACTTTGTGAATTTATTCTATATATGTTGAAGAATGTTCTCACTTCTACCTGCAGTTCCAATGACTCCAAATGTTAGTCTTTTTTTGTATCATAGATCAATTGATACCAAAAAAACAGTTAAATAAGTAAATTAGAAAGAAAGAAATTACTATACTTGTGGCATGTATCCAATGTTAGATCTGTCTTGAATCTTTAGTGTTATTTCTCCACCATCAATACGACATCGGCCAACGATACTCTTAAGAAGTGTTGTTTTACCACAACCACTTGGTCCAAGAAGAGCATATCTAAACATGGAAACAGAAAAAGATGCTGTTATTAAAAGATAAATGAGGATGCTAATAATAGTTCTACTTGTTTTAAGTTAAATTACTAATATATTTAAGATTGTACATATATTTATTGTCCATTTCATATAAAATCTCCTTACATGGACCCCCTCTCTACTGTCATACTGAGGCCTTTAAATACAGCTGTATCCATATATGAGGAACTTGAAAAACCACTGGTGTAGCTTTTGTAGGCATCTCGAATTTCAATGATGTTGTCTGGAACATTGACCATGTTTGGTTCATTTGGCATTTATTCCCTATTTTTAAATCTAGCGTCAAGGCACAAGAACTCCCTGCAAGAGTATTGAAATACGTTGTATGTATGTAAGCAGCTAATGAACCTGTAGACAAATAAAAAGAAGAAGTAAAGTATAAGTAACATTATTTTCTATTTTTAAAAAATGAGCTTATTAGAGTGGAGATGTTATAAATACATAAACCAACAAAAATTTTACCTGACTAGTTTGCAATATCTAGAGCAAACATATTCTCTGACTTATTTTCAGATATAGTATGGTGCTTAAACATTTCAACGGGGCCTTAAATCTAAACAGTGTTAGTTTTTTTTGTTGAATTGTATATTTGAGAATAGCTTTATCAATAATAACAAAAAATTAATTATTTGCCAAGAACGGGGAAAGATAAGAAAAAGAAACCAAGCAAGCGTTTTTATGAATACAAATTAAGACAATATAGTTATTAGTACTAGACCATTTTAGTTACTATAGTAAAACTTTTCAGAAGTAGACACTTACTAGAAATAAAAAATTGTCTAAAAAAGATGTCCATTTTAGAAAAATAGGAAAAAACATGATGAAAAAAAATAGAAAACTAAAATTGTATTTTATAATTAATAAATCACGAAAATAAAATCGTATATTCTATCAAAACATTTTTCTTTTTAAATTTACAATTTATAAATGTATTTATGAGGAATAATCTATTGGTACAAAAAATTGCACATATGAAATGTAAACTTGTTTGCAAATACAAAAAATTTGAAATCTGTAATTTTTGTTTGAACTATCATAACTATCTTATTTTCCAAATCGTTATGGATAGATACAATCGTTACAATTCTTTCACTTTCCTCCTTCAAAATGAAAATTGTTTTTTAGCCTACAAAATTGTGATAGGACTTCTTCAATATTCATTGAGGATTTAGAGAACTCAGAGATCTCGAAAATGTATTGGCAGCTTGGTTTTTAATACCTGTTTAACTTTGGACTGAAAGGATTTGATGTGTTTGATGTAAACAAATTTTGCTGTACCCCAAAGTTCAAGTCCGTAGGTCCAAATAGGCTTCAGTATTGTCTTACAGATCAGCAATTTGTTGTAAATTGAAAGCTGAGATTTTCTAGTCAGTAGTCTGTATAATTGGCCGTATCGTCGGTTAACTTCTTGTCTTTTAAGTCTAGTATGTGGGTTCCACATTAGTCTTCGGTTCAAGAGAAAGCCAAAATACCGGATTGTTTCTGAAAACGAAGCTGGGTGGAATTAAAGTGGACTGATGGACAGGATCTGCGCCGGTAATGTGTTTGCATTTGGATTGGTTAACATTGATGCGCAATTTATTACACCATTGCTCAATCAGAGAGAGTTCTCTTTGCAGATTTCGGGATCTGAGTTGAATGATAGGATGGCGGTGTCATCAGCAAATGTTGCCTGGAAGGTATCAGGATGGACAGCGGTAAAAAGGATATATAGAGGACGGGGCCCAATACACTACCTTGAGGAACACCGGCTTCAACTGGGTAGGAATTGGAAAATTCTGTACCACAGCGAACTCGATATTGAGGTATATTATTTTTCTTAGGAATTTTTGAGGAGAGACTTGGGGAGGAAGCAGTCCAGATCGATTGTTGAATGGTGGTGGTAAATGAATGCACGGCATTATTGAGGTATTCTGGGGTTTTCAGGGTTATTCTGAGGTCATTTTTATCGGAAAGGATTTAACGAAACAGTTTCCAGTTAATTGGGCCTCTGATGAAGGATTTACGATGATGGGTTTAGGAATAGGAGCTATTGATAATTGAAGTATTAATGGACTATGATCTTAGGAAAAGTCGTCAAGACGGATAAAGGAATGGTTGAGGGACCTAAACTACTGTGGATGAAAAAATCTAGGATATCAGGATTGCAGTTAGGATCAGGGAGCCAGTAGGTTGGTGAGTTGGGTGGAAGGAGTCTGAAACGTTGGGCATTGGAGTGCAGACAGCAATATTCTGCCACGAGAATTCGTGTTCTTGAGCACCATTCTTGCTGCTTGGAATTTAATTCTGCACCCAGCATGAAATGATGGTCTAAAGAGTTTAGGAGAGAGCTGAACTGGACTTTGGATATGGATCTGTTAGGAGGGCAATATGCTGATGCAAGGGTGAAAACAGCGGCTCTGGAATTGAAGACAAGGTTAATTTTACTTAAAATAACATAAACTTTCGTAATTTACAATCAAACCTTCGCCTGGCGATTAGGTCGATTTTTGGGCCCTAGCTCCAGGTCTGTGAGAGTAGCCATGCCTGTTTATTTTTACTATTTATTAATAGAGGTTTTCCCTTCCATTAACTTTTTTCAATCGATTTGTAATGTACCGAACAAACTATCATAAATATCAACATTTTTATCCTTAAAATCTAAACATGAGATAAGTATCCCATGCCCATGCCAATGAATCTTTTTTCATAATCTGGGAATAAAACGAAATCTTGAAAACTAATTAGGAGATAACAGCAGCTATATAGAAGTAGTAATCAATTTCCTTAAAAAATAATATGCTTCACTAAATATTTTTTTTGTCTATAATAATGTATTTATGCTGGTCGACATATTTTTGACAATCAGCAAATGTGATAACGTTGTGTGTGCGGTCGATTGTAGGAAATCTTGAGTAGGTAATGGGAGTAAGTGATGAGAGAGGGCTTGGTGTACGATGACAACAGCACCGGTTTGTGCTCTGCCGTCAGGATGGTCAGTACGGTATGTTATGTACTGTGGAATTTTTTAATACTGTTTTCTAGTCAGTCGAGTTTTTGTAATTAGGGCTACATCAATATTCTTGTCTAGTAGTAAAGCTGTTATTTCGTCAAGGTGATTTTTAACACCATTCGTATTCTAAAGGAGTATAGATATGTGTTTGAAGGGAGTCGTTTAAGGATTTTTCACAAGAGGTATGAGATGAGATACGAGATTCGTAAGGAGTGATATGAGTGGGGTAACCATTGATTTTAACTCTATGAGGAATGATGATAACAAACTGGTGAGATCTGTGGCATTTGAGAGAGGAGGAATTTGAGGTTGTTGATGGTTAGGTATTTGAGGATGAACAGGATATTGAGGTTGGGGTTGAGGTAGTTGCTGCGGCAGGACTTCACATTACGGTTTGATCCTATTTCGTAATCCTGGCTGCTTCCTGTCCTCCTTCAAAACGTTTGTTATCTGGCGTACATTGAAACCAAGCGTCGTTAGTTCTTCTTTAATAACTTCAGTGGGGGTTGAGGAGTGTAACTTTCTTATTACCACTCGTAACTATCTCCCCTGTTTCAGCTGGTATTTATGGAAATTCGCATTCGTTTCTGAAAGGTAATTCACACTTTTTTAGTAGGTATCTGTAGTATGTTATCTGGTGTTATTTTTGTATAGTTCTTCCTGTTGAAGCAAGAATAACTGCCAGAGCAGATTTTGTTTTGTTGTGTAAACAATAATTGGATTTTTAAAAATATTTTTTTCAAATATCGGAGGAGGCATTGGTTCCCTGGGTATTGCTGCTGACTCCATTAATTCTCTGTCATTCTGAAGCACTTGGAACGGGTTTCGAGTAAAGAAAGGAGATTCTTCAACCATTTCTTGCTAATACGTACCTGGTTGAGGCTGGGGTTCTGGATCTGAATTGTTGACTGGAGCGGTTTCTCGTAGGCAGCCAAGAGTTCTTTTTTTGGCTGGTGAATCACGAGGGGTACTAACGCCGTCTAACCGAGTCCTCTTAGTGGGCACCTTACTGGATACCACTAGGTGGCAATACCGCGTGTCATAAAAGGAGAAAGGAAAAAAAAATAAAAATAAAAAAATATATCAAACAGTGGATATCAACTGCTCTAATGTACACTTGAACTGTATTCAGTGAATAATCAGTGAGATTCCGATGAAAAATAGGAAAAAACTGATAGACGAGTTGAGAACAAAACCGTCGCATCAGTTGATCCACTGCCTTCTTGAGTGTATAAGTTAATAAAATCATTTTAAAATAAATTCTACGTGGTAATCCGTTTCTGAAATATAAACTTGTCAAAGAAAATATATTTTTCTATGTTTAAGCAAAGGTATAGAATGGAATTTAAATGTAGAGATGGGCAAAATTGTACTCTGAGTAAAAAGTACAATTACAGAGTAATTTACTCAAATACTCGCCCGGTTCGAGTATCGAGTACTTCAATCATTACTCGAGCTCATGATTGACGAGTACAAAAAGTAATCAGCTGTCCTCGTGAGTACTTTCTATTTTCAAATCTACTCGGGAATATTTTACTCTGAGTACTTTTCAAAGTAATCGAGTATTTCATTATAAAAATTACAGGAGTAGAATATTTAATATTTCTTCTATGTTTAAGTCCATTGTTATCTTATGGGGGTATAGTTTTTTAAAATAGTATCGATATTAATGTAAATCGATAAAATAAAGAATTATTAAAATATTTTCTATTTAATCAACTTTGGGGCCATTTTTTTTTTTTTTTTTACACCACTTGACTTTTATGATAATGCTGTCGGATTTGAGATAGTGCCCCCGGGCCCCGACTTTTTGTAACTTTCTGGATTATATCGACATCTGCGTCAACTATCAGGTTTTGGGGGACGCTTTTTATGAAAATGATATCGAATTTGAGATTGGACCCCCCGAGCCCCGACTATTTTTAACTTTTTCAATTAAATCGATATCAGGGTCGACTATTATGTTTTGTGGGGCGCGTGATGGTTAGTCTAATATTGATTAATGGGGGCTCGGGGTTAGTCAGGTCGAATATGGCCGCTATTATTGAAGGAAATAAAAGAAAACATTTTTACTCTTTATAATAATGACGGAGTAGTTGAAAAATAAAAAGTACTTTTTGTAGGAATTCGGCTGAGTACTTTCTGTAATTCGATATAACAGTGCGAGTATTTTTTGTACTTAACTAATTCATGATTGACGCAGCGTGAGTACTCTCAGTACTCGCTGATGTCAGGCCGAGTACAGAAACTACTCGATACTTTTTCCTAATAAAATTACTCAAAGTACTGCCCATCTCTATTTGAATGAATCTACCAACCATCATAATTTCAGAAAAATCATCATTAACAACAGTAATGGGTATTGAGACCGTCCAGGGATGGACAAAATCTGGATCAATGATTTTGATTATAACAGAAAATGAAACTTGACCACGTCAATTTTATACTTGAAACAACTGTCATCAGGTTTCCAAATACACCTGTAATCGTGTTATCACGTAATCGCATCACTATAATCTTAATGATGTAATCAAAATTACTTTAATCATAATCGCTGATTATGATTATTATCAACTATGAATCCCGTCACTTAGGTTCGACTACAGACAGGCACCGAAACAAATTATTCCTCGATGTCTTTATCATAAATTGCTACCATTTGTTCACGATTTTGTATGTCACGTAATATGATGATATTTGTATTGTGTAATAGTGTATTGTAAAATAATAAAATAAAGGATAATTAAAAAAAAATGAAATATAAATAAAATCTACTATCTCATAAATGATCAAATAATTTTTTCTACATAATCAACTTAACATTGAAGATATACTGTGGGAACTATGTCTCAGAATAAGCGTAATGAGAAGTAACTTGTTTGTATAACAAAGAAACTTCTATAAATAACTTCGTATTATGAAAAAAAAATTGTTTCCTTGAAATCTATTACGACGTAAAAATAGAAACAAGAATAATTATAGAACATTCATAATTTAAGAGATATTGTTATTAATAAAACTAAAACTTGAGGTTCCCTTGATTTAGTCCAAATACCCAACTTTAACTAAATGATCCAAGTGTGTGTGTCTGTCTATATGTGAATATTTTAAACCCGAAACTTAAAATATTTATTGAATATTTAATAGCTGACCGTTGCATTATAAAGGAAGGAGATGGCCCAGGGTGGCGGTCATAAATAGGCTAAATAGTGGCAAGAAGACCTGCGAAGTCGGGTCGAAACGTTGGCTTTTAATAAAATAGTTTTGCCACTATTTAGCCTATTTATGACCGCCACCCAGGACCATCTCCTTCTTTCAAAATATTTACATATTTTAGATGCTACAGATTTTTTTTTACTAAATTGGAGCAATTTCACATTGGAATTGTATTATTCAATTCGCAAGTATTGTATTATTCAACTACAGACCTGTTCGATTTTGAGTACTTTACTGAAATAGTGACCAGCCCGACTTTGAGTACTTAAGTTACGCCCGCCCTATTACAAGTTATGGTTTCATGTCCCAGAAACCCATAGTTAAATATATTGATAGATGTGCCCATCTTCTAATTACACAAATATTGTTAATTAATATACTTATACCAAATATTATTAATACTGATACCATATTTCGACTTATATTTTTTAATAATATCGACCTTACGATCACGTTATATCTATACATTTACTTCAAATTTCCGTTTACCTTGGTTTTGTTGTAAATGTCTTATGTAATTTTTAAAAATATTCATCATATTAAGATTACGGCACTGTGTTTCGATTTATTTTAGTTTTTTCGGATTTCTTCGATATAACGGTGTAGTTATGCGTTTTCGGAGAGGTAGTTTGTAATAATAATATCCATGTTAAAATTATGCTATTCCGTTTCGATTTAATTTATTCTTTTGTATTTCTTCGATATGAGAATCCTTTTATATGCTTTATATGATGGAATTTTTGTAAATAATATCAATTTTAAAAGTTGAGCAGCTTAAAGGTCGAAATTATTTTTCGGATAAAACATTATCAATTACTTATCTCAGAAGTCTAGATAACTTTTCTTTATACCATCCCTATCACAAATATATTTACTTAAGAAAGAATATATTCAACTGTTCATACTAATGAGATAGTGTGTAAAGTTGTGAGATATCTCCGTTGGAAGAAGTATAATAAATAATATGCTGGATTTATTTATATTTCACCCAAAATAAATGAAAGAATATTTTTTTTTATTATGACTTTATTTTACTTTTTTAAAATATTGTGGTATCTACTTACGAAAAAATATGATTCCATACTCAAGCAATTAGGTGAAAAATGTAAATGATGTAATAACATGTATATGATGTAACAAAACATATTAATGATTTTTTAAATTTTTTACAAGTTAGTTTTTCAGGTTTGTACTTTATATTTGGGGTTAAGATCAACCTGTTAGTAAATATCTAATTTAGCTTTTAATATTTGTTTATACTCAATAAAATATTGATAAAACTTTGTATCCAAGAAAACTGACAGAGATAAATAAACAGTTACGTAGTGACGTAATCTTAAAATATAGATTATATTAAAAAACTACGTCTTCGAAAATATATCAATAGATTTTTTTGGCAGAAATCCGAAAAAAAATAAAAAAATCTTAACGCAATGGCGTAATCTTTAAATTTGTGATAACTTTTAAAAATTAAATTTCCGTAAAACATTTAAATTGGATTGAGTGCATACAAGAGGCATTTAATGATTTAGTAGGACCCCAAAGCTCAATGCCGTAAGTCCAAATAGGCGTAGAACTCCGACCGGATGTAGAACTGATGACCCTACCCCCGTGTACTTCGGTAATATCGGTAATCGATATGTGTAATTGGTAATCCAGGAGACCACATCTCGCGGTCAAAGATCTTCATAGCCTGTAGCGCCAAACGAAAAAGAAAAAAAAAAGTAATATATATGAGTCTTTTGTAATAAATTGAAAGCTTAGAGCGTTTGTCTAGTAAGTGTTATAAAAATCGAAAACGTCGGAAGGATTCTAGTCGTTTCAGTCTGGTATGAGGATTGCAAGTGGAGTCCTAGGTATCAGATTTGTTTAACAGGGATAAGTGGGGTATTGTTAAAGGATTCTTTACGATAGGAAGTCATAGGTTTACGAGGAAGGGTAAAGGTAATTTGATGGGATTTATTACAATTTATTTTAATCCTCTTGTTTTGATACCATCCTTCAAGACTTGTGATGTGTGATTAGAGAGTTTGGGATGCAATTGATGGATCGTTATTAACTAATATTATACAGGTGATGATAGTGTTGGGATGGGTTGGAGTGTCAGCTGTATAAATTGTTTAAAGGACAGCACCTAGAATACTACCTTGAGGAACACCAGCAAACTTCGAAAAAAGAGATGAACAAGCATTGTGATTTACCATGAAGTATCTGTCGGTAAGGTTGGAACGAGTAATGAGGAAGTAACTAGGTGGTAGACATCTCCAGAGTTTGTACAGTCTCGGTTGACAGATTCTATCAAACGCCCTTCATATTTTTGAAAAAGCTTTCTGGCTAACTCCCCCTAAAATCAAATCTTTGATCCGCTAATGGTGGTAACTGAATGTTGTGTGATAAGATGATAAGATCACTCGCACCGATTTTTGTTTTTTAAATAACAATTTATGGTAAGGAATCAAGAACATATGATTTGGCTTGGATTATGTCGCTTTTAAAAACTCTCAATGTAGCTTATTAAGCTAGATACAAGGGCGATGAAGAAGTATGGGAGAACGTCAAAGAATATTTCTGTAGTAAGAAGGATGTATGCAGCATAAATTACCTACTTAAAATCCACTCACCTTCAATTATATATGCTCATTCCTCAATTCTTCACCAATCCGAAGGTGCGCTCCAAGAGAGTACGTATCTTAAGTTACATACTCTGTAATGTACCTGTAGCTGACAATAAACCAGTCCCAACACTGTCATGAACTGATTGGCATAGTAGTTGTCAATGGCAATCCATTTACTGCAACGTAAACTCCCTACTCACAGAATTCCGGATCTATGGAGAGGGGGCCGTCCGCCCCCGGCCACAGTCACTAACGAGTAACCCACGAGAATATTTTTTTTAATTAATTAGTGATAACTTAATCGCATAAGTACGTAGTTATAAATTTAAAACAATACGTAAATTGTATAAATACCTATTTTAATCAGACAAGAACCTTACTGTTTTTATTTCAATACTAGTTGTTCTCCTCGGCTTCGCTTGCAAATATTTTATTTCATCTATTTAAACTTACGTACTAATTTAACCTTATTAAGATAAGGTTAATTATAATGCATATAATAATGTATTTTACACATTAGAATTTTTCAAGTAGTATTCATTAAAATTCCAACTTCAATGATACAGAAATACAAGTCAGTGTTGCAACTGGTATATCTTTCATTAATTTTTATATAAGGCATTATATAGATAGGACCAAATGAATGATGTGAGGAAAGGAGAGGGGAGAACAGAACACGAGATATAATGTGAAAAAAATAAGCTGTATCTTTTCATATACTGGTGCCATTTAGATGGTTTTCCTTTTATCATGTAGAGATAAAAGTATAATTATACCAGTATCTACAATTTTCCATCATACTTATAGTTTTGATGTTATTAGAAGAACAATTTTTGTTTTTAGGTTTTAGAAATAATTTGTATAAACTATTTTGGTTTTTTTTTTTCAAACCCAGCCATATTACGCATCTACAGCATAAGGGTGACTAAAATTTCTATTTCATAGGCATTATCATATTTGAGATACAATGATTAATGATTCTGTGAGAGAGTGGCAACATTCTTTTATATATCTATATAAAAGAAACTTGCCACTGTAATTATGTAGCTATGTAATTGACGTTTTAAGTCAAGAAAAAATTCTTCTTTTTTAGGAGCCTCAAAATCAAATACCCGCTGGTTCCGATATAACCTAGTCACGTAACCGTACTCACATAAATTTTCTTAAAGAATGGAGGAATGGAATCCAAATATGGCCATTTCTTCAAGGATAATGGTCCAGGCCTCCATAAGGAATTATATTCCTCTTCTCTTCTTAAAAACGATGCAATTGAAACTTCAATATTAAAAATTGTTGTTTAGGTTTCCTCTTCTTCCATTATCCGAAAGTTCTACAAAATTGAAATCCCATAATAACATGGTTTCCACTAAAAAACCATTATTTTTCTGCTGTTAAACTCAATTCAGCTTAATTAATAATTAAATTAATTTATCTGAGCATTAATTTATCTGTCTCCTTAATAGGATGCCAATAATTCTATATTGTACAATATTATGAGTGACATTTTCTGAAGGAGCTTTTCACTTTCTAATTTCTTAGTTAGTTTTGTAAGAACTAAGCTTAACGAATTTAGGGTCTTACTGTACCTTAGGACAGTACGGACTTACTGTCGAAACTTACTGTACAAGTCAAATTTTGTCGTTGGAATTTTTTTTCAGTTCAAAGATGCATATATAATTAATCTAGATCTTAATATCTCATATTATTGTCAGTAATAATTCTCGAGATTGTGTTTAAAAGTTTGTTCTTGTTCATATTTATTGTCACATAATCGTATGTTCAAGACGACCTCAATAATCCAAACTCTGTTAATCCGTATATTATTTATATATTTATATGCCTATATTATAACCGTATCCACTAGTAATAAGTTATTTTCGTTATTCATAGTTCACTATTTGGCCATGGATGTTAAATTTATACACGAAGCGGGTATACTTTATTTTTATAAAGTACTTTATGAGAATATGTTTCCACTTTTCCTTACCTATATATTTGGGGCCGGTATAGCAGAGTGGTTAGCGCGCTATACTAGTAAAGCAAAAAGACCATAGGATCGAATCCCGGCCCTACTTCCCACTACGGCTGGTCCCTGAAGTTAGACCATTACCCTCTTAATTGGTAATTGGCCTACAGGTGTAATACTTGTAAAAACAGGCTTTACGAAAAACAAAAAAAAAAATCAATATATGTAATATATAGTAAGAATAATTATTGCGATCGTGAAAATGTTTGGATCTGAGTTTTCAACGAAAATACACGTTTTGAGCTTCATTGAGTCCAAATATTTAAGTATTTGTTTTAGTAAACTTCACAATGGAAAATAAATAATAGTATTACAAACCATAATCATTTATAGGTTAAATATTCAGATATACTTTCAAACCTCTGTAGGCATATATGAGCCTTTTGGTTGACAGAATGACTTAACTCCAATTCAAATTATTAATCTTAGTGATGTTTCTAATGACAAAATTTATACCTTTATTCACAGTTCTATATTTCAACACTGCGATTGCCTAATCCGGAATAAACTTTCTCACTGTCTGTATAAATATCTTTTTCAACTAGAAATATCACTATAGTGACATTATTCAAAAATTTTGAAAATGGAGTTGGTCATTCTGTCATCTGAAAGGCTCAGAAGTCTCTGAGTCAACTTCACTCGAAGTTGTGTGGTTTATAAAATCAGATGGAGGAACTAGCTTTTTATTGCCTACCGTTGATATAATAAATAGACTTTTTGTAATTATAATGGTCTTAAGGATTGGTTATCTGTAATTTTTAAGCTTTAGATCCGTTTAAAAGCACTTAAAAAGTTATATAATAGCCCAGCATTGCCAGAAAATAATTTCTATTCAAAGTAGAGCGGCAAGTGAAAGCTGCGTGTTGCGCGCACCAGGTTTTTATATATACGTATACCATATATAAAATGTAATACCATAGATATGGTAACCTATAATGTGATGTACGTTTCAGCTGACTATAATGAAAAAGTTTCTGAATTGTAATGATAGAGATATATTTTTATGAAAGAACTGGAACTAAGAAAAAGTTCACTTGTAGTTTCATTATTGGTTATGGTACTGTAAAAAAGCAAAAAAACCAAACATTTATTGGTTATGGTATTGTAAAAAAGAGTATAATTATTATATTTAATTTGGAAAAAAAGGCTTGTTTCAATGATACAATATTATCAAAACGTGTAAAATTTAGATATTTTTGGTTGATCACCCAGTTCAAAGATCTTGAACAAAGTACAATTTTTCAAAATGATTTAAAAAAAAAAAATTAAAAAGCGGCAAATATCTGATTTGCAAACTGACTGATGTTTTGTCGTACCCTCACATGATGGAAGTAATGAGTGACGTGGACTTATATTTGCTAGAGATTTCTGGAATGAATGGTACTGGTAGGTTCTAAGTAGCTTTTCTTCCCGAACCACTGTACCATTTCTCAGTGAAGTGCACTGTTAATGTTAAAATTTAATCTGCTTACCAATTTTTAAAAAGCAGGAAAAAAGTATCCTTCCTTCTTTTAATCCGTTTATAAAGTAAATTAGTATTTCATTTTCTCAATTAAAAAAAAAATGCCTTGGCTGGCCTTGTTTAATTGCATCTCCTTCAAGGCTTTCAAGTTTTTTAGGATCTATATTATTTTTTATCCTGAGATTTTTTAATTTACGTTAAAATATCGTAACAACTGCCCGAGTTGAATCAAGGTTGGTACCATTATGCTAATATTGTTAATTATGTAGATTATTCCATTTTCTGTAAAGTATTTTATTTACTGCAATCGACGTAACTTAGAAACGTATGCACCTGCTTAATAACCGTGCAAGTGCCAGAACAAATTGGCAATCAAGCACGAGATATTTTTTAATATAATTTTTAGTCTTATTTTGTGTAAACACGCATGAAGACATCTGCACTCTAATTGAGGAGAGTTGGGATGAATTTTATATCCCTTTTGGAAGACCAAAACAAGGGAGTTTTAGTGATGTCCGGAATATATATATTTATATATATGATAATAATAAGGCTTAGCGAACCCGAAGGTTCGATGCCGACACCACCAATCGCTTGTTACACACCTCCCTCCACCGTTCGCCGTCCAAACCCTGTCCCTTCAGATCGGCTTTAATGCAATCTTCCCACCTTCGCTTCGGTCTACCCCTCGGAGGCTTACCATTCGGCACAGCAAATATTAACCTTTTAGGAATTCTCTCGTTACTAAGTCCAACAACTTTACAAGCCCATTTGATTCGCCGCGATGAAATTACCTCAATTATATTACCCGGATACAGCTCACGCAATTCGGCGTTGTGTAACCGTCTGAACTCTCCGGTTAACTCATCCTTCTTCGATCCGAATATTCTACGCAATACTTTATTTTCAAAAACCTTAAGACGCTGTTCATCCCTTAATGTAAGCGGCCAAGTTTCGCATCCATGAAGAACTGTAGGCAAGATAATTGTTTTATAGAATCTAATTTTTAAGTTTCGGGACAAGAGGCGCGAACTAAGTAATATTTATATATATATATAATGTAATTAAATTTAAAAATCTGGTGTGTGCATCACACAACTTTCATTTACCGCGCTACTTTGAACATACATGACTGGTAAAGTTGAACTAATTACAACACAATTTTTCAAGTGCGTTTTTATTGGAGCCAAACTTTTGTGTTATATGTATCAACGCAAAAAATCATGAAGATCGTCAGAAGAACGCAAACCATATTTATCATATCGACAGTTGGCAATAAAAATATCATAATTCCATTGGCCCATTTGAGCTAGCCTCTATGGAGCTCTAAATGCCATACTTACAAAGGGATTGAAATCACATATATTTAATCTATGATGAAGTAAGGATCTTACTACAAAATTTAAGGAACTAAATCTCTAAAACATTTCACATGTATTTAATCTGTTATTCATTTCCGTAACCAAAATATACTTACGGACTTTTCAACACTGCATCGATAGCTCAAAAGTTATCACACTAATTGTAAGTAGATAATCTTAAAGAGTGAAAATTTACCAAGTTATTTGCTAATTTAATTTTATAAAATGTTTCTTAATGCTTTTTCAGTATAAATTTACTGCATATACCTAATTATTTAAAACGATCAATTACCTAAAGATTTAAAAATTATAATACTAAATCTAAAGTTATCAAAATTTATTTAATGTGTTTAAGGTTGTAAACATGTTTTACTTATACCAAATAAATTTTTAAAATTATTATGACAAGTTGAATAAACCCGCCTTCTGACATCAAAACCAACGTCAAGGGTAAAGAGTAGGTACATAAGGACCGACCTATAACTGTCACCTGGGAATACTTAAGGTAAAAACTTGTAACGGGCTAAGTAACTGGTTCCTTTTAGGGTGTTACCAGTTATTGTGGCTTAATAGGATGAAGGTAAGAACCAATGAGAACCATCCTTGCCCCACCCTGAATATTTGTATATAATACGGCGGGAAGTAAGAAATGATGTTTTATGTTGATGCCCGGCCTTGAGGACGGGTCTATGTTTTCTTCGGGCTTGGGGACTGAAGCCTTGGCCCAACATAGACCATGATGATCCTGGCAGAGCTTTGAACCATGACGAGATGATCTCCACCACTTCACATACCATAATAGCTAAGTTGTAATTCCCAACCACAATGTTAAAATATTTCATGGCAAAATATTTCTCAAAATATTCCATCCGAAATCATACCTGCACAGTCATTATTAAATCATGTTTTTTATTTAGTTTATTGTATATAGTATTTGCACATTAAGATTTCAAAAATAATTTGTATACATTATTTATTAAACACAGAAATGAATTTTTAGTAAAAGTTTTTAGTAAAAGTTATTTTAATCATGCCACCTATTTATAGCATTATAATCACAGGCAATGCTGGTAATCATAAAGCATGATAACCACAAACCAGCCTTTGAGAAAAGAAATTCAATTAATTAATCATGGACCAAATATATTGTAGACCCAAGTTTATTTTACTATTTTTTATTATTAGTTTTATTCTTAAAACAATATGAGTGGCATCCCGAATAAAAATTAAACACCCCAAAACGTAGCAAAATATATATATGCTGTTCAACTTAGACCTAGAGAAAGTAATAAGAACAACATCACGTGAAGATAGAGGGCTGCATGTCGGAATGAAACACAAAGTCGTAGCATATGCGGATGTCCTCGAAAGTAATCAAGAGGATATTGAGAGACTCGCTCGGACTCTGTTAAAAGAAGCAGAGCAAATCGGACTACAAGTCAATGTAGATAAGGCAATAAACATAATAGTTAGCCGAAACATCCACCCTAATAACATGATCTGCGTAGATTCTAAGTCATTCCAGAAAGTATACGGATTAAAATACCTCGGCTCCATAATAACATTAATAAATGATAAAACTAACAAAGATAGACCAGCGAACAACAAGTATGAACAGATCTTTCTTCTCTCTTTCAAGGATACTGAAATCCAGAAACATCTCCAGAAATCGAAAAATAAGGGTGTATAACGCCGTGATTAAGCCAGTTCTGCTGTAAAGTTGTCAAACCTTTGCTCTAACCGGCACTAACAGAAGCCAAAATTGTGAGATTTGGAAGAAAAGTTCTCTGTAAGATAACAGGACCTATATGGGACCAGAACCTTGACACATGGTGGAGAAGGAACAATAAAGAGCTGCTGAAAGAAACGGGTCAGTTAAGATCTCGTGATATGAAGGCAAAGAAGTTAAGATGGCCGGGGCATGTAGCTCGTAGCAATCCATCAGGACGCCTTTACATAATAATGAATGCTAGAGTAGTAGGCAAGAGACCACGTAGGAGGTCAAAAACCAGATGGATAGATAGGATAAACAAAGATACGGCTGGGCTTCATGCCGCAAACTGGAAAGCAGTAGCCCAAGATAGGCAGAAGTGGAGAAGGCTGGTTCAGGCGGCCAAAGATCTACAAGGTCTGTAGAGCCAACCGAATATATATATATATATATATATATATATATATATATATATATATATATATATATATATATATATATATATATATATATATATATATATATATATATATATATATATCTTTTTTTAAAACTAAAAATAGTTTTAAAATTTACATTTAGTTTCCATAGGAATTGGAATTCCGTTAAATAATATTAATTTTCAGATATTATTGTGTATGATTTTTTCGTTAATCTCCATTATCTTCATCATTATTTAATACGTATACTTTGTGACCATTATTTCCTGAATATCATTTTCAACATAAAAAATATTTTTACTTTTTTCATCCTCAGTCAGTCATCAAATTCTTCATAGCTCATATTCAGCCTTTCTTTACTACTAGTAAAAATGAGAGACAGATAATTATTTAAAATAAATCAAATTAAAGATTTTACTGATGAAGAACTTTCAAACCTTATGCAATTAAGCCCTGTTAGGCGACATCAATGAAAATAAGAAATGGCTGATATTAAAGACCATTTAATTTGATTTTAAGTTTAAGTTGACTCAAGTTTGTTTAATTAGTATAAGCAGTTTTCAAAAAAATGCGAAAAATCGATAATATAAACTGCCACTTCCGGTTAGGAAATTTTAAGAAAAAGATTGTTATAACATTCCAGGCATATACATAAAATAAATATTTAATTTCAGTCTTGTGTGACTTTTCGTGTTTTAGCCACGCTCTTCACATACACATAGACCCATATGCGCGCACGCACTCACAAACGCACGCACACGCACAATCACAAAATATTTTGTAGAAGGTGGTTATTTGGACTAGAGAGACCTCAAAACGTGTATTTCCATTGAATACTCCTGGTTGAAATTTTTCACGATCGCAATACTTTCTCTTACTTCACATTACATAAATAGGTACAAAAAATTAAAAAAAAAAACTCATAAACTCTACTATAAATGCTCAAGAAGTATCACGATCAGAGGAATAATCTTTTTTCTTAGCCCCACTTTTTCAATGACACGACAGGTCCGATGTGGATGGACCTTGGCCTCCTCAATGAGCCTTCACCAGGTTGCTCGATCTTGTGAAAACGATCTCCTACTACTTACGACTAAAAGCGTCTGAATATCCCTGATGGTAGTGCCTCCCCATATTAGCCCTGGCCTTCCTCTCGACCATAGAAGTTTCCCAAGCAGTAGTTTCTTCTTAATTTCTTCCTCATTCATAACTGTTATACATTCTGTCCTTTTTAATCGACTCCAGTTTCTCTCCATTTTTAATGGCTTCAAATATACGGCGCAAAATCTTTCTTTAAAATATTAATATCTTCTGAACTAGCCAGTTTTCGTTTCTTTTTTGAATTATATATATATATATATATATATATATATATATATATATATATATATATATATATATATATATATATATATATATATATATAAATGTTTCAATAGCAAAAATATAAAAAATATGGCCATATGAGCTGAGGACGCCGGTGATCTTCATGTCGACTCCCAGACCTGTATTAAGGTCGATATATTTAAGTATCTGGAATCATACCTTGAATCCTCGGGATCATCAGAAATAGGCGTGCGAAGAAAAGTGGAGTAAGCATGGGAAGCCACACGCTTTAATTAGATTAGTCTTGTCTTGTGTAACAAAAAAACTCTAGAAGAAAACAGATGACGAATATCGTAGAACCCATCCTAACGAATACCGCTGAGACCTGGACCGTGTCATCATAGCTCTAATCAAATGTGCAAGCTATGGACGTTTGGAGAAGATGCCTACGTTCATTTAAAATAATGAAACATAAGAACGCCTGAGGACCTCAGAGATGTATCTTATGAGTTTCTTCAGTCTCATTTATAGCCTGGAAGATACCCCTCTATACACCAAGCAGTCATAGCCCAAGTAGGGAAATATAAGGGAGGTTACAAGGAGCTGTCTGGAGTTTGGAAGAATACATTCACGAAATCATAGGAGTTGTTTAAGAACACTTATGGATTTTCGGGTAATCTAAGAGATATGGTTATTCCAGGAGAGGTTCTGTTCAAAAGTGACTCCTAGGTGCTTGACTGTATGGAAAAAATGGATGGGGCTGTTGTTAAGGTAAAGTAGAGGAAAATAAAACAGGGACTAATGAGATGTCCAGACCTGATAAGGATTGCCTTAGTTTTATTTGCATTCAGCTTTAACTATTTCTACCCATTTATTGATGCAGTCAATATCCTCTTGTAGCTTTCGAGTAGCCTCAGGCATCTAAGAAAGTTGAAATGATTGTTAAATTTGCAAATCATCATTATATACAAGATAACAGGAGTTTTGAATGCCGTAAGAAGGTCACTATTATAAATAGAGAAAAGAGTCGGACAGAATGAGGAACCCTGAGCAATTCAATCGAACCCTTGTGTTAATGGAATAGGTGGCGGTAGAGGTTTGTTCGGAGTTACAACTGTCTGAGAGCGATTGGATAAGAAGGAGAGGAATTAATTCATACTGATACTTTACCAACCAAATTAATATTCAAAGAAAAAAAACAGCTACAGAGAAAGTACGAAAATTATCCTCTCTGTTATTCAAATATTTTAAGGTCAATATTATAAATAAAAAGTTGTAATGCTTGTACGTTAGATCCTAACCTTTTAGCGGACAACTGAAACATGTAAACCTCCATATATAACTCGCTGTGTAAAAAGTGTGAATTGGTAATTTTTAAAAATAATATTTGAGGGAGACAGTGGAAAGGACTGAAAAAGGAGAAACGGAGAGGACAAAGCCCATCCACCCAGAGCGCTTACTATCGGTAATCGGTCTGTGATTATTCCTATTCTCAATCGTTGTGAATTTCATACTGGAGATATTTACGTAATGATGTTGGTTGTGACTGACTTTGCTTAATCTACAATTATTCATAATTATGGGGGGAATGGGAAAATAATCCCTCAATAAAGTCAATTTACATTTTTAATGGGTCATAATTTTTCAAGGTTAAAATGCTTTACAGTACGTTGACCTAAAGAGATTGTATGAGGACGTGACAGAGTCATATTGCAATTATTTACAATTAGAGATAAACATATAACGATGGAAAACCTGTAAGTGGAAAAACTAAAATTTGTCTTAATACAAGCTATACTGTTCCTTTAAAAATCGACTAGCACTCAACCCGAGTGTCGTGACTGGAAGAATAGTGGTACGATCCCTAGGGTTGCTTTATCGTCGACTTGTGGGACAAAGCTCGGTTCAGGGTTCCATGAGGCAAAGTGTAAATATTGGGTATTGGTACGAATGGGCCCAAGTTGCATTATTTTAGTTTTACTCATTTTTGCTTCCTTACTACGGAAGGTATTAGTAGTGGTATAAAAAGGAAGCATGGTGTTCGTGCGAGAGGTAGAGTTATTTGTATTGAGGAAAATCGTAAAATTAAGTATCTGGCTTTTGCGGATGATATTGGTCTCCTATCTTCACATCCAGTGACATTACAGAGTAATATAAATTTCCTAGACGAATACTGTAAAAAATAGTATCTGAGAATAAATCTCGAAAAATCTAAAATAATGGTCTTTCGTAATGGCGGAAATCCTTTTGATTTGGCGCCAGTTTATGGAAAACAAAGACATAGTTCTATCCAAAAAGTTGCAAGTATTTAATTTCGTTAGTAGGGTAGTGATGTGCTATGGAGCACAAATATAGGGTGGAGTAAGTTATGAAGCCGTGGAAAGACTACTCCATAAAATACTCCAATACGCCGTGGAAAAATACTCCAACACATTTCATTCACTTTGAGACTAAAATAGATCCGTTATTTATCTTCACAATTAAACATTTTGAATCTTCCACCACATAGATATCCAAAAATATTAGCACTACAGATAATTAAAAAAGAAATCGCATGGTTTAGGGACTTACTTAATCTGATAGAACTACATGGATTAAATTTCAACTTAAATCGATCTAACTGTGATGCTGTTAAACTATGGAGAGCTAATTTATATTTACTAAGAACTCAAATACAGAAAGACATATATAATCAATATGTAATTAAAGTCCAGAATTCTAAAACTTTGACTTTTCATCCTCATTTAACTTATATTGATGACAAAAGCTCATTGAAGGAGATCAGACGGGTAATTAAAATTAGAGCTGATATTTTGAACTTAAATTATAAACACTAATAATACAAGCATTTACTAACAAGCAAACAAATAATAATTGTAGCATGTGTAATACAAACGAAACAGAAGATCTCTATCACTTCCTGGCTGCTGGCCCGATACTCTCAGAATTTAGAATTAAATGGTTAAAATGTAGAAATTTATCTCGGGTTCAAGTAAAAAATTGGATAGCATTCGTAAATTACTGCAAGTCTGTTTTCTCCTATAGAATAATGCTCACTAGAGAATTTGATAACTAACAAATTGGAGAATTTTGGTACCACTCTTTTTGTAATTAAAATATTTATATAACTTTTATATTGTAAATATAATTGTTCTCATTTTCTTAATAATTAGTTGGATATAAATAGATTGAGATATAATTTTGTTATAAAACACAGACTCCTCTGACGGTCCACAGACTATTTAGCACGTCTGATTTTCGGTTTTACTTACATTACTTTTACTTTATAGGAGCTCCATCTAAGGGTTGCCTCACATAGTCAGCGCAGAGCTCCACGCGCTTCAATCATCTTCCTCCAAACCTCGATCTGCCATTTCCTTCTGGACCCTCTCCATCCACCTGCTTCAGGACTCGGCTCGGCCAACATTCCTCCGTCATTGATTTAGCATTTTTTATTCTGCATAAGCAAGCAGGTTTTAGAGCTGGCCGATCATGTACGAACAACATATTTGTTCTTCGCCAGCTCATGGAGAAGTCCCAAGAAAGAAAGTAGGAACTACATATGGCTTTTATAGATCTCGAGCAGGCTTACGATAATATTCCAAGAGAGAGATTGAAGGTGACACTTAAAAAAGCAGGCATTAGTGGTTCATTGATAAGGACTGTGAAGCACTGATATGGTAACGACATGTACCAGATAAGATGTGGAAACCACATTTTTGAGCCTTTTCATGGTACCAAGGGCTTGAAACAAGGATGCAGCATGTCACCAACTCTCTTTAAGATATACTTGCACGAGGTAGTAAAGCCGTGGTACGAACAATGCGGGGACGTTAGGCCATTTATTTATGACGAGCAATTGCTTCCTTATTTTTCGTCGACGATCAGGTCGTGTTTGCGCGAAGGAAGTGCTATCTCGAAGTAATGGTGTTTCAGTTGAAGACAATTTACGAAACGGTCGGATTAAAGATGAACTTCGAGAAGACCGAATACATTGCCATTGGCGATCCGGATGCTGGTGCACTTCTAGTGGACAAGGAGTCCTGCAAAAAAGTTAAGATTTTCAAATACCTCTTATCTCGATGCTACGGGGTCTTCTGAACATGACGTTAGGAGGAAGGTGGAGCAAGCCCGTAAGGCTATCCGAATCCTACATCCAGTTTTCTGGAACATATAGATTATCACCGAGAACAAGCGCAGAATATTCACAGCAATAGTGGGAGCTATTCTTACATATGCCTCAGAAACGTGGATCATGAACTGCCGTTTGTACTAAAAGGTGCAGGCGGTCGAGATGGATTACTGGAGAAGGTTTCTCAGTCTTACCAGACTGGATAAAATTAAGAATGAGGTAGTACGACAGAGAATGGATTCCTAAGATGGCATGGGCATGATTTTCGGGTTTAAATCCAAAAATATTATTTTGTATTGTTTTTTAATTTATATTATGTAATTTTGATAAATAAAAAGACTTTTTCTTCTTCTTCTTCTTCTCTTCTAGTCAACTCGATGTATCGGACATATCACCTCTTACCGTTTATCCGATTTTCATGAAATTATTAGGGATTGTGCAGGTCGGTGGCTAGATGGTTTTGCATAAATTTCATCGAATTCCATCCAGCGCTTCCTTTTCCTCACACGCAAACGTATTGTTGTAGATATGCTATTATTTCAGAATCGGCTCGTTCGATTTGGCTTAAAATTAAAAAAAATATATACAGGTATTAATAAGAAAATAACGCTGTACTAATTTCATTGAAATATATCCTCTACTTTATTTTATATATGTGCAAAACGTGTTTTACTTGATACGTCTATACCTCTAAAACCGCACGCTCGATTTGGCTGGGGGGATTGGCTAAAAGATAACTAAGTGTTCTATATATTTCTATCCACTACTCTAAAAAAACTTCCGTTTCCGGATCAGTGAATGTATAATTTGACAAGCTTATAGTCTGAAAACTACTTGTTCAATTTGACTCAAACTTAAAAGAAATTTGGAGAACATTGTATAAATTGAAAATATTAGAGGCAATAAAATATGAAATTATTCTAGTAAATCATGAAGTTGTTATGCCCTTTTCTTTTGCACTAACAGCTTATGCGTGTTCAGTATGCCCAGGAATTTTTTGTTTTAATCACGAATTATCAATCAGCAATCTGCAAATATGGAACTCTTTCACATTTTAGTATTTGCTGATGAACAAAACTCGTGGATATCAAACACGTATATCTTGAGGGGTTACTGAATTTCCGAAAACTGGTTCTCCCAGAGATTTTATTCTCATACGAAAAAATTTAGATCTTGTAATAAACATATTGTGTAGCTAATTAAAACGGTGAGGAAGCTATACTGGACCTTACTTGCAGACATTTTTCTTATCATGACTATTTTGATTTATTATTTGACAGATAATTATCGCCCTTCAATGTGGAAATGTCGTTTCTCAATATAATCATTAATCTAGGTCTAAATTCTTAAGACAGAATGGATAGAGTATTTATTATTTAATTAGATTTTCTGTTTATTTTTAACTGTTACCTTACGAGAACAATGTAATGTTTTCAATATGGGTCTGGGTTTGTACTGTTCAATAGGATTGGTGTCAAATTTGACCAGAAAAACCCAATATTGCCAAATTGAACTTACATGATTTTACAGCATATCTATCGATTTGATTGTTAAGATTATATTCGTTATTTTATTCTTCACTATCTATCTCTATGCTTTTCTTGCCAATCGGGTAATTGAATAATCACCAAACATATTATGTTAAAGTCAAATTTAATACTTTAAATTTTAATAATACTAATTTTTTTTTCATAGGCCTTCTGAAAACCTTGTTATTAATATCTCTCCGTCTGTGTGTAAAATAATTTCTTTTTTTTTGTATTTATCTTTCACTCTAATAATTACTCAAGCCAATATTAGGTTTTAATCTCTAATTTTTAATGCTTTTGTAATTTTGTAGTATATACACTAGTTACTTGAAAAGGGTTTTGTAATATTTTTCTTATTATTTGAAACCATTCACTAATAATTAATTCACTAATTTAAAGATAGTTTCACTCTTGGATATCTCTGGTGTTTTTGATAGTTTCAACTTTTATAATCATTTTTAAATGAGACCCTAAAAAAATAAGTCATGATGTCCGACAAAAAAAAAAGAGATAAGTTGGCAGGGAAGGATCTGTGAAAATAAAAACAAAATTCTACTTCAAATCGACAGGACCACTCGTAAGAATGTTACAGGTCTTTAAACTGGTCTTTGTAGACTGAACAATCATCAACAATCAAGATCTCAGTATTGTGGGTCCTACCAGACAGAGGACTCTACAGTTTCTGAGATCATTTACAGATCCGCTACATCCAAGTTCAAAAAGCATCTATTTTAGCATTGAGTGGACATCAAGCTTTGTTTATCAATTAACACACTAAGCTTATGGAATCAATTGAACTGTTAAAAGATAATTATTTATGAGAAGGAATTAGTCGAGGGTGCGGTCAAAAAAATAAAAAAATTAAAATATATAAATAATTTTAATTTTTGCCGACGTTTCGACCCACTTTGCAGGTCGTCTTCAGGGCTACAAAAGATACAAACATGTTGAAAATATAAAAATAAAATAAAAATAAATATAAGTATATATAAATTACGAAGAAGTTGTCAGATACAGAAATAAAAGATAAAGAAAATAAATACATGAATGTTAACGAATAAATTGATTGAAAATTGAATAACTATTGTTACAGTAAAGTTAAAATATGGATAAGATAACATAATAATAAGAAATCAGTGGATAACAAGCAAGTGGAGGTTACCTTTAATTGTAAATAAACAGATAACCGGATCAAAGGTTAAGAAGTGAAGAAATTGAAAGATTAATAGGGTAACATTAGTGTAATATTGTTGGGATAGATTATTAAGTATAAATAACTCTATAAGAAAACAATAATTTTAAAAGAATACATTAAAATGTAAGAATAAATGTAAAAACAAGGTTATGATGATAAAGAAACAAAAAACAGGTTGTACTATATATAGATGACAATTGACATTTAGTTTTTTGAAAGCGGTAATGGAATGGTAGGCTGTATGAAGATAATAATAAGGTGTATAGTTGAAGGATAGGTGTGTTAAGAAAGGAATCTCAATAAAAGTCAAAACATACCGTTAGATGTGGCACTGCGGGAGGCGGTTGAAACACTGGCAGTGTCAAAAACTCTAGTTAGCAGTGTCAAAAAAAAAAGTTCTAGTAAAAATAAACGCATACATACATACACATATATACACATACAAACACACACACACACACACACACATATATATATATATAAAAGGAAAAGTAAAAGAAAGTATAAATGGAAGTGAGAAGATTAAATAGAGGTTTATGATCGAGACTTTTTTAAAATGTTGATGATTTGGGAGTAGGCGAGTGATAGATTTTGCTTGTCGGTTTTTAAGTTAAGTGGTTTGTAGTCTAATTGAATGAAAACACTTTCCGTAAATAGTCTTTTGTCGTGGTTAGGTACTGTGGCAAGAATGGAGGTATTGTCAAAGTCAAATGTGTGGTTTGAGGTTAAGGCGTGTTCAGAGAGTTTAGAAGCAGTAGAATTCTTAGAAGTAATTGAGTATTTGTGTTGTTTGATGCGGTCTTTAAGTTGGTTTTTGGTTTCTCCAATATAGGCAGAGTTACAATTGGTGGTAGAGCAAGGAATGCGGTATACGATATTAGAGCGGTGTTGCGGAGGGATGGGGTCTTTTAGGTTGGAGTAAATATTGGCAAGTTTGTTATAGTTTTTAAAAGCAACTCGCAGGTTGGGAATAGAGGAACGTAAAGATTTTTGAATTCTATCCGAAAGTAAAGGGATGTATGGTAGAGATCTATATAAAGGAATGGGGGGCTGATTTTGAGAACTAGAGAAAGGGATGGAGGATGAGGGGCGGGTTTTGTAGTCAGTAATAAGTTTTTTAATGGTGTTGGAGGGGAAGTTATTAGACAATAGTATCCGTTGTATGCGTCTAGTGTTTGTTTCATGTAGGTAAGGGTCAGATAGAGAAAAACATCGGTGAATGAGGTTTTTGGCAACGTTAAGTTTTTGGTGAAAGGGGTGTTGAGAATAGTAGTTGAGTAATCTGCCAGAGTATGTTGGTTTTGTGTACCAGTCTGTGGATAAAGTATTGTTGGGATGTCTTTTAATGAGAAGATCGAGGAAAGGGAGGGAATAGTTATCTTCGAATTCAACTGTAAAAGAGAGGCGGGGATGATATGAGTTAAAGGCGGAAAGGATGTCAGGAATAGTATCAGGATTGACGATGAGAAGAAGGTCATCGACGTATTTTTTTATAAGAAATATGTCATTAGGAAACTGTGGGGCTATGGTGTTTAGGAGATCATTAAGAACAATGTTAGATAAGTCGGGTGCGAGAGGATTACCCATAGCTAATCCTGCAATTTGATTATAAAATTGTCCATGGAACTGGAGATAACCAGATTTGCAACAAAGTTGTAGGGATTCAATAAATGATGAACGGTTAAGGGAGGTATGAGACTCTAAGGATGACCAGTTATTTTCTACTATAAGAAGGGCTTTATCTATAGGGATGTTGGTGAAGAGGCTTTTAACGTCGAAGGAGACTAGAATGTAATTATCGGGAATGGTTAGGGATAATAACAAATTACGTAGATGAAAGGAGTTGTGGATATCATATGGATTGTCATGACTAAGGATTTGTAAGGATGGGAGTAGAAATTTGCTGAGTTTTAAAGAGGGAGAGTTGATATTAGAAGTGATAGGACGGAGGGGAGTGCCGGGTTTGTGAATTTTTGGAAGACCATAGAAACGGGGAGCCACGGAGTTATAAGAGATGAGGTTTCTGTAAGTAGGATATGTGATTTGTTTAGAGTGTAAGAGGTTTCTGATATGTTGGTTAAATTGGATTTTAAGAGAAGGAGTGGGGTCACGAGTTGTAGGAGCGTATGTAGATATGTCTGATAGGAGTTCAGTCATTTTTCTATTATAGTCTGTGAGGTCCATGATAACTGTTTTATTTCCTTTGTCCGCTTTAGTGATGATGATGTCGTCATGATTTTTAAGGAAGGAGCGTGTGGAAGAAAGATCTTTGAAGAATTGAGGGGAAAAGTTAGAAGTAGTGGATGGGGGGTGTTGGAGATGGTTAGAGATAATGTTAGTTATGGAAACACGAGATAATTCTTTATTATCATTAGAATGGTGAAAGATCGGATCGTTATAAATATATTCCAAGTCAGTAATAAGTTCAGGGATGAGTTTGGTAGAGGAATTAGGGGTGGAAAAATTCGGACCTAAGCTTAAAATGTTGAGGACGTTGGAAGGAATATCTATGGATGAGGAGTTGTGGACCCAATTATCGTCTCCTTTTGGGTATATCTTATGGACTAACGATTGCTGAAAAATGTCATTAAATTTAGTGGTGAGAATACTTTTTTTCTTTGATCTGGTAGTAATAAAGATAGTGGAGATAATTTGTGATAGGTTAGTCATGTGTTCTTCAGTCATGATGGTTTGTAATAATTGAGTGATGGCGGAAATTTGTTGGTTGAGGTGATGGATATGTTGTATGATTTCACGGATTTTCAAATTAAGGAGGGATTTTTTGAATTTTAAAGAACAGTTAGATAATTTGGAATTGAGTGGTTTGGAGATAGTAATGTGATTGAGGGAATTAGTGATTGATTTAGGAAAAAGAGAGTTGGAGCGGCATTTTAGTAAAAAAATGCGCTGTTCTAACGTGTCGGCAAGGCGTTTGTGGAGCGAGCATAGGTTATTAATGTGGTATTTGTGACTAGAATAAATGGTTTTGAAAAATGAGAAGGATAAATTAGCTTGACTGGGAGCGGAACTTATTAGAGAGGAGGAGTTTAAAACTGAAGAGGTCAATGTGTCATCATGTGACGAATTGTTAAATGAAGATGGAGAAGAGTGTGAAGAGAAGTGATTAGATAACGGTGCTGCGTGATGAAAAGTTCTGGAAGGTTTTTGAAATCTGGTACTGCGACGAGTGGGAAGAACAGAGAGGTTCTGATGTGCGGATGACTGTTGTTGTAGATTGTTGGATCTGGTATTAAGTCTGGAACTGCGACGTATGGACTGAGTGTTTGTATCTTGAAGTTGACCCCGTGGTAATGCATTCATAATGATGTAGAGATAGTTGACCGTTGATATGATATGAGAAGGAATTAGTCGAGGGTGCGGTCAAAAAAATAAAAAAATTAAAATATATAAATAATTTTAATTTTTGCCGACGTTTCGACCCACTTTGCAGGTCGTCTTCAGGGCTACAAAAGATACAAACATGTTGAAAATATAAAAATAAAATAAAAATAAATATAAGTATATATAAATTACGAAGAAGTTGTCAGATACAGAAATAAAAGATAAAGAAAATAAATACATGATAAGAAAATAGATAAAAGAAAATAAATACATGAATGTTAACGAATAAATTGCAGGATTAGCTATGGGTAATCCTCTCGCACCCGACTTATCTAACATTGTTCTTAATGATCTCCTAAACACCATAGCCCCACAGTTTCCTAATGACATATTTCTTATAAAAAAATACGTCGATGACCTTCTTCTCATCGTCAATCCTGATACTATTCCTGACATCCTTTCCGCCTTTAACTCATATCATCCCCGCCTCTCTTTTACAGTTGAATTCGAAGATAACTATTCCCTCCCTTTCCTCGATCTTCTCATTAAAAGACATCCCAACAATACTTTATCCACAGACTGGTACACAAAACCAACATACTCTGGCAGATTACTCAACTACTATTCTCAACACCCCTTTCACCAAAAACTTAACGTTGCCAAAAACCTCATTCACCGATGTTTTTCTCTATCTGACCCTTACCTACATGAAACAAACACTAGACGCATACAACGGATACTATTGTCTAATAACTTCCCCTCCAACACCATTAAAAAAACTTATTACTGACTACAAAACCCGCCCCTCATCCTCCATCCCTTTCTCTAGTTCTCAAAATCAGCCCCCCATTCCTTTATATAGA